>JBBPCX010000032.1:7601864-7620150 GCA_037974365.1 Hydrocynus forskahlii
TGTGTCGGGCCGGGCTGGGCTCGGACACAAGGTGCACGGGCTCGGGTAGGGGCGGGTTTCATTTTTTGGGCCCGATCGAAACTCTAACGCATACGCATTTTTAGGCATTAAATCAATTATATTCAATATTTAATCCTTGTCTCCTATATAAGTGCATTGTTTTTAAGACAGTATTATGGTATTGAAACTGATACCGTTGCTATTTTTAGATCCCGCGGTATACCATATTACTGTATTACCGCCCAAGCCTAGAATCAACTCATTATTTCTCTTCTACTGTCCCTCAGTCACCAGTTAGTGCTGATACTGGCGGTGGTACGCAGTGTGCATTAAAATACATAGGCTAGTGAAGTGTTGTCCTAGCACGGAAAAAATCCCTAAAGCGTGATCACAGCACGTATTTTGATTAAATTGTATTTCGTGATGGCTGCATGAAAATTTTGAGACTGGACCTGGTGGTCAAAGGCTTGCATCTGTTGATATAAGCTCCCTAATGTCAGCAGGACCACCACACACAGAAAGCTCTCTATAACCAGGCCCCCTTCTACCTTTCTGAACTACTCCACCATCACACTCCTTCTCGTAACCTTTGCTCCACAGATACCAACATTCTAAATCCACCTGTCAGGACAAAGCACCGAACCTGGGGTGACCAGGTTCTCTGTAATCGCCCATTCCCTCTGGAACTCCCTACCACAACCCATCAGACACAGTACAGACCTGGCAACTTTCAAGTCTCTTCCCAAAACCCATCTCTTCAAATCTGCTTATAGCCTCTAACCACTGTTCTTTCACCCACATGCATATGTTCATCTGTTTCATTCAACTGTTCTTGTTTATCTTGTTTCCTTGTGTAGTTTTAAGTATGTTCAGTTTTAAATTTTTCAATAATATGTTTTTCATGAAAATTTTCAAGTTTATTGTATCTTCAATTCTATGTAAAGCGTCTTTGAGTACCTTTAAAAGCACTCTATAAATGAAATGTATTATTATTATTATTATTATTATTATTATTATTATTATTATTATTATTAAAGCACTCTAGCTTCTCCAGAGTTACTGCTGGCATCTTGGTCTTCATGATGCTGTTGGCTGAGGTATGTTCTCTAATGAACACTGGGGTCTTCCAGAAACAGGTGTATTTATATTGAGACACTTTAATTGCACACAAGTAAACTAATTATAGGCGACTTCTGGTAGCAGTTGGTTGCACTGGAAATAGTTCAGAGGTTGCACAGCAACAGGAGTGAACACTTCCACAATCATAAACTTCAACAACCATGATTCTTTTTCATTTGAGAACTGTGTTTATTTTTTTCCCTCATTTCAGTAAGATGTACATTCATGACATGAAATCTCTTTTAATTCCAGGTTGTAACACTGAAATCAAGGGGATATGTTCTTTTTTGGAGGCACTGTCAAGCTCCCTAGTAACAGCATGAGCGAATCGAATGCAGTCATCTTCAGATCTTCAAAAAACAACGTGTGCTGAATTGAGGGCTAGGGTCCAGCACAATCCGGTGCATCACAGATTTCCCTGCTGTAGCGCATGAACTGAACCTGCTGTTTAACCGATGAGCTGAATCAGGTGTGCTTTGTGCAAGAATCCGGCCCTCCAAGACCAGAGATCCCCACCACTGCTATGAGACAGTCATGGATGCTTGTAGTAATTAAATAAGGCAAATAAGGTGACAAAAAGTGAACCCGAACAGCATGACCTTTTACACAAATACAAATTAAATATGATTTAAAGGTGTATAACTGAGCTCAGATTTTTCCTCAGGTTGCAGGGAATTTTACCTGTCCCAACCACAACAGTTGCTACGAGTGCATAAGTGGGCACAGCATGGATAGGTCTATTGCATAAGATGGTGTAATTACTAAATGTGAAAATAGCCATCTGCACGATGTGCAGTGACACATTTTTGCATACTGGATTGGGTTGAATTGGATTGGACTGGTTACACTCTGTTACACTCTGTTTAAGTGGGTGCATCCTGAGGTGCCGCCTGAGTTACACTCATGTCTGCAACAAGGGCAACATGGAGAAATGAACAAAAAAAAGAGTGAATGGATGTTCTGCAGCATTGCATGTGTTTCATCATGCAGCAAGTTGCTTTGTTTTTATTTCGGCTCACTGCACAAAGCCACACTTAGATTTCAGAGGTGAGGAGCAAAAGGTGGCGAGGAAGCACCTACCAACTACGGCCTGTATGAAAAAAGGAAAAAAGAGAAAACATCCCGCCTGCTTTCTCATGAATATAAATCAAAGGCCGGCCGCACACTGCAGAAGCTACAGTACAAAGCGCTCCAGTGACTGTTAAATGGCACTCCTCCAGTTTGGATTATGCAGATGCAGCGTAACTTGCAGGAAGAAGACGAATGGAGGTGCCTGCAACTCGCCTTTATCGCCTCGCACCGCTTTAGAACACTAGCCCCCAATTCAAAAAACCATGGCGCTACAATACGCACGGAATAGACAACCAAGCACTGGCACAAAGCCAGAGCACAGGAATGTGTGCACGAAATAGCAAAAAGGAACGGTATTTCCAACCACAGACACACGCTGGGCTTTGAAACCTCTGGGAGAAATGGACATTTTCCCTCTTTCCTCCTGCACCCCCTTCCATTTCTTTTCAGAACATCGTTTGGAAGCTATGAGGGAGTTTATATAAGAGCACGAGAGTGAGTTATGCTAGGGAGGAGATTGCTGTCATGTGTGCTATCGCTCAGAAAGCAGAGCGGGGAGTTTTATGGATGCTGACAGCCGACAGCCAGCAATTAGTCCCACAATTACATAGTTATCTACACTGTTACGCAATTACACCTGCGATTTAAAAGGGGGATCAACAGAGCGCAGAGGGGCGCTGCAGACTCGTCTGATGCCACACCAGTCAGAATCCTTGGAATGCAAGAAGACGATGCTTTTACATTGTCTATGATACACATAAAGCTTCAGTAAAGGGAATATAACTTAACATCAAATTCCCTTATGACAGCACACATACAATATCCATCAAAACTTAAGGGACGCCCGGCTTTGGCTTGTCTTCTGTGTTAGTTTGCAGTAACTTACCTTTCTGAAGGTGAGACGAGTTTATTTGGAGGACAACAAAAGGCTGTAAATATTGACGAGAGTGCCTTGGGTTAAGTGGGACATTAGGTTGAGTGGGACACTTGAGTCTGACAGGCACTGTATAGTATATGTTGTGAGCCAATCACAACTGTTTATGATGTCGTTGCCGAAAACTGTCTGTACGATAAATAAAGGTTTTGACTGGTGTGATATCATAGCGGCGAGTGTGTTGTTGTCTCTCAAATTGACACCAAAGCCCATTGTAAGCAACCTATGTAATGAAGTGTTATTTTAGAGAGCTAAGGCTGATGCTCTGTCAATTATAATGTTACATAACTGTCAATTCTGTAATGCGGATTCAAACAGACAATGTATTTAAAAAAAAAAGAAAATTAAGAGTTCATGAAAAACAGGTAACCAGACAGTGGACAGATAAAGTGGAACGGGGTGTTTCAGGTAGAGAGGGAAGAGAAACAGCAAAGAGCAATTATTTAATGAGTGAAGAGGCTCAAAAAGCAATATGTTGTCATCATTTAGTTGTTAATGAGATTAGTAAGTGTAAACATATGTACATAAATAAAGGTAGTTCATGTCTTGAATTGCAGAATAGAAGGCGGAAGGTACAAGATAAAAGAGAGAAAAATGACAGGAACAAATAAATAAATAAAGGGAGAGAGGAAGATTAAATCGATGGATGGAGGAAAGAGAGAGAGGAACTATAAAGGAGTATCAGGAGCAAGTGGAGACAGCAGAATCCTAAGATTACATTTTAGCTGGGACTTGGAACGTCTGCAAGAAGACAGACCATACGAAGATAATAGGATAATAGGAAAACTATTAGAAAGTATTATATATGATACATAGTCTTGTTATCTTCTTATAGTCTAATCATAGGATAGTCTATCACAAAATCCTTAGTTATCTGATATACAGGGCTGTGTGAAAGTCTGTGCAAACTGTTTAAAGCCATTTATCTGAGCAGTACGGGACTTTCTGCAAGCAACTGCACAAGTTAACATTAGAAAAAATGCAGACAAACGAGGAAGCATGAAATAATGTCACGATTTGTTTTATTTGTAATTGAATACTTATGAGCTGATTAGGAGAACACAGATTTGGTTCCAGATCCTTCCAGCCTTTGCATGGACTAGTGAAACTCCATCAGCAGCTACTGATTTAGTCTAATGAAATATCAATTGAGCTGAACCAGGTATCTGAGGTATTTGATGAGAGCTAGTGTAATACTGGACTTGCATGAGGTCTGGGAACACATAGACATACATTGCATCACTCTATTAATATTATTTGTATATATTTTTCAGTCTAATATTAGATTTTTAAAGTACATACTGCTCAGCTAAACAGGTTTTAAATCGGTGTCTACGAATTTTGTAAGGTACTGTATATATCCCTGGATATTATATTATGATAATATTTATATTATATGTGTGTTTATAAGAAACACAAAATGAAAAATACAAATGAAGAGTAATAGACAAGAAACTAAAGTGTTTCACACGCACCCACGTCCAGTGAACTGTCTTCAGGCTGTGCATGTGTGTGTGAGTGTGTGTGTGTTTGTGTGTGTGTGTGTGTGTGTGTGTGTGTATGTGTGTATAGTCAGAATGCTGTGGGATGGGAGGCTGGTGGTGTATTTAACTTAAATTGCTCATAAACATTCCTCAGTTCGACGATTTGAGGACTGATATTCTGACAAACAGGCTAAATGAATTCATGGCGAGGGCTTTTCGTGTCTTCGCCTTCACTCGCATGAATCTGATCTGCAGAGAGTGAAATGGACAGAGGGGGAGATGTGTGTGTGTGTGTTTAAGCGGGGGAGAAGGTAGGGGGGCTGCTTTCACTTCAACTATCTCAGCACCTGCTAATATAATTGGGACACCGAATGCCTGGGAGACAGTGGTGGCCCAGGCAGGCTCGGAGAGGAGGCGAGAATACAATTTTTCTTGACAGGAGACAAACTGCTTTGACGGTTTAAAGGCATCATCAAATTCAGAGATGAAGCCAGCCAAAGTGCCTGCTCGCCTGCAGCCAAGCCTCAAGATGACAGGCGCTCCGTCCATCATGGTTTCCAGGCTGAAAGACCTGTCAGCGACGTCTTAAAAACGGCCAAAGCCTTTAAATAGGTCTCCTATGACTTTTAAAGCAAATATGAAGCACTCCAGCATGGAGAACAGGGCCGTCCTGATCACATTCTGATCAGGACAACACTGCCCTCTGGTGGTGACCTTATGGTACTACACTCCAGGCTCTTGGACCTACCAAGTTGGTAGTCCCCATTTGCACATGACTGAAACGACCCCAAAACTTTGGACCGGGGCTATTCAACTGAGGTCGTGGATGACAGTTTGTTAATTCTCCTACCAGGGAACCTAGCAACAGAATATGAACTATACGGACAAAAGTATTGGGACACACCTGTTTTTCAGGGTTTGGGCTAGGCCCCTTCCTTCCAGTGAAGGGCAATCTTAATGCTTCAGCACACCAAGACATTTTGGACACAGTCTGGGCAAGACCATTTTCTATTCCAGCATGACTGTGCCACAAAGCAAGTTCCATAAAGACATTGACTGGCCCGCACAGAGTTCTGACCTCAACCCCATCCAACACCCTTGGGATGAACTGGAACGGAGATTGTGAGCCACACCTTTTTTTCGTCCAAAGTCAGTGTCTGACCTCATAAATGCTCTACAAACTGGGACCAATCAAATGTGGCTGGGTGCCTGGACAGCTGGTATACAGTGCCTTCACAGGGACCCCCAACATGTCTATCCATTCAAACACTGTGAACACACTATATTCCCCAAACACTGTATGTAAAGGATTTGCGCTAAAATAATATTATGAAAATAACAATTACCCCAGTTTTGCCATAGTCATCTATGGAGAGCTTAACTGGCATTTGTGTCTCTGGATAGGTTCATGCATTAAGGCAGAGGTCCCCAACCACCGGGACGCAGACTGGTATCGGTCCGTGAGTCACACACAAAGACAGAAAATAAATATTGTATTGATTATCTGAGTCTGAAAGAGCTTTTATTTTGAAAACAATGCTAATCTCAGTCATGTGATATGGCACATCAAAAATTTAGCCCAAAAGCTAGCAAAAATTTGTAAAAAACTTCCACACCAGTCAGGGAAAATATTGTTTTACCTGAAACCCGTCCATGGCGCAAAAAAGTTGGGGGCCACTGCATTAAGGCACTCAGTAACTGATACATTAGGATGCCACCCAGTAATCAGTCAGCATCCACATGACATGAGAAAAATGCGATTCATCAGACCAGACCACCTTCTTCCATCGCTCCATGGTCTGGTTAAGGTCACTGATGAGTATACAACTTACTTTTACGGCCCATTGAAAATACCCAATGAGTGGTACTTGCTTTATAAAACAAATCTTTTTTTACAGGAGATATATTACTGTTGTTCCATTGAAAATGGAGATTTTTACAAGGTACTTAATAATCAGTACAGCACAGCTGGTTACACAATGTGAAATAAAATGTGATTCACCAGACCAGACCATCGTGTTTCTCTGCCCCATGGTCCAGTTCTGATGCTCGTGCCCTTTTCGTACATTTCTTGCCGTGGTGGACATGACCCAACATGGGCGCTCTGCAGCTACACACCCCCATTCGCAACAAAGCTGTAATGCACTGTGTGCTTTTGATTATAGCCTACATTAATGTTTTCAGCAATTTGTGCCTCTGCTGGATCGGACCAGAGGGGCTGGCATTCGCAACCTGTGTGTAGTATTGAGCCATGACCCTGTCACTACTTCACCAGTCGTCCTTCTTTGGACCACCTTTTATACGTATTAGCCCCTACATTCTGGGAACACACCACAAGACCGTCACGATCTGGATCCTGTCAAATTTGCTCTGATCCTAACACTTGCCCTTTTTCCTGCCTACAACACATCACCTGACCTGACTGTTCACTTGCTGCCTAATATATCCCACCCATTTGAAAGGTGCCATTGTAGCGAGATAATCCATTTCATTCACTTCAGTGGTTTTAATGTTGTGGCTGATCAGTGTGTAAATGCTGCATTAAAAGAGTGTTTCATTCCTTTCACCAGCCAGCGAAATGCTAATCGATCACAGGCCAGGAAAGATAACGCCACAAAACAGCACCTCTCAGTGGCAAGACTGAAGAACTCCTGCAGAGACAGAAACGAATTAAGCAGTAGATAAGGCGGACTTGCTTAATAACTGGTCAGCCAGTGGGGTTTTTGGGCCTGATCCAGGCTGTTTGGCATTCAGAGCCTCACACAGAGAGATAAGTCTGCCTTCACACAGCACGGAGACACAGCTACAGAATGAGAACAAAGGCTGGGGTTGCTTTATCTAAATTTTCCTGTGGGCAAGCCTCAGCTCTGGCAGCAGCACACTGGAAGTGGAGGTTTCCTTTCATGTGCTTTGGAAGGAACGAATACATGCAGTCTTAGTGAATTGAGACATTAACTGTCCGATTACAACCCGGAATTGGACAACAGACGAGAAGTGAGAAAATTTTGCAGGTAGTACATTTATCTTTTATTTATTGTGTGCAAGCTAGAACAACCAAAGATGTGCGTACAAGTATAAAATATGACAAAACCATCCCTTTTGAATACCCAAAGTGGCCAAAAAGTCAACTGTATCAGCCACTGAAACCCTGCAGTGACAGAACATTATAAAGCATTAATCAGTAATAATGATAGTGTAACCTCAGTGACAAATAAGACAACAGAACTGATAAATATGAGAGCACATGAGAGAAAGCCAGTCTATACTTTTACAAACATAAAATCATACTCATAGTAAAAAGCAGGAAAAGAAATAAATAAACTAAATTAGATAGATAGAACTCCTATGTAACTGTGATGGAATCCCAACTATAAATGGTTGCATAATTAAGTATATTTACGGTATCTAACTGGTAGATTTGGTCACGATTCCTCAGGCTAATGTCTAGTTTTGGATCTATTCAGCATGTCCTTGTGAATGCCATGAATTCTGTAAACATATCTCGACCTTAGTAACAAATCCAGGAGGGGAAAAAAGCTTCAAATATCTTTCCTTGTTGACTCAGTAAACTCAAAAAACAGACCCTGACATTCTGGTGTTTACACAGCAGAACGGCTACGCATGTTTTAAGCTGAATACAACACCTTAACAGCAAGGCATAATTACCTTTAGTAGGAGAGGCACCATGGCTTTAGCTTTCAGTCTAAACCCATAACCCGTGTGTCATGGGCTCTCAGGAGTATACAACCTGCTTTAATGGCACATTCAAAATACCCGATGACTAGTACTTGCTTTATAAATAATCTGTTTAAGGAAATATCTTACTGCTGTTCCATAGAAAACTTCCCATGAAAGGGGATTCACATTTTAAGGCACTCAAAAGTCACTACATTAGAAATAAACCATAAACGATCTGACCAATAAATACAGCTAAGACACTTAAGCATGTTTTCTTTGGAAAGATTTGATCTGGGTGACATTTGCATGTCCTATACAGAAAAAAAGCTTGTTCCTCTTGAGATCAGTAACTTTCTTCTTTCCTTGACCAGCAAAATTGAGCATAACCCCTGAGAGACACATCGTTTTAAAATGTAAAAAAGACTCAACTTTAAAAGACATGCAGATTTAAAGTCCAGCAAAATACACGATCATTCCTCTGACCTCTGCACTTTCAGTGAATTCTCTGTTTTCACAGGGAATAAACAGACATTTAGATTATATCCTTGCATTTAAGACTGGAAAGAGCCAAAGAAAATAAAGAAAAGCTACGAACAGAAAAGCAACAAAAATAATCTAACTGATTGTCAGTTTGAAATCACAATAAGGCACAAAGGTTTGACTGAAGACACAGTAAACAGGTAGCTTAAAGTGGGGGAGGGGGGATGCAATATGAATAATATGATATGCTTTCTTAAACATATTACTGGTATTTTTACAACAGTAATCTTTTGAATACAACAAAATAGAGACCAATTGTAAAGAGCAAAAATCAGGTCCCTTTTCAGTACTGTTCATTATCATCCCTTTGCCAGCTTTGACTCCTCATCTGAAAGTCATCATTACTGAACGCACCCATCCTCGGACAGGAGTGCCTCAGTGTGTTAATTGGCTAACCATGCAAACTTTCTTGATTTGAACATAACATACCAACGTTTTGTGAAAAACTGTCTAGATACGACCTTTGGTTCAAAACAGTGATGTATCGCCTGTCTTGTCTTTATTTGGCTTGCAAAGTAGTATGTGATGATCTATTAGCAGTCGTATTTGACCGATGGGGTAGTTTGCGACCTCAGTCCCAGCCAACTGAATTCTATGGTTGAAATGTAATTCATTTAAAGTAGATCATTTCTACAGCTTCTTTGTCTGACGATTTTTTGTGGCTGGTTGAAAATACAACTGATCGATTGATTTAGACTGCAATGACTTCTGAGCAAGTTCTGTTCCTGATTTTGCCATTTGTGTTCAGGTGGCACTGGGGATTTCTCATGGGGAAATAGTGAGGCAAGTGGACAAGGGCTTGTTAAAACCAGTACTGAAACAGGGGGTGGTGTTAAATAAAACAGCACATTAACAAACCATTGTTTGGTTAGATTTTTTTTCCTGATCTGTATTACGCTGAGGTTTTGGACGTTCAGTATAGATTTTAGTGCTTAACATTATATCTAATTTTTGTGATACACCTTGTGTATCATGAAGAGGTCATCACGTTGTTGCCATTTTGCCCACCTCTTTAGCCTAAAGCATTTTTATAATCAGCAAACAGTCTCACAGTCACCATTCTGTGACAGTAAGCTTTGGGCATAACGGATGGCATCGCTGATGCTGTGAAAAATGACTTCTGGGCTACCTGACTTGGGGTCACAGTAACCACCCCTCCGCAGGGAATCAATCACTGAGGTGCTGCACTGAGCTAGCAGCAAGCGCACCCCTAACTCCCTGTAATCCTTATGGACCTCTTTTAGAGCACCAACACCAGCGGTATCCAGAAAAAGCACTGTACTGCAGTCTACGACCAGCGTATGAAAGCTAGGACCTTGTGGTAAGAAGATATTAGTGGACACTTCAGGGTCTTTCTTGCCCCCATGCTCCAATCTTGCCTTCTTCTTCCTCTGCTTCTCCAGCTTCTTGCGTCTGGCTTTCTCCTTCAGCGGGTCCAGGCCCACATTGCGGTACAGGGACTTCTTAAACAGAGCCTGGTTTGCATAGTAAATAGGAGCTTCATAGCGAAACACAGCCACCCCAGGCTGTGTGTGAAGGCCGTTATATGATGTCAGGTCCTCAAAAATCTCATAGTCTTCAGCCTGACCCAGCTGGAGGGCCTGGGCACGTTGGGTACGTCCCAGCACGCAGAAGGCAGACACCAGTACCCCCACCAGTAAACCCAGCTCAGTGTTTACTAGTGCTGACGTGGCCATGGTCACCAGCCAGATAGTGGCGTCCACGTGGTTCACCCGCCACATCTGGGGAATATCCCGGAACTTCCGGAGTGCTCCACGCAGGTTCACGACAATGATGACAGCCAGGACGCACCTGAAAGTACAGTGACAGACAGTGGTGAGCATACTGAGCGCATGCAAATGCTAAGAAATAAAAGCAGAGAAATAAAATGAATTTCCATACATGTCTGACACTGCTTGTTGAGAGTTTAGAGAGAAAATGTCATTAACACATTGTCAGTTTTCAATGACTCAACATAGTAATTTTAGAAAGCTGTTTAGATTTTTCCATTTATCTTTGTAAAAACTTGCCAGTAGTACAGCCTTGAGAATAAAGGCATACCCCTCACATTTGATCCCCTTGTTATGTCAGTACTTTTCAGCTGTTTGTACTACCTTTTACCTGAAATCAGACTGGTAGGAAAATAAAATACCTTGAACATTAAGAGATGTAAAACTATAACCATTGCACTAGGAAACTGCTATTTTAGTATTGACAAAACCTTTACAGGTATTTTCAAACCAAACAATACTTGGAAAATTTCTAACTTTCCATCCAAAGAACAAAGTCCAGGACATGAGCACCTAGTAATACATTTCATATCACTTTTCCACTATTCCACTTTACCACTATTTTACCCTTATAAACAGTACTGAATGTTGCAAATTGGTGGAATTCCACTTTAATTGGTTTCAAAATCATACATTGGTTGAATAATGACCACTGCTTGGCTTCGCTAATACATGGATGTTACTGCACTGCACGAGCACTTACTTCTGAAGTGAGTAGAAGAGAGGAGCAATGACAAGAAGGACCAACAGCAGGACCAGTGCAGTGATCAGACCTGAGAGCTGAGTCTGGCAGCCAGTGGACTCCTTTACCAGTGTCTTGGTCAGGGCAGCACTGGTGGTGAAGCAGCGGAAAAAAGATGGAAAGATGTTACAGAACCCGATGGCGTACATTTCCTGGTTGGGGTCCACCACATAACCATGTTTCTTAGCAAACATCTCAGACAAAGACACAGTGATGGCAAAGCCGACAATAGCTATGGAGAAGGCATCAACTGCTATGTTGGGGATGAGATGCCAAGCTGGCAGCTGAGGGGGCATGAAGCCGGTGGGAATGGCCCCAGCTACCTCTGAGCCATACTTCTCCTGGAAGTGACCGAAGTGGGAGGCCAGCGTTGCAATGATGACTACGAATAACTCAAAAGGAATGGGCGCTTTGAGCTTGGCTTTAAAGCGGTCATTGAGCTCTTTGGTGGGGATCAGAACCAGCAGGCAGAGGATGCTGGTGATGAGGTCACAGACGTTGGTTTGGCCCAGGTTACTCAGCAGACTGATCCAGGTTTTGATCAGAGAGCCCCATCCCTGGGCACGAGGCAACTTGAGTCCCAGCAGATACTTCAGCTGGGAGGTGAGGATGGTGAGAGAAGCACCAGTGGCAAAACCACTCAGGAGAGAGTCAGAGAGAAAGACTGAAACGAAGCCAACCTGAAGGAGACCCATTAACACCTGAAATCACAAGAGACAGAATCACATGCTTTGTGTTTTAATGGTGTACTCAGTTCTGGATAAGCTAGTAAAACCTCATGACGTGCGACCCGTCCTGGTGCTTTAGAGACTGACGCAATGCTGGGATTGCTTGTGTACAGAACAGATTGTGTTACATGTTTGCCTATATGCATTTTGTATTGTGGAGTATCATGGTTGGTTTGTTGTGTGAGTGACAAGCTTAATCATCATGGATTTTGTACGTGCGTGTGGGCTGCCCAAGCGGTAACTGGAGCATACTTTAATCACTCTTCAAGTGTAGGGGTAAGTCCTTTGTTATATTCTTTTGACCTTTGTTCTAAGTTACTCAGGGACCATTAAGTTTTTAAGTAGTTTGGGTTTTGTTTGTGATTTTTGGCAAGCCTACTTTGAAGCCGGTACCTTCCTGTATTTACAACATCCATTTCCCTGATGTATTGTGCAGAAAACAGAGTAATTATTTATTTAATTTCTAGTCAAAAGGCCATTATGTACATGTAAATTATTCTTTTTTTTTTTGAGTCAGAAAAAGAAGGAAACTTGCACTGATCAGCCATAACATTAAACGCCCCCTGCCTTATACTGTGCACATCTGCCATGAATGCCAGGTCCCAAGGCTTCCCAGCAGAACATTGCCCAGAGTATCACACTGCCCCTGCCAGCTTGCCTTCTTCTTATAATGCATACTGTTGCCATAATTTCCCCAGTTAAGTGACACATATGCACCCAGCTGTCCACGTGTAAAAGAAACCATGATTCCATGGTCCTTACGCTTGCATGTTTTTCCTGCTTCCAACACATCAACTGACTGACTGCTGACTTCACTGCCTAATTTATTCCACCCCATAACAAGTGCCACTGAAATTAGATTAAGTTATTCACTTCACCTGTCAGTGGCTGATCAGTTAATATCTAAATTACACAAAAGCCTCTACAACTAAATGAAATATTTTTTAATTCCTGTTGTCAGTACTAAAGAAATCTACAGGTGTGTTTTTTCCATTCTTCTTTTGACCATAAGTTCATACTATAATTTATACTACATATACTATAAACACATATAAGTTTCGGAAGTTGGCTTCAGCACCAGAAAAGACAGAAGACGTGGCAGTAGGCATAAAAATAAAGCATGAACAAGCAGACACTAACCTGGTAAACTCCTGCTGTGAAGGTGACAGTGGCCCCTACAATGATGGCATAGCAGCTGCGATCACAGTAGGGAGTAGTGCTGTTCTCCAGGCTGCCAATGCCAGTTAGATTGCTCTGCTGATCAATGAGATATCCAGCCACAGCCAGCTCCCTGTCCACAACCTGTCCCACCAACAGGCACAGCACTCCGAAGATTCCCACCGAGATGTGCCGCGACGTTCCCAGGAGACTGTAGATGATGCTGGAGAAGAAGGACGTGTAGAGGCCATAGATTGGATCCTGCCCTGCCAGCAGGGAATAGGCAATTGATTGGGGCACCAGCAGTATGCCCACAATAACGCCAGACATAATGTCACCTAGAAGCCAGTCTTTGACCTGATATCGTGGAAGCCATTTCAGAATGGGGAAGGAGTCGAGGAGCAGCGCTTTGGCCCGTGCTGGGGTGCAGGAGCACTGGCTTTTGAGCTTTCGGCTAAGCACTTTCCTCAGGGGTTCCTCCACTCGCTCACGTTCCTCCAAGGCGAAAGGAACGTGAAGGCCGCCCTCAGGTTCAGCGCCTGCAGCAGTCCCGTTGCCCTCGCCACCAGCCATCGCACACTGACCCAAAGCTGTGTCTTTGAGAGAAATAAGTATATCTGTTAATTGGTCAATCAGGAGATATGTAACCATAAACTCAACATATCAGTTTGACAAATTGAGACACTGAAACAAAGAAAACAGAAAACTCATCTTAGTCTACACGATGTGTCAATGTGATACAGCCTTTTAATGCAAAGAACGGAATTTTATCAAGGGCCAAGGGTCCATCAGGGCAGGCCCAAGACGGTCAATATTTGCTACATGGCACCACAATCAATAAGTCATTAAGCAATCTTTATCTCAACATGCCTCAAATGACTTTCATAGGGTAAAAAAGGGCTACATGCTTTGTATGATTATGGGTGGGTGTAGACGTACATGAAGGTGTACGCATATAATTAAATTAACTTTCCACTATGCACTATAGCCCTGCACATAACAGAGCCATGCGACCCAGTAAAAGATCAACAAAACAACACAGATAAACAAACTCTGCTCGGAAAAAGAGAAATTCTTGGGTAAGTATTTGAACAGAAGTGCAGCTACATGAATACTAATACAAGCTTCTTCACTGTGAGTGAATCTCCAATTTGCTGTCAGTAACCATGTCTACAGAAAACAGACCTTATTTTATTCATCAGATCATTCTGTGGCTTCAAACCCAATATTTCAAAGGGGTTTACTACCATCATGTATCTCAAATTGCAACTGTAATAGCAATGTTAAGATCAATAAATAGAAAACATAATGACATGATGGTGTTAATGTCACAAAAATGCATTGCCACATAAAAGTTTCAGTAAACAGAAAGCAAAAACACACTGGCTTTGATGCAAAGAGTTACTTGGGGCGTTCAGTTATTTCACACACACACACACACATATATATATATATATATATATATATATATATATGTGTGTGTGTGTATATGTGTGCATGTCTGTGTGTTTTTGATGAAGGTTTAGGCTACATAAGGGCTGTATGTACATAAGAGCAAGCAAAGTTAATCCAAACTGACTCCTACTGCTTGCCAGTGAAGACAGAGTCCACTCCCTCATGAACCAACAATCAGCACTTTGTGTGGATGGGCTCATGCCATAGCTGGGCCGGCCTGACTTTCCAAAATTTTCCACAACCTTTTCACTACTATTTCATAAAGTAGCATGCATAATGGCATGCTAATCTACAAAGAAATTAATTAAAGTCAGTATAGCAAAGATATTTTAATAGTGATATCAGTGTTTTCAAACAATAACACATATTCAAGTACATTTGTAAGGACAGGATCTACTTTTTAGATTTTTGTCATCAATTAATTACTACTTTCTTTCTGTGTCTAATTATTTTATGCTTTAGATTACATCTGTATGGCATTTCTGACTTCTGAGATTTCACATTTTAATTTAGCTCACCATCAAATGGAAAACACTTCAGACCTCAGTCCCTATGCTGATGAAACTTTTCACTGCTCTGTGAGAATCAGCATTTAAGTAGATGCTACTTTTGTACTTTCTGGAAAATACTTTTATTTAAGTCATTATTTCATCACAATAACAAAAACTGGTCACGTGTTCAGGCTCTAACAGCAGCTCAAACACTCCGACATGGTCCCTGTTGATCCTCTTTACTCTTTTGGTGGTGTAAGTCATCCAAGCGTACTCAGCTTCATGTGACCCTGGCTAAGACATACGCTCCAGCAGATCACGCATGATTCTCTGTTTATTTCGATTAGGACAACTACTTGACCATAAGGGAAGGAATACTGGGGTGCAATATTGTTGTACTTTCCCTGGTTTATCTCAGTGTGTGCAACAGTTCACTAAGTCTTCATATTTTACATGTAAGAAGATTAAAGTTACTGCAAGTTTAATCTTACATTAAATAACATCCTTAAGAAACTGCTGGCTTGTAAGGGCCACCACGTTTTAATGAATAGGGCCCATTGATGACCAGGTTGGTTTCTGCAACGTGTAACTAACCCCCATGCCACACACACAACTGTCACTAGCCAAAGCGGAATTCAGAAACAAGCACATAAAGTTTACTCCGGTAGTTCGTCTCACCTCCTAATGACTAAAGGCTCGCTTCGTGCTGTCCTCGTTCATATCACATCCTCCTCTACACGGGTCCCATGTTCTGTCCCTCTTCCAAACCGGACCTCAAGTCTGTCCCTCTTCCAAAACTGCAGCAGCAGTTCACTGAACTCGGGACTTCAGGAGCCATCATGGGGCGCCACTGTCACGTGGTCAGCTGCAGCTAAACACGCTGGTCACGTGACCAAAAACCCTTTTGAAAATGGGTTGTGTATACACATTATCAATTAAACACACACAAATATATATATATATATACATATATATATATATATACAGATAGATAGATAGATAGATAGATACAGTTATTATAAGATCGCACGATAGAATACGATTATATACGATTTGACTGTCCAGAGGCAAAGTGCGTGCGTGTGTTGGGAGCTTAGGGTGGAGGTGTAACAATATCTGTATGAACTACTTACGTAACTTAGGAGACACGTGATGTAAGCATATAAACATATGTGGGGTCCAATAGTCTAAAACCACTTTTGGACCCCTGAGACCACTGTAAATATGTCTATTTTGCTGTATTTGCAAATTAAATGAAATATTTCCTTATACCATATTGTATATTCAGCATCATTTGAGTATTCCATCTCACCGTAAATCCCCTGAAAAGATGGAAAGTGCATTCAGGACTATCACAAGATGCTCACTGGAATATTGTGACATAATTCCTGAAAAACATGGACTTTGTGGAGTCCATTCCAGCTTGACCGACACAACAAGTATTAATAGATTTCCAAATGTATGTATTTTTTCAGCTTTTCTACTGAAATTGATGTGCTGATTTAACAATTTGTTATGAAAAACATTGTTTTAGATGAGAAAAATAGTGTCACAGAGGATTTTTGTACTGGTCTCAGAATGTGTGTATGTTTGTGTATGTGTGTGTACATGTGTGTGCAGGGCTGTTTCTGGGCATATGCAATCCAGGCAGCCTAGGCCTAGGTTCACACACACACACACACACACACATACAGACGCTCATGCATGTGTGTGTGTGTGTGTGTGTATTTGTATATACCCTTCACATCGACACATGACACCAAATACCAGAAAAAGCAGTAGTTTACACAGGTGCGGTTTTAAACACAGACTGAGCAGACCGATGAAGCCTTGTTTTGGCGTGCTTACTTTGCCTTTGTCTAAATGAGTCTACCCTGGTCTACTGGCTCTGCTTCATCAAGTAGGATATCTTTTTCCCTATCCCACAAGTGGAGGGATTCACCTTCCCATTTTTGTCTGTATTCATGAAGGTATGCCTGAGGTGAGAGCATCATTGTGTGAATTTCATAATCCAAGTTATAATTGGATGCAGGATTAGGAGCACACACACGTCTTTAAAGCAATCCCTATAATCCCTGGTTTGTCTCTGCTACCCTCAGCCTGAGTGTAACACTGCACAGTAACCCCCTGAGGTGTGGGCACTTTGCATCTTCTCAGCTGAGACCAAATGGCTGCAGTGGACAAAGATGTGGCCGAGAAGTTTTTGGACAGCAATCCGGCCTTCGCCAAGCAATATTACGACTCTCATTTCAGGGCACAGATCATCTCCAACCTGTTGTCCACCTCTAAGAAGACAATAGTGGATTTCAGTCATTATCACACCCTGAGCTCTGTGGAGGAAAGCGAGGTGATCTTTGAAATGGTGCGGGACCTGCAGGAGAACCTGCAGATGGAGAAGGCCGTGTTCAATCTAATGCGCCACTTGAGCTTCATTATGCGTGCAGATCGCATGAGCCTCTTCATGTACCGCCAGAGGAATGGCACGGCTGAACTGGCCACACGTATCTTCAATGTCCACAAGGATGCCACTCTGGAGGAATGCCTTGTGCCTCCGGACAGTGAAATTGTTTACCCCTTGGACACAGGCATTGTGGGCCATGTCGCCAGTGTCAAGAAGACAGTGAATGTGCCTAATGTGACCGAGGTAAGACAGCCTCTCTGAATTCCGATGGTCAGTTTTTCAAATGTTCATAGGCAGTTACATTGGTACGAATACATCTTTTTTTGGTTTGGATGGAGGTTGATGCGAAGTTAATCTGTTGCCCAAATCATTTCTATCAGTATCTTGGTGTAAGAGCTACAGCACTGTACCACACACATCAAGGTACAACTAAAGGACAATAAACATTAAATTCACTGAACTCTCAGAGAAGGCCGCAGCCATCTCAGAGAAGTCATTGAGCCTCAAGGCCAGCTGAATACTGGCAACGATAGTAATCATAACTTTGCTATTCTGTGTCTGTCAAGTGAGAATGAAATTTCCATTTGGGTCTTGGGTCCTCTCAAGATTCCTACCATCCGGCCATTGTTACCTCAAGGGTTGAGGTAAAGTTGCTCTGGGACAATCAATATATATATACATATGTAATTTGGTCA
>JBBPCX010000032.1:7620556-7634094 GCA_037974365.1 Hydrocynus forskahlii
TGTGTGTGTGTGTGTGTGTGTATATATATGCCTAAAGCAGAGACATGCTGGCCTAAACCAAAGAGCCACCAGCAGAGGGCAGTGCCTGACTGCAAATCTCATGACGTCCTTCTACCCCATTTACTGTCTGCCTGAAAGAAGACATGGTGAAGTACCTGCAGTCTTCCATAATCCACTGCTAATATAATAACAAATTAAGTAGCTAAGAATGCAACAAGGTCACTTTGTAAAACCCCACTGAGGAAAGCTTATTTTTGCCCAACATGTAACGTGTTACATGTCATTTCACCTGGGCGTCAGCCCACCGCCAAGCTGAACATGCACAGGAACAAAGCAGTTCCCATTTTATTTCCACGAATCAGAAATGTCTGTAATGTCACTGATAATTGCATCATGTCAGTTCAAAATGCTTTAATCTCCATGCAATTACAAAGTAAAGAGCACTGTGTAGCTAAAAGAGCATAGGGCCCAATTTCTGGGGCATGTTAACACTGCTCACAAGACCAATAGGTTCGTTTCAACCTAAATCACACTGCTGTGGAAAAGAGCATATAGACAGACGTGGTGCATGATGGTCTGCTCTGTCTTTGATTAGCGAGGGGGCAATCATTTTTCAGAGGAACAGAATGTCTCTCTCACCATCAACATGAAAAGCTAAACTCTTCCTCCTGGAAAACGGTTTCCTCTATAGAACACTACCTCTCCAGAGCACATAATCACTTGGAACAAATTGGTTTCCTTTATCTTTGTCGATGGTAACGTGTGACTGAAATACAAAGTCTCCAGAATGCAGCAGTGCCACTCCCTCATTATTTTAGGCCTCTTATATAGGGCTGACCAGTGGAGACCACTGGCATATGCACAACAGCTTTTCAAGTAAGAAAACGATTGTTTGCTCTTTGTGATTTGCTCCACATGATGACACAGAGGCTGGTTGATCCATCTGAGGGAGAGGACAAAGGTTTGTGAATGTAATGGCTCGCACACAAATCACTCAGGTTTCACCTTTAAGTTGAAGTTTCACAATTCTAGTGCCAACTGGAGGCTGCAGTGGGATTACTGCAGGTCTCTCTTTCCTTCCCCTGGCTATGGGTGTTACTGGGCACGGGGAATAAAGCGCTTTAATCTCACTTGAATTAGAGCGATCCTGGATTAAATCTAAAGGTCAGTGCCTAAAGCTGTGTTCTACAAGTCAGCGGAACGGCAGCAGCTTACCTCGACTCCACGTCTCATTCACCTTGTATTTTTCACTACAATTCTAACTACTCATCTGCAAGGATTGTAGATATCTGTGGCCTACTGGGTAAAGAACAAAATTAAAAATAAATAAAAACTCCACCATAGTTTTCATTTAAGATGATCTGTTTGTTTAGGCAATCTACTGGCATGGTTATTTTTTCTCAAAATGAAGTCTAGCTGTATTTTGCATTGTATTTTTTTCTATTTAGACATCAAGGAAGAGATTAGACACATGTCAAGCACATGAAGAAATCACAATAACAAAATAAACAAAATGTGACCTGATTTTACCTGACTGGACACTGTATTGCACTTAAAGACAGGTAACAGTTTTTTGAATACTCCTGAAAGTGTGATCTTCTCCTCAGAGCCCCTACTTCAGTGACTTTGTGGACACACTAACTGAGTACCAGACCAAGAATGTGCTGGCCACGCCCATCATGAACGGCAAGGACGTGGTGGCTATCATGATGGCAGTGAACAAGATTGATGGCCCAAGCTTCACAGCACAAGATGAGGAGGTGCATCCACAACCCCCCCCCCCCACCCCCCCACCCCCACGTCTGTCTCTCTTGCTGTCCCTCTGCCTGCCTCTTCTTCTTTTCACGTTTCTCTTTCTCTGATGCTGTACATCATACTGTGTTCTCTGAATGGACGTCTCTGAGTCCATTTTCCAGCTTCGTTGTAACGCTTAGGTCATGGTAATGGCATGCATGTCAAGCATGTGTGATTCTTGCAGACACTGATGAAATTCCTGAACTTTGCCAATCTGGTCCTCCGAGTGTTCCACCTGAGCTACTTGCACAACTGTGAAACCAGAAAAGGGCAGGTAAGATGGAGGGGAGCAATGCCATTCTTTTACCGGTGCAAATAACTGTGTTATTGCCTTTTAAAATATAAAACCAGTCTGGTTGCAAACAAGTGTATAAAACAATTCTGATATACCAGTCCTGTATGGCTTTACAGGTTTCAGATTTGTAATAGGAAGCAGTTTAATGTTAGATATGTCCAGAATCATGAACAGACCTCTGATTTTGTTATGACCAAGTAAGCTGTACAGCCCTGACATTGAAGTGATAATTATATTTACATCCTTAATTCATTGTATTTCAAAAGTGGAGGCAGATAGCTTGTAAAAAGAACTACAGAATATTATTCATTGTTTAATATCTTGTTTCAGTGCTAATTGTATAAGGAGTTATTGTATGTAAAATAACAAAGTGTTAAAAGGGCAAGTGATTCCACACTTTTGCATGTATCTGTTTCGCAGGTGTTGCTCTGGTCTGCCAGCAAAGTGTTTGAAGAACTGACGGACATTGAAAGACAGTTCCACAAGGCCCTGTACACAGTGCGCGCCTTCCTCAACTGTGACCGCTACTCCGTGGGCCTTCTGGACATGACCAAAACAAAAGTGATTTTCTTAAAATGCATGTTTGTCAGGACCCATTTCATGTCGTATTTCATTTTATTGCCTTCCGCAGTAATGGTTCTCCAGTAGATAAAATGTCAAACATATGTCTTTACAAACACTTCAGCTTGGTTGACATTTAAAGATTATACGCGTTGCAAAAATTGAAAATCCAGCTGCGCTGAGATGCAAGTAAAGCAGATCTCCCCTGTGATCTTATGTTAAGTCCCAGAGAGCGTTTTCCCCCTGGACTATTGCAAATCAGTGGCAGCTGTCTTGAATGAAAGCATCTCTTTCTTGTTCTTCTAGGAGTTCTTTGACCTTTGGCCTGTGCTAATGGGTGAAGTTCCTCCATATTCAGGACCAAAGACCCCTGATGGCAGAGTGAGTGTCAAAGAACAGGACTTTCACTGACCATCGGACCATCATTCATCAAGTCAGTGTTTTTCTTACATCATGTGTCGCTCCAGGAGAAACTTATGATATTGTTTTCCCTTTAGGAAATTATCTTCTACAAGGTGATTGATTACATATTGCACGGAAAGGAGGACATTAAAGTAATACCGTAAGTCATACAAATGTATATTTGTGATCTTCAGGCTCAGCCTTTAATTACTTGACTCTTCAGCCTAGCCCAGTCAGATATATTTTGAGGTGAAGCTAGTTGCCAGAAGTCTCATTGTAAACCAATAAAAATTGTGTTATTCGAAAGTCAGGACACCTAATATTTGACTGATGTCCTGATGTACTGCTTTCTATTAAACCAGTTCTAATTCCATGTGTAACTCTTTCCCTCTGCCATCTTGAAAGCCACCATCTTAATGTCCGACTATTTATGTTCCAACTTGTGATCTTAAATATGCAGATGGCCTTTCGCAGAGACTCTGCTTACAGGAAATGTGCTGAGGCCTCTGTTACATTCTCACTTTTTAATTAAAAAAACATTTGTTATTCAGCTTTCATTTAAAATTCTTATGCAACTAAGTGAAGTTCTACTTCCATTTGGCAATTTTTGAATTTTCTGTTTTTAATTGAATTTGGTTTTTACTACGTATTAATTATTTTTTAATATGTGTTTTAGCTTGAACTGTTTTTATATTAATTCTTAATATTTTATTGAAAAACACGTTGAACTGATACATTTATTAAGAGTACTCTTTAATAATAATGTGATTATTATTGTTGTCATCACTATACAACATTCAGCACATTGATCCTCAGTGATACACACAGTGATACACAGTGATGAAGATTACATAATAGATGCCTTATGATATTTAGACTGCAGAATTTAATGTATTAGACATGTGGAAGAGACAAACTGATACATGTGTTCTATTTCTAAAAGTGGATGTTTTCACTGTGTTCTGTAGAAATCCCCCTGCTGACCACTGGGCACTAGTCAGTGGACTGCCCACCTACGTCGCTGAAAACGGCCTGGTGAGAATCCTCTGTCTTCCTTAACAGCTAAGCTGTGACAGTCAAACAAGCAGAACGGCATTAAACACAAGGACATGCCGTGCTCATGCGCACAGCAATGAATGAAATGCTGGAGAATTGGAATTATGTGACAAGGTAATTAATGAAACAGTGCTGTTCTGTACCAGAGAGCCTCACTGCTGCTTTTCTCACTCTGCCTGGCTTTCAGATCTGTAACATAATGAATGCGGCTCAAGATGATTTCTTTGAATTTCAAGTAAGCTCAGCTTTTTTCCTTTAATGTCAGGAATCATCAATAATTAAAATATCACATTCGATTTAGTGACATTATTATAGCAAAATGATGATGATGATGATGATGATTACCGCTGCTGATATTATTGTGGTTATTATGTGTTCAGGCACTAAAACGTATGTAGGCACTACACACACACAGACACACACCTATATAGATAGATAGATAGACAGCCAGACAGCCAGCCAGATAGATAGATAGATAGATAGATAGATAGATAGATAGATAAACAGACAGACAGAGAGACAGACAGATAGACAGATAGATAGATAGACAGATAGACAGATAGATAGATAGATAGATAGATAGATAGATAGACAGACAGATAGATAGACAGATAGATAGATAGATAGAAACACTATATGAACCAAAGTATTGGGACACACCTGTTTTTCAGGGTTTGGACTAGGTCCCTTACTTCTAGTGAAGGACAATTTTAATGCTTCAGCAGACCGAGACATTTTGGACAACACCTTTGTGGACACAGTTTGGGGAAGAACTTTTTCTATTCCAGCATGACTGAGTGTCCCAGTGCACAAAGCACGCTCCATAAAGACGTGGTTGGACAAACTTGACTGGCTCACACAGAGTCCTGACCTCAACCCCACCCAGCACCTTTGGAATGGAGATTTCGAGCCAGGCCTTCTCATCCAACATCAGTGTCTGACCTAATAAATGAATGAGCACAAACCCCACAGAAATTCCAAAATCTTGTGGAAAGCCTTCAAGGAAGAGTGGAAGCTGTTATAGCTGCAAAGGGGTCACAACTCCATACTGAACTGAATCAAATCCAATGTTATTAAAGTCCCTGTTGGTGTAATGGCCAATACTTTTGTCCATGTAGTGAATTTAGTGCCTAAATACATTTTCTCCATCAGTTTAGAATACATGTGTGCATATTAGAATTTGTTTTATATACTTAAGGTATATTAAATAACAAAATCAATACTTGCTGACCCCCATCATTGTATACTGTGTATTATATTTTATTATATATTTCGCTGTACAATTTAAACCAGCACAGTTCTCTGAAATGTTCACCATAAAATGTTTTTGTCAGAAAGAGCCTCTGGACGAATCAGGCTGGACGATCAAAAATGTTCTGTCCTTGCCCATCGTGAACAAAAAAGAGGAGATAGTTGGTGTGGCAACGTTCTATAACAGGAAAGACGCGAAGCCTTTCGATGAAATGGATGAAACACTAATGGAGGTATTTGTGGATGCAGCTTTGGCAGACACGGGCAGTGAGTCAGTCATATTGTTGCGCAACGATCTTTGCATTATTTATTCATGAAGCTTTCACTCACAGGCTGATATATCCATGTAGACGGAACCACAGTCTAATATCTTATGCAAAGTTTGTTTGTTTGTTTGTGCATCTCCTGTAATGCAGTCTGGTTGAACTCCAGTCGTCCACAAGCTGGTTTTAATCACAGTTCTTTTTCACCACAGGCTCTTACTCAGTTCCTGGGATGGTCAGTGCTGAACCCAGACACCTATGAAAAGATGAACAAGTTGGAGAATCGCAAGGACATCTTTCAGGACATGGTCCTCTACCACGTCAAGTGCAGGAAGGACGAGATTCAGAATGTCTTAGTGAGTTTCCTTGGTGATAAAAGTGCTCAAGCATCTGCAGTAATGTTACCTGACGGCGATTTATAAATCAACGACCCTCACGTGCTGCTAACTCTCTTCCTGTTTTAATACCACACAATACTGTACCATTGAACAGTCATATGAATATGATCACTGAGATAACTAATCAGTAATAATTCCACAATGAAAACCTGCTAGGAGAGCATTGCTGTGTACACATAAATATAGAGGAATTTCACTAAAATCAATCAAAATTGTGCCATCTGCCAGAATACACGTGAAAGGTATGGAAAAGAACCAGACGAATGTGATGAGGACGAGCTGGAGGAGATTCTGGTAAAAGTCAAAATACAAGAGCAAATAAAGTAGTTACACTTATCTTATGACTAGCTATATTTCAAAGCTGTGTTTCCCCCTGTTCTATAGGTGGAGACGCTGCCGGATTCAGAGACGTCGGAGATCTTCGAGTTCCATTTCTGTGACTTCGAGCACTCTGAACTTGACCTGGTTAAATGTGGCATTTCGATGTACTATGAGCTAGGAGTGGTGGACAAATTTCACATTCCTCGTGAGGTAAGTTAAAAGAGTGGTTTGATTCCTGTACCATTCTGTCTGTTCGGAATAAACTGATCTTCAGTACTATCTCTAGTTCTGTTCTCTCATTACTCTGTAAAAAATGGAAACAGAGGTTGATTTGAAGTTATTGAGAGTTGAAAACCATTGCTCTTCTTTAAACTGTTATTTTGCTTTGATTTTATGAAACACATTTAATGTTACACTAGTTTAGCTGCTTCCTGGTTTTACAGAAAAAAGACCTTCCTGTTTACACTATATGGACAAAAGTTTTGGGACATAGCTCTTGATTATTGAATTCAGGTGGCTGCTCACTTCCAGTGAAGGACAATCTTATTGTTTCAGCAATGCCCTGCTTCCAACTTTGTGGACACAGTTTGGGAAGAACCTTTTCTCTTCCAGGATAACTGTGTCCCAGTGCACAAAGCAAGCTCCATAAAGACATGGTCGGTGCGTAAGAACCTGGCTGGCCTGCACAGAGCCCTGACCTCAACCCCACCCAACAGAGATTGGGAGCCAGGCCTTCTCGTCCAACATCAGTGTCTGACTTCATAAATGCTCTACAGAATGAATGGGCACAAATTCCCACAGAAACTCCAAAATCTTGTGGAAAGCCTTCCCAGAAGATTGGAAGTTGTTATAGCTGCAAAGGGGTGGCGCAACTCAATATTAAAGTCTATGTATTTAAACGCAATGTCATTAAAGTCTCTGTTGGTGTAATGGTCAGGTGTCCCAATAGTTTTGTCCATATAGTGTATCATGTTGATTAGGAGGTCATTTTTATGCTTTTACCGATAACTGGGATTTAGTCAGTCAGAAGTGCTCTGTTGTCCACAGGCGCTGGTCAGGTTCGTGTACTCCCTTAGTAAAGGCTACCGAAGTATTACTTACCACAACTGGAGACATGGCTTCAACGTGGGCCAGACCATGTTCACACTACTCATGGTGAGGGACAGTAACTGTACAACGATCATTAGCATTTACTGAGTACATTTTGTTTAAACCCCTGCAGGTGTATAATTGGCTCATTTGCCTTAAAAGTTCCATAGCTCACATTTTTCTTTTCTGTTTCCGTGAAGATTGCTTAATTTTGTGGTTTTATGTACCAAAGTATTTTCTTTTCCTATTTTCAAATCTCTGTTTATCCCTTAGAATCAAACAGGCTCTTATTGTATTCAAAAATGACCTCTGTTTTGATTGGCTGTATTGTTCCTCATTCAAAAGGCAGTTCAGTGTGACACCATCCTTATAACTTCATCATGAATAGACTAAACTAATGTTCAGCAGCTCATTTCTCATATATGGACTGTATGATCTTGGCACTGAATAATGCAATTTGAAACTTTAACAGTGTTTCTACTTATTGCTCCCCTTTTTGGATTTTCTTCAAACAAGGGAAGAAAATCAATTTCCCCATGATATGAGCCCTTTAAGATTCATTGTTCAGTAACTGCTATGAATTATTTTTGGTGCTGCTATGCAGGTTATGCTGCTCCAAGAGAGAGGAACTGAAGTGTGAACTGACACATAGGCCCTTGCAGTTCATGGAATAAATATCAGGCCAATAGCAATGCATCTATGATTAGATTTCACCTCATCTTAGCCTAGAAACAAACAAATGACTCCTCTTGACTGCAGCGCTCATGACTTTGATGGACTCCTTCCATCTGAGTTGTACACATTTCAGTGTGTGGCTGTGTGCAGGTAATATGTACCATTATAGGACCCTCCTCCATCATGTAGCCCTTATAATGGAGAGTGCGCCAAACTAATGAGGCAGCCAAGCATGAAACTGCACCATGCTGCCTCATCGGTAATCACAGGGAGCGAGTCGTAAGTCAGGCAGGACGGAGGTGTGGATTGGGCATGAGCACGGGCCTTAATGAGCCTTCCTTAGCACTGCTCCCAGGTGTCACTGGGCCTAATGAGCTCTCTGGAGTCAGCATGCTCCTCTACAACAGGCATCCATGGGGTATGGTTGGGTCTCCTCACGCAGCTCCACTGAGAGGCCCATTAACGCCAGCTCTTACATGTTCTCAGACAGGTGACCTGAAGCGCTACTACACGGATTTGGAGGCCATGGCAATGCTCACTGCCGGTTTATGCCATGATATCGACCACCGCGGGACCAACAACCTCTATCAGATGAAGTACAATCTGCTCACAGTAATCTCACAGTGCTCCACAACATCAGCGTCTCACTGTTCTCAGTTCTCATAGCAGGCAAAACTGTTAGCTGATGTTAAAACTAGGGCTGGACTGAATATGGATTTTTTTTTCTCATCAGTAACGATCCTAAAAACAAAAAACATTTAATGATAGATAATATCAGATTATATAGTTTTGTGTGATCCGAAATTAAGTGTACTCACTTTAAGCAAGAAGGAACGCAGTTTCCTGCTTCTCCCAGACGTAGACGATCAGCTAAGATATATTTGGGGTCCAAAATTTACGACTTTAGTTTGAAGTAAATTAGCCCCTTTATAGTCAGACGTGAACACACCACAGCACAGCACACAGTGTGAACAATGTGAAATTCTTTCTCTGCATTTAACCCATTCACCAAGTGAAGTATTGGGCTGCCACTACTTTTCCCATGGCGAGGTGGGGTGATGTACTTTTCCCACAGGACATTGGTAATGTTCATGACCGATTAGCACAGGCTACAAAATCTTAGTATAAATGACTGGAGTAGCTATTTGATACTTGATGACTACATGTGAAACTATAGGGGGCGCCTGGGGAGCAGTGTGTGGGGACGGTACCTTGCTTAAGGATACCTCAGTGGTGCCACTAGCACTCCTGGGATTCAAACCCACAACCTTCTGATTGCAGGGCCAAAAAGGAGCCTTTAACACTTTAGGATTCTGCGAGACAAATACTAAAAAAAACTAAAGGTCAGAACTAAGCTTCAGATGTGAAGCTAACATAACAAACACCAGTAGCCAACAGTAACCCAAATCTTTTCCATAAAAACATCCTTAAAATTTTTCTCAACCCACTCAAAATGCACCCAGCGGTTCATTAATGTGGTACAGACTTGTCCATATGGCTTAGAACACATTATGCCTTATCAGGGTGGGATAGTTTCCCATGGCGAGGTGGGGTGATGTACTTTTCCCACAGGAATTTGGTAATGTTCATGACCGATTAGCACAGGCTACAAAATCTTAGTATAAATGACTGGAGTAGCTATTTGATACTTGATGACTACATGTGAAACATACACTGCCTAAAGTCCAAAAAAGATTAAAAAACATTTCAAAACATTTAAATCAGGCATTATTTCATTTATCCTAAGCAACTACTGTTGTTTTAAGTGAATGTAGTGTGCTATTAGCACTGAAATGCTAGCAGAATTTATAAATGTGCACTAGTCAGTGGAAGACGGGCAGGAGATCCCAAGAAACTGACAGTAATGGTGCTGTCAGGCAAGTGGACGCACAACCAGGCATTAGAAGAAATTATGCAAGTGGCTTAATTTTTTTTTTAGCTTATATCTCAACCAAAATCTGGTACTTCTTATTTGTGTGGCTTAATAAATAACATG
The DNA here is from genome assembly GCA_037974365.1 of Hydrocynus forskahlii. Classification (NCBI taxonomy): domain Eukaryota; kingdom Metazoa; phylum Chordata; class Actinopteri; order Characiformes; family Alestidae; genus Hydrocynus; species Hydrocynus forskahlii. The sequence goes on from JBBPCX010000032.1 coordinate 7,630,658, forward strand.
TTTTGGAACATCTCTGTAATTATTTTTTCAGATCTGGGAACCCACTGGCAAAGCTACATGGCTCCTCTATCCTCGAGAGGCACCATCTGGAGTTTGGCAAAACTCTACTGAGAGATGAAGTGAGCCTGTGATTCGAGATGCTTTTTAGATTTTCAAAGCTTTGATAATATTTTAAAAGAATAACAAGTTTGTATGTCTATGCATACGTCCTCTTAAGAAAGTGCCAAAACAGCTACCATGATGGCGGTTTTTTTTCCCATTATTCCCTTTCAGAAGTGCTTCTTGATCTTCTGTGATTTCTTCCTTTCAGGCCTTGAACATCTACCAGAATCTTAACCGGCGGCAGCACGAAATCGTGATCCATTTGATGGACATAGCTATCATTGCTACAGACCTGGCCTTGTACTTCAAGTAAGGGCATTTTATATTGCGCCTATAGTATAAATGTTGGCTTTTTTGTGAGTCACAGACGGAGGCGACATCACCATAGAAACTGCAGGAAGGTTTCTGAGCTGTCAGTAATTTGTCTTTCTGAATGACGCTGAGTTAATTATTATGTGCGCTTGTAGGAAAAGGGCCATGTTTCAAAAGATTGTGGATCAATCAAAAACCTACGAGAACTGGGAGGACTGGACCAAATATATGATGCTGGAGACGACCAGAAAAGAAATTGTCATGTAAGTACTGTACACAAGTAAAATCAGCATGAAGAGAAATCCGGTGTAGTTCAGCATTAATGCACTGACACACTCTTCATACACTATATGGACAAAAGTATTGGGACGCCTGACCATTACACCCACACTCACACTGCATTCAAATACGTAGACTTTAATATGGAGTTGGTCCCTCCTTTGCAGCTATAACAGCTTCCACTCTTCTTGGAAGGCTTTCCACAATACTTTGGACTCTTTTTGTGGGAATTTGTGCCCATTCATTCTATAGAGCATCGAGAAGGCCTGGCTCGCAATCTCCATTCCAGTTCATCCCAAAGGTGTTGGATGGGGTTGAGGTAAGGACTCTGTGTGGACCAGTCAAGTACTTATACACTGAACTCATCCAACCATGTCTTTATGGAGCTTGTTTGTGCCCTGGGACACAGTCATGCTGGAATAGAAAAGGGCCTTCCTCAAACTGTCCACAAAGTTGGAAGCATGGTGTTGTTCAAAATGTCTTGGTCTGCTGAAGTAATAAGATTGTCCTTCACTGGAAGTTACGGGCCCAAACCATGAAAAACAGGCGTGTCCCAATACTTTTGTCCATATAGTGTACAAGGTAATCAGCTACTATATGACCAACAACCTTTACCAGAAGAGGTAAGATTTACTCATACTTGTTGCTGCCATAGATGTGTCCCAGTGTTCTCACAACAAAACTGATGTTCTAACTAGGGCCTCACAGATCTAAACATTTTGTCACTAAATATAAAAAAATAACTTACAATGTATAGTATGAGCCAGTATTTCAACATGGTCAAAAATAAAACAGATTAGTTTCAGACAAACTGTAGACTGTAGATTGTAAGAGTGTTGGTGCACCTGGTCAAATTGCATGTATTCTTTTACGTGAAAATAAGTGCATCCTCTTCAGAAAACAAACTTCTACACGTTTTGTTGCACAGTTACCAGACCACTGTAAATAGAGGAAAGTAAAACATTAAATGTGAGCTGTGTAAAGGTTATGGCACATGTCATAGGTTATGTTTTATTTTTATGCTCAATTTATTATGCTTAACTCTAATAATAATAGAATAATTTGTACACTAAAATTTGGAGAAAGTTCCCTGCAGAGCATATTACATTGAGTCAACAAAACATGTAATTTAACCAGGGGTGTTTATTGCATACAGCTGTAGTGTTTTCCTAAAAGTGCTATAACTGCTTGTAATAATTAGTCACTATTATATTAGCATTGCGTAATTTATAGTTGTTTTAATTACATAACAAAGTTTTTAGTGATTGATCAAGTAAACTATTTTTTGCAATGATCAAGCAATAGAGAAAGGGAATACATTGCAGGAAAAAAAAAAGTTTGACAAATCAACTGGCATCAAAACATATAGCAGAAATACATCCGATTGTTAGTGTCCATAAGGCTGTTAGTACTAGAGAGGCCAGCAGGAGGATTCAAATGACTGTGATAGTCCTCTTGAAAATTGACAACTAATCACTGTTGATTTAGTGTGAAGGTAAATATTAATTAATCCTTTTTAATCAAGTTTATTTCGAGTAACTAACCTAATTACTTTATGATTAGCATATGGGTCTTGTTATGTTCATGGAGAGTGTCAGCATGGTGTTGATGATGTTTTCTCAGGGCAATGATGATGACTGCCTGTGATTTGTCTGCTATTGCCAAGCCCTGGGAGATCCAGAGTAAGGTATGGCATTCCTGTGCATAATGCAGTAGCAGGCCAGATTCAATGGCCCCTGTGCTGGAAACAGGCCATGAGCGCACAAAAGACATAGCTGTTCTCCCAGGCAATATAATATAATGAGACTCATGCTCTATTCATATGTTAATGTGATGGTGTGTTCCCACTATGTTATTGTGTGGATTTAGGAGACCACCCTTTTGTAGATGATTCCATACAAAAAAGGCTATCAGACAACTGGATAATGAAATATATGAAGTTTCCATTTTTTGTCCTTCTATTTTATGCATCAAAATATGTAGCCAAGCTGTGGAGAAGCAGATGAAAATGCTAATGACTGAACATCATGTTTTGCTCCAGTTGAAATGTGCAATCTCCGTGGCGGATGAGCTTGTTTGAGGTCGAGCAATATTACTTCTGTCCTGTTGAGCTAATTAATTAGCTGTAGTTTGCAGGCCGTGAAGTTTTCATGCTAAGAAATTATATTGAACACTCGCGAGTTCCCGGGAGCGTCGCTGCACAAAATGAATAAGATGGAAGCCCAAGAATGCTAGTTAAGATCAACTTAGCACTCGCGTAATGATGTTGGTGCTTTAGTTTACATCCCAGTACATCTGCAAATGTAGCTCTATCTGACCTAACACATTGCTTGAACTACATTCAGAGGCTTTGGCGCTTTCATCTTTAACTTGTTAAAATATGACCCCAGGAGCTTTCTGTAAGTCACTGTGTTCTCAGTCACTGTATGAAAGAAGCTCCATGCTGCCTTTATTGTTGGATGCACTACTATAGTTCATTTTCAGAACAGAATGCACATTGTTAAGAGCTTACTGTTGATTTGCTTTTCCCTCAGTAACAAAAAAGGGTGACTGTTTGAAATATATCAGTATATATTTTATGTTTTTTTATGATATTTTATGAGCCATTGTAAAAGGAAAAATTCCAGCTCTCCAGGAAAGTAATAAATGTAACAACACTGAATGTTGCGTTATTTTCCCCTGAATTTAAGTCAACTCAGATTTTTAATAGTTAAATGTTTTGTGGTGATATATATGTGTGCATA
>JBBPCX010000032.1:7634194-7651540 GCA_037974365.1 Hydrocynus forskahlii
ATAGATGTATATATATGGGACTTTCTGTGTATAAGATTTCTATGATTACTTGTTTAATCATCATCAAAATACTCCCCAGATTATTCAATTTCTAAAATTGATAGTCACAGCTCTATTTTTCAGCAATATATACACACACACATACACACACACACACAGTACAGTGCAAAAGTCTTAAGTCATTTCATACTTCCTCAGATTTTGCTGACCTGCATTTTGTAGTTTAGAGTAGTTCTCCAGGCTTCCTGAAGGATATTCAGTCCAGTCTCTAAGCCTGACCAGTTTCAGAGGAATGATTTGTTTGTTAAGACACACAGTGACTGAACAATGCAAGCATGACAAAGCACATCTAACTTAAGAGCTGGATCGGTGAAGACACATGATGATTCCAGATGATCAGCTGGTGATCAGTATATTGGTGGTGCTGAATGCTGAGTGGGTATCACACCTTTATTTAGGCACAAAGATAAGACAGTCTGACAGACATTAAATAGTATTACTGCTCCAACAAGGTCATTCAAAGCAAAATATAAAGAAATGAGACTTTTGCTCAGTTCTGTGTGTGTGTGTGTGTGTGTGTGTGTACGTATGTGTGTGTGTCCCAAAGTCAAAGTAAACATAGTCTTCTCAGCCATATTAATGTGTATGTGTGCATATGTGTGTGTGTGTGTGTAAGTACACAGACTTCTCTAAAGCTTGTCCATCAAAGAGAACTCATTTGTGGGTGGAGCATAGAGGGCTGAATTCTTCAGGCCCTGACCTTCTGTTTTCTTTTATGTGCCATAAATTACAAACCAGGGCTGACCAGGTTTTATTTATTACTTCACTCACTCACTTGTTGATTAATACATTAATCACACTCATTTATTTATTTATTTATTTATTTATTTATATTTTTATTATTTGCTTGCTTGCTTGCATATGAGGCTACCAAAGATGTTCTTCTGGTTTTGTTTATGCTGTATGTGTCTGTGACTGGTTGTCATAATGGTGTGGATGGAGAGGAACCTAGCACCAGCAAGCTTTGAATGTGGACCTGCCTTTCTGTAGACTTTAGCTCCACTGTGTTCAAATCAAAGCTTGTGATTGCCAGCTCAGGTGAAGTATCCGAGGAAAAAAACAATTCAGTAGTAGATTCTTCATGGTTATCTTACGTAGTTTGAATAGGTTTGCCTATGCTTTACACATAGTACTGTCAGTATGTTCATCATTTGCATATGGATTCAGTCAGTGCATGCTGTCATCCTGCCTAGCTGAGCCAATATATGCTTTCTTCACTGTGTATGCTCCAGTTTTTATGGCCCTTTTGTGCACTGTCTAACATCATCATTTGTGTCATCCGTTTATCTTGACTGCTGGTGAGATACACTTCAGTTTTAAGACACATTCTCTACATTTTACCAGGTTATACCCCACTCACTGCAGTGGTCGTTGAAATGCTGGGCTTGGCGAACATTGCATTAGATGTAAAGCCTAATAATGCATCTGTATTTTTATACTGAAATAAATCTATAGAAGTACTTTGTTGGTGTTTGTTTTACTTGCTGGCCACAAAACAACGATAAAGGAGAAATTAGGTTCTTGCCTTGTGATTATGTTTACAGTATCATCCTTGTCACTCAGTTCCGATGTTTGGGTCAGATCTGATCTTTTTTGCTTTGAGGTGTGGTGGAAAATTCTTCGCTCAAACAAAGACTTTATTCTGCTTGCAGAGGAGAATGTTCACCCGGGCAGTTTCTCTCAATTCTGTCCTTCAAAACCATCATTCACATAATCTTACTGGGTAGAGTTCATGGGGGCCCTCTTGCGTCAGAAACCTCTATAAACCATCTTATCATCATTCCAACTCCTCAGTGAGGCGCCACTTGCTACTCATGTTAGGCTTCTTCCTGGTTGACCACATGGAAACGACCCTGAAACCCTGAATCATTCTGAAAAGATTAACTGAAAGATAATCAACAGAAAAACAGAACAGAAAAGCATAGGGTGTGCAGAAAATAACAACCCATGAAATCATGTGCCTTTTGCCCCAACGGCTCAGAGCTGGTTTCACAGCCTTAATCATTTTGTCAATGAAATCACACCAATATGATATTAAAGAAAGAATTATCAACTGAATATACTGATTTTCTCCTACAGATGGTTCACATTTGTGTCTAATTAACCCGGCTGTTACTCTTTTTCAAGGAACACATGAGACTGCGCAGGTGCCTGAAGGATGCAAGCGTCCGGGATGTTCTGTAAAAACCACTCTCTGAAGGTTCTGTCCTAATTCTAGTGAATATGTTGAAACGAAATCAAAACCTCACCAGCCATTCAGTTTGACAGTGCTCCATCATTTGCTCTTTGTGTAAAATATATTGTAGAATTAGCACACAAGCAGCAGCACACCATCACACAATCACTGCTGTTTTATTTTCATTATTGTTCTTTATAGGACTGAATCTGATTGCCTTACCCATTAATGGAGCCAGCAAATTACCACCCACCAGTGGCACATCGCTAGCGCGTCAGCCTCTGCATTACAAGATTCAAGTTTGAATCCACTGGCCTAGAAGACTTTTTTTTTTTAGTGCAAACCTTTTTTGACCCATGAAACCAAAGTTTGTGTGTCTCCACATGGCTTTATAGCATTTTCTCACGGAAATCTAGTTGCTGTTGTTAATTATAATATCATTACGTATTAGTATTATTACTATAATATTTCATTATTAAATAAAACATGAATTCATTAAATATTTACTATTGAGGAGCTTCTACTTTAAACATTACAGTCTTTAGATTTGGTGTTTTATCTCATAAATTTCTGTTCTGTAAGCTGTACTGTAGCTGTAAAATAATTGTCAGGTTTTGTAGATCAAATGCCGAAAGTTCAGTCTCTCTAGGAACTCATTCGTCTTTATTTTAGATCAAAGACACCCTGAAATGAATGGAAGTGAATGGAGAGCCTCTAAATGGTCTTTGCGCCACAAACTGGTGACGCACATTGATGGTGGGAACAAATGCTCACCCTGAAACGACATGCACACATTGTGCTACGTAACAAAGTCAATGATCCATATGCGTCAAGAATGACAACTGCAAATGAAGCCTGGCACTGAATCATCACGGACATCATTAAGTCTGAGCAGCTCTCAGCTGTTCATGATCAGAGGAGAAGGTGTAAAAAGGGTAGATTCAGTGTTTACTAGCTGCTACACCACAAACATGAGATTTTGCATCATGATGATGTGTGCATCTGCAGTCGAAAAAGAAACCCATGAACTCCAGACCAATTACAGAGAGCCTGTAAACAACAGCCAGGGGTGTTCCTACAAAATTAAAACTATACAGCACGTACCTGACATGAGCTTGGGTGGGTGTGGCCTTGTGGATAGGATACTTGCCTCTAGACCAAGAGGTTATGGGTTCGAATCCAACCTTCAGAATCCAACTCCTCCAACATATTAGCATGCTCCTGGTTTACGTATATTCTGGAAGTGTCTTTTTTATGGTGACCTTGGTGGAGGTGACTAATGATCAATTATCTTATGCTGTAAGTCAGTCTGCATGTGTTCCGTGGTCCGGTTGGTGGTGGTTTTGTGTGTCTAATCAGATACACTAAGTACCATGCAGTCTCCATTTACAAAACTTCGTGAAACTAAATGGTTCATTATGAAGAGGCCAGCGACTTCAAGTGTGGTACTGTGATAGGACGCCACTTTTGCAATAAGACAGTTCGTGAGATTTCATCCCCGCTGGATGTTCCACAGTCAACTGTAAGTATAGTATTATAGGCAAGTGGACGCGTATAGGCAGTATAGCACAGTTTTTATGTTTGCATTAGTGCCAGTAGAAGTCCGGATCTCTGGTTCCCCTCTGGTTGGAGGCTTGTGTGCACAGCTGATCTGGAGTTGGCAGAACAGGATCACATCAGTTTCCCCAAGATAATCACTTCTGCTGTCTGTGGTAGCTGGAAACAAATCCTTGCCTGTGGATTAATATTGATGCAAAGTTGCAGTTTTTCGTGGAAAAGGGAGTGCATAGTTTTTCCCTGTGAAAGAGGCCAGGCGATGGTAGGTGTTTGTTGACAATATGTGATAAATTGCTATATTCATTTTTACACCCTGGAATATTTACATCCTGGAATATATAGCAACGTATGCTTGTCTAAACAGTTTCCTTGGGCCACTTTTGGTAGGTAATAACTACTGTTTAGTGAGAATACCCCACATGACCTGTTGGGCTGGACATGCTCTGTGCGAATAAATTGAAAACTACTCTATAAATAGTGCACAGTTTAATGTATTTGCTGATCTTTCAGGTATTGGAATATATATAAAGAAATATAAAAAAACGTTATATAGGCCACATAATGTCCTTATATGTTAAATTAGGCAAATACACAGTAACTGTGTGTTCAAAATGTGCTCTATGTATAGTACATACAATTACTTTAAATCAGAAAATCAACAAAACATGTATTTGACTGGGCACCCAAACAGATTAACAAAAACCAACAAACCGATAATGTGTTCTGCACTGGATCACGTGATCACGAATCCTAAGTACTGAATTTATTTATAAAGTAATATTTGCTCTACAATGTCACTATTTGCCTTATAATTTCACTGCTCTAACGTACCATTTACTTGAGCTGCCCTCCGGAGCCTTAACCACTAGATGTCAGAATAACACTGAATCGCTGGAGTTCAGGTTGTTTTTTTTAAGTTGTATTGATGGTTATTTCTTCAGTAGACCACAGTTCTAGGGTTAGCCCCTTATTTCCCCATAGACCACATCTTACTAAGAGCCTCGCATTGATATGAATGATCACTGGCCTACAACTATTGATGCCAAATTAGTGGCGTCTACAAGACAAATGACAGGAGTTTTATTATTACATATATTATTAATTAGATGCCGGTGTTTCTATTAATGTGAGTTCATTTTTTAGTGTCTAGAGCAGGAATGGTCTTCCGGATTATTGCACACAATATTCATTTAACACTGTTGTGTTATATCCTTGTATTATTGACTAACCTGAGGTTCGATCTTTATCTGTTTGTTAAAGTAAAACTGCAACCTAATGTACATCTACTTTAGTGTACAGTTGCCAGATAATCATTTAGTTTCCCTGTACTGTAAAATAACAGAGATTAGAAAAGTGCCTGAGCTGCCGCCTCTTGTTTCAGAGTATTTTATCAGCCCAGGTCACTTCCAGTCCAGCAAGCTACAGACTGTGTGGATGTACCCTCACAAGTACAACATGGTCCATAAGGTCTAATTGTGTCCTAAAATAAAGTGTAAATGAGTCTAAAAGGTACAGTGCCTTCACACTCCTTGAGGAAAGGGGCATAATTGTGCCTTTCCATTAATAACAGAGACATAATGTCAAGTCTGTGGTCAGGACATGGGGTACTGAGTCATCTCAGAGGTGTTGGAATGGGTTGAGGTCAGGGCTCTGTGCGGCCAGTCAAGTTCTTTCACACCGAACTCATCCAGCCATGCCTTTATGGAGCTCGCTTTGTGCACTAGTGCTTCAGCAGACCAAGACATTTTAGACAACACCATGCCTCCAACTTTGTGGACCCAGTTTGAGAAAAGGACCTTTTCTATTCGAGCATGACTGTGTCCCAGAAGTAAGGGGTCCAGCCCAAACACTGAAAGATAGGTGTGTCCCAATACTTTTGTCCATATAGTGTATTTAACAGCATCAGAATATGATTCCACACAACAGACTGAAGACATGGGGGAATCACTCCTTTCAGTCTGTTGGTCTAAGGCTGTGAAACAGTCTTCCACTATTTAAATCTAAGCTGAAGACACACGTCGAAAATGGCTTTTAGATCCTTTCCCACTGTCATCTCTATTATGATTTTTTTTCCTGTTATGCTTTCTTCTCCTTTTCTGTGTACAGTGCTTTGTGACTCGTGTCCGAGAAACACACTCTATAAATAAACTTTACTTACTTACGTACTTACTTTACTGTTCGGACGTGTTCCCTAACTAAACGCATCGAAAATGTATGGAAGGTACCACTATAGCGACAGATTTTTTTCTGAAAATGAAAATATTGCACACGTTTACTTACTACATAATGTGGCAGATACAGATTAAATAAAAAAAAATAATAATAAACACTGTGATTCTTTTACATGCACATTTAACAGGCCCTTTTGAGTCTTTGCGGTGTCCCCACTTGGTCCTCCCATTATTATAAGCCACAAATCAAAGTTATCAGTGGTGACCTGAATTATTGTCATTACGTCTTGGATAAAAACAGAGGTTTGTCACTCCACCCTGCTTTCAGAGCTGCTCACTTTCCATATCAACATGGTAAAAAAATATTTTATCAAATACATTTCTCATCAATTTAATAGCAGGTAAATGTATAACATTATTGTAATGTTTTCAAATAACTGGTAGAGATCTAGGAAGCATATGGGTATATGGGTAAAGTGACCATTCTGTCATACATGAACACACCACAGCATACAGTGTGGAATTCTTCCTCTGCATTTAACCCATTCACCAAGTGAAGCAGTGGGCAGTCAGGAACACAGCGCCCGGGGAGCAGTGTGTGGGGTCGGTACCTTTCTCAAGGGTACCTCTGTGGTGCCACTAGCAGTCCTGGGATTCGATGCATAGGCCACCAGCTGCCCCGTATGTTTTTGAATAAACGTCATTAAAGTCTGTTTGGTGTAATGGTCAGGCGTCCCGCCGCGTGGCCCACATTGTATAATTTCAGTGATTTAATGCAATTTTAGTAACAAACAAAGAAATCGCCCGAACAGGGACTTGAACCCTGGACCCTCAGATTAAAAGTCTGATGCTCTACCGACTGAGCTATCCAGGCTCTCTGTTATTTGAGCAATAAGTTGTGAAAATATTTCTGAATGGTCCGGAAAAGCATCGCGTGAGAGATGAAACTGTATTAAACTGAATATGTTTAAAAAATCTCAAGGAAAGCAAAAACAAATTACAGTGCATTATTTATTCAATTTATTTATAATTTCTATAGCTTATAGCGTATTACTTCTTTGGTCTTAAAGTACTTGACATATTGAATAAAATATATGCCATTAATATTGAATCGAACATAGAATGAGTTGTTGCTGTTGTATGTAAAACGACAACTATTATTGTATTTATAAGTGATTTAATTCTTTTGAGTGGTCGTGTACACGCATGCGCTCGTGCAGAGAGCAGTTTCACAGACTTACTGACACAAATGCAATGTAGAGCAGCGCCTCTTAATTAGGGAGTGCAACTGGCTCCCATGTCACAGGCTTGGCAAGTGTACTGTTGGGGTGTGTGTGTGTGTGTGTGTGTGTGTGTGTGTGTGTGCATGGGATGGGGGCTTCCCTGCAGTTCCCTGGAAGTCCTTTATACAAACCAAGAATAGCTTGGGCTCCTCTTTCCCTCTCTGTAGACAGTAAAGGTGACCCAACTGGGACAGACAGACACAGAGAAGCAGTTCAGAAGTTTCAGTCTCGGCGTTAGTAATGATCTTGCTGGCATAACATGTACCTTCATATGGAACAGAGGTCACCAACAAGGTGCCCGCGGGCGCCAGAATAACCACAAGGACCACATGAGTCGCCCGCAGAACTGATCTAAAAACAGCACAACTCACCAGTGAGCAGCATGTAACATTAATTTTGTCCTGTTGCTATTCTTCTTTTACTACATTTGCATTATTTGCAAATGACAATATCTAAAACAAAAAGCATTTAAAACGTTTATTATACATGAAGTTTAGATAAACTAAAGGTTTAGGTAAACTCTGTTCTAAAACTGGTAGCCCTTCGTATGGCTCAGAAGTCGAAAGCTGTGCAGACGCTGACCTAGTCAACAAGCTACTAGATTTACTTAACTAGCTCAAAAATTATTTAGCTAATTAATTAGGTTAACTAGTTAAAGAATTACATGAACCAGTGCAATGGCTTAGTGCAGGGGTTCTCAAACTTTATATTCAAAGGTTCAAATCTAATTTCTAGATAAGGTCAAAGGTCCGGGACGTCAAGTGATAAGCAACTCCCTTTTATTATATTTTCTAACAGCATACAACCAAAAGAAATGGCGCTGTTTGCCTATAATTGTTTGCTTGTGAACTTAATCTGCTCTTACTGTTGACAGTAAAGTGTCATTTGCACTGTAGTTTTATGAAAAGTTTTAACAATAATCTTGATTAACTTTATGCCTCAACAAATAAAGTGGTGATGGGCAGGTGACTAGGGCCCCGACCGTGAGGGGGCACCGGTGTGGAATCCCGTCAGTACCAACCCCCCTCCCCCAGAACCGTTGATATGTTTTATGTGCATATCTCAGCCACATCTCGGGCCGACGGCCGTGCACCAGACTGCCGTTCTGGACTTTTAGTTTATGAGAGATGCCCATGACGTGATGAATCCCAGACAATTCTAAAACCCCAACCGGACGCAATTTTCAGGTTTCAAAAAGAGGACATGTCTGGGGAAAAGAGGACGTCTGGTCAATCTCGCCCAACATTGCTTTGGTTACTCTCAGACCAGGATCGTGACTGACATGAACTAGTTAAGTAATAATGTCAGCTTGTCTGCTGGCTATAATAACGTCCTAACTAATTAAAATACCTACTTAGCTAATTCTATTAACTTTTCAGCGAAGTATTTTAACTAGTTAGCTCATGATGTTAACCAGTTAACTAATTACACTTCTTAATTATTCAAATACAATGAAGAGAAAGTGTCAGATACACAGATAATTAGGGAGCTGGTGCACAAGGACTATGGCCAGTGGTAGAAATACACTGTCAGCTGCCTAATTAGCTCAAAAATGTTATGCTTTGTCCTGTTAGCCTGGTTTAAAGTCCTTTATACATTATGTCTGTACATTTTATGTAAGCTGGCTGTAAGGCTCACACATTAGGGCCAGATCACACTGATAGAAAATGCCTGTTAGTGTAAGTAGGTTTCATATGGAATTGATCACTGGATGCTGTGCAATAGAGCAAACACTTTGTGGTCATATGCTGATATTACATGACATTACATAAAAAAACGTTTTTGAGAGATTTTGAGAGATTTTAGTCTTTAGAGAAACAAAGGTGTTTTTTTTTTTCTGTGGCTGTGCTCCAAAGAATCTGTTCTCGCTCGGCTTGGCACTTTTATTTTGTATCGCATACACTTACTTGAGTATGGATGTGAGCTACTCCACCTCCTCTGCTTATCAGTTAAACAGAAAAAAGGACATTTTTCTTGGAGGAAATTCTTGTTCCTGGAGTCTTTCCTCTGGAAAGCCTTAGACCTACTAAAAGCCTGACATGCCTCAGGAGAAGAAAGACATTGTTTAAGGTTTGTTAGTCTGAAGGTATGTGTCTTCAGAGGCCATGAGAACGCGCAGTGGTTAGTTCAGGTAGAGAGGAGAGAGTGCAGTTTTATGAATGCCTGGTCCCTGTGCCGGTGTTCACCTGGTCCAGACCACAGAGAACCATGCAGGAGACCAGAAAGCTTTCAGAATACTGAGAAATACGAGAAAACACCCATCTTGAGCACATCGACCCGGTCAAGCTGGACATAAAACGGGTGTTCCCTGGAGCCATGTGGCAGAGTTCAGGATGGGGGCGGTTCAGAACAACATCCTGATACGTATAACTTTCGGTCTAAGCTGGAGTTAAAAGGAATCAGCATGCTCACATGTTTTCAAATGATGAAGGAACACATGGAATTATGCAGTAAACAAAAAAAAGAGTTAAACAAACCAGAATATGTTTTGTAATAAGGTAATGATGGACTGTTGTTTTTTTACTTAGTTAAGTGGTTCTTGCCATAATGTGGAGTAGAACCGTAGTGGAATAGGATCACTAACTGTGTACCAACCCGACCATCACAACTGATGATCCCAAAAACATTATGAAGGCAAGAAATTCCATTAATGAACTCTTGACGAAGAACACCTGTTAATTAAACACCATTCCAGGTCGATTCCTCATTGAAAAAATACCAAGAGTGTGCAAAGCTGTCATCTGAGCAATAGGTGAGGTTTTCAATATTAATCTACAATATAGCCAATAATAAAAACAAAGGCAATAGTGGAATGAGAAGGTGTGTCCAAACTTTTGACTGGTAGTGTATATGTAACAAAATTCTTCTACAAATATTTATATTGAAAATGGACACATGTAGATTAATAGCTAAAGTTCTTAGCTTATTTCATATCTATGAGTGAAAAGGATTTAGATGTCACTGTGTCACTATGGTTTTATCACCTGCAGCGACTGCAGCTCCTAATGGCCAGGCGTGCGTTTGGTCCCACAGGTGGCGCTGTCTGTGGCTGCGGAGTTCTGGGAGCAGGGTGACCTGGAGAGGACTGTTCTGGAGCAGCAGCCCATTGTGAGACGTTCACTGTAATGATGGCACAGAGAGAGAGAGAGAAAGCAGGAGGCAGTGGTGGGAAAGACAGACAAAAAGAAAGAGAGGGAGTAAAAAAAAAAAAAGAGAGAGAAATTTCCCATGGGCCACGTAATGATGTACTGCCTATTATGTGGTGCAGTGAATCAGAAAGAGCGGTCGTAGTGGCCCAGTCAGCCGCACCATTCTCCAACTCCCCTATTTTACACAACTCTGACTCCAGATCCTTTAATGTCAAGAGCTTCAAATTGCCATCACATAGCTACTAACTTCCTTTAAGTCCAACAATTCCTGCTGAAATGAGGGGGGGTTTGGCTTTTTTAAATGGCTGTGCTTTTAAATGGCTCTCACACAAAATTAACAGAGTGCTGTTTACCCTCTAGCCCATGATGGACAGGAACAAATCAGATGAACTGCCCAAGCTGCAGTGCGGTTTCATTGATTTCGTCTGTTCCTTTGTGTACAAGGTGAGCCGCTCCACTCTGATGAGTCGACACCTCACGCTTAAAGCTTCGTGGACTCAAACTCATGTTCTAAACATTGCTTTATTCACATGTTGTCATATCCATCTACTGTAACTTCATGCTGCACTCCACATTGTAGGGACCAACATAAATTGTCCAATATTACTTGGGGGGAAAAAAAACCTTTATACATTAACATCAGTTAAGAATGTCTTTTTCTTCTCCTGGAATAACAGAATGTTTTGTGGTGACTGCGATGTTACAGAGAAGACTGTAATCAACTCTTCCCTGCCTGAGCAGAATATTCTATTTTTGACACTAAAGCACAGGGAGGCAAAAAACGTTTTTGTGTGATTATGATGCACACAATGTGCATCACTTTAACCAGGAGAATCGGTTTTTGTTTAACTATGCAAAAACTGGAGACATCTGGTGTGGTTTTTAAACCCAGTATGAACCAGTCTTTTAAAAAATCCGCAAAATGTACATTGGTCTTAAAATTTTGGAGAGTGCAAAATATTCATAATTCAGTGCACTAATCAGCAAAAATGAATCTACCATCTGACATTCAAAAGTTATCGGACATTTTTTTCGGACGTTTTCTTATGCATTTTATGATGTTTATGTAATTCCAAGTTTATGTAATTTATCCTTCCTAGTTCTCTCTAAGCTACCCTCTTAACTAGGGCAAATCAAATAGTTTAAATACAAGATGAGAAAGAACACAAATATACATTAAATTTTTTAATTGTTAATATTAATATATCGAGCAGTTATTTTCGCCCAACCATCAACCATTACTCCATAGAAAAACAAAAGAAAAAATTCACTGAGATACACTCAAGTGCCCTTTGATTGTGAAAGTGCCAAATGTACTTTCAGATTCTATGATATTTCACATATGTATACACTGATCAATCACAACATTAAACCCACTGACAGGTGAAGTGAGTAACTTCGATTGTCTTATTTCAATGGCACGTGTCAAGGGATGGGAACAAAAAGGCTTTAATGCCCATGAGCCTGATGCCACTTTTGGTCAGTACTAAAGACTGCACATCATTCAAGATCTGAGGTTTTGGAGATGTCTAGATGACAAGTCAAATGATCTCCAAAGCAGTAATTCTTGAAAATAATAAATATCATAATGAATGTGGAATGCGTATGTAATGTAATTCTGATCAATTAGACACACATATTATTCAGTCATATACATTACCCAGAACAGTCTGAGAAACCTCATAAATATAAATGAAAATCAAGAGGAATTACGCAATCAGTCAAATGTGAAAATGTATATAGCCCTTTGCAAAGCACCTTACCACCCTCATTACTCCAGAAAGAAAGAAACGTAATTAACCTTGACGAATTGCAAGAATTACTCATCAGTAAAAAATAAAAAATAAAAAGCCTGGCTACTGCTTTTGTGCTATAAAAAATGTGCACGGCTAATATATAGTAAAATAAAACTAGGCATTTAGACATAATACAAACAATTCTGTAAATGCTGATTTGCTTGCCTAAGAAACTCCAGTATGCAATGCTTCTGGTTTTCCACTAGAATATATTCTGCGTACTAGTGTTGGGCCAATGGACAATTCAGCTGACCCCACAATGCCACTGTCCATTGCTGATGATGGTGTTACACAATTTTTTAGTGTGAGAGAGGTCAATACCTCCCTTATCCTTAGGTTGACTCAATAAAGTAATCTTGCTCAAGCACACACTCCTCCATCTCCTCCTGCAGGAGTTCTCTCGCTTCCATGTGGAGATCACGCCCATGCTAGAGAGACTATTGAACAACAGGAAGGAGTGGAATGCTCTTAAAGAAGAACATGATGCCAAATTAGCAAAGCTTGAGGAGGCCAAGAAGGCCAAGGAGGAAGCTGCGGCTGCTGCATCGGCCAACAAACAGGGTGAGAACTTTCAAAACCATTACGACTGTCAGTGGTTAAAGTCCAAAATGACGTTCAGAAATGCTGTGGTGGTCTCCTGTCACGGCCTTTCACACCGTGCATGTTAAGAAAGTGACAGAAATGTGAAACTAAGCCCTTTTGCTAATGGGTCAGGCCTGACACCCCGATCAGACCTGAGAGACTGTGACCTTCACCTGTGCGAGTCCATGTAACCCCTCTTCTTTCTTCTCTTACAGCAAGCGCTGCTGCCCCGGGCTCGGAGTCCAAGACCTGTGTGCTCAGCTAGAACTCAGGAACTCCAACGCAGAAGCCATTCCATATGTATGGAAATGTGCTCATTCATATTCCAGTCAGGTTTCATTATTCTCACATTTAGGTCTTCGAAACCTCTCATTAAGATTAGAAGTTGCGGAAGATATTAAACCAGCTCTGCTTGCTATGTGTGAAATGGACTGTTCTGTCTGAGACACTGGGAAGAACACTCTAGTTGTCCTGAGCAGTAGTCAAGGGATATTTAAAGTTCAAAGGTTGCTGTTCCTATTTAAACAAGCAGTACAATGTTGTCATATTGAAACCTTGTAAAAAAGTATGATTCTTTTTTATTGTAATTATTAATTGACAAGGCCAGCTATCATTTGCATTATATAGACAAGTGTAGACATGGTCTAGAAGTGCTAGGAATAAAACTTTGTCGGTAAGAATGCCTTGTCCTTCAACTGTGAAATACAAGGCGTTGTTCTGACAGTAGTATCTTGTAAATATATAAATACACAGAGTTGCTGTTTTCTTAGGTACATCTACCGTCAGCTTAGACTCGTTTATCAGAAACCCATAGTTCAGGTACAAATTTTGCAATTAGACACTGTCTACATGTATTTATTGAGTAATAATTCAGCAAGTAATCCGGTTAATGAACAGGAAAACATCTACACGCTTGTACACTTACTTCCCATTTTGATTTTAAAAATCCTACTCCTGTAAAATGACCATTTTGGAAGTACAAGGTTTTTCATTTGACAGTGATGAACTACTGACTGCCCCTCCACTCCATCCATCACTGGAAAGGGACCACTACGGTACCACCGCTGGCCAGATGTGATTTAGGTGGTGGACCATTTCTAGCCTAGCAGCACGAGTATATGAGGCTGCGATCTGAAGGCCAGTGTAACTGATATGACTGACATATTGTGCATGGACTACAGTTAGCAACGGACTGCAGTAAAATAACGCGGTCTGTCAGTTAACTCTGTATTTATGCCTAGAAATGGCCTGCACTATTTTTGTGTGCCGCGTCCACGTCGTCAGGTGCAGTGTGAAATGTATTTGACCCAGCTAAAAATAAACCGAAGCAGACGACAACCTTTTTTGGCTCTTATTGAGGTTCGAGTAAGCGAGCGGCGCTTTGTAGATTTTCCACAACAGCGGCTCAGCCTAGAGGATGCTGCACACTCGGCTGAGCTCGTGTGCGTGCTAACCGTCCCACAGGGATCTTGCATAATCATCAGACAAAAGGCAGGATGATGCCCGGAGGGGAGCAGCATAATTGAGTGGGGAGGCAAGCGAACCTATCGTCATGGTAGGACAGGGGTGGAGGGGGGGGGATGCAGCTAAGCCATTGACGTCATCTCACACACGCACTCAGTGCACGTCAGCAGTGTGTGATGTCATGGCTTGCTGTGCCTGCATCTACCTCACTGCCACAAAGCTGCAGAGACAGGCGCGTCTTCTGACGCAGAAACGATCACACGCACACACGGCACGTGACTTAGAGTGACACAGTGGAGTGCTAAATCACCATTGGTTCCTCAGAATGCTGCATTAATAGGGTGGGCTTTCATTGCGCCCTCATAGCTGGCCTTTCATCCTCCAGTGTAAAACCTGGAGGTTCTGCCTGGATACTGAATTTCCAGCACAGTAGCCAATCACACATTCGCTGTTCACACAGTGGCCCAGCCAGACTGGGGGTAAGGGTGATGATTTCAGAACAGCTGCTGCTGCCGAGGTTTCGACAGTCACACACACCCCCCTCCACCCCCCCAACCAAACTCCTTTCCAATCTGCGCAATACTGTTCCCTAATTCTTGTTCTCAGAACCATTTCATAACATTGACTCACAGTTCTGAACTCTCCTAGCAGCATGCAGCGCAGCAGTCCTCACTGAGCAAGGACTTGCAACACTCTGTATCTCATGCACCAGACAGCAGAGAAGAAGGCATTCACTACATGTCGTTCATTAGTTTTTGTTTTTTTTATTTTCTGGAGGCAAATCAATGAATATATGTACCCTTTACAGTATATGAGGATCAATTTCTACAGTTTAATAATGTAAACAATCTCAGAAGAGAAACGTATTCAGTTTAAAAGGAAGCCATCGTCTTTTTTTTTTTTAACTATTTACAAGAATTAAAATATAATTTATAACATCAGATAATTTTCCACTGTGTAGATAATCTGTGAAACTAGATTTTAAACAGTTCAAAAATACTGAAATGCATTTTTGTCTCCATTCTCAAGACATATGAAATCACACAATACAAAGAAGAAAAAAAAAACACCATTAAAAGACATCCAAGCTAAGTGGCATATAAATTAAAAAAAAAAAGAAAAAAAGAAACAACTCAAAATAAAACCAAATATATGTAAAAATATAAAATCTTACTAGCAGTATTTACCATATACCAAAAACTAAGTTAAAAAAGGAAGGGAAAAAAAATATCAGTGAATTTTATAATTATTAGATGTCGCGAAGCGATTGAAAGAAATGACAGGAAAGAAATCAGTGTATGCCCTTTGACGTTGATTTCGTTTCCACCAAAGACAGGGTCTTGATGCATAAAGACTATGACCATCACTGGCTTCATGGATACACACAGACATCAGAGGCATTTTGTTAGCCCAGGCTCTGGCACCAAAATGACACAAAATGGAATCAGTTATGGAAGTCATGATCATGGTAGAGCAGAACAGCACACAATATAAATAGTTCCCGAATACGACGATTAGTGGTGATTTCGTGGACGAAGTCTTTTCAATATTGCGAGATACGTCGTGAATGATGAGCTCATAGGTAATAGTTGTGACATGATTTAAAGTGACATATTTTGTGTTTTTTTTCTTTTTTTGTGTTTATTACAATAACAACTAACACACACACACACACACACACACACACACACACACACACACACCCTCATACAGACAAAGCTGATCAAGACATTCATTCGAGTTGGATTTGATGTGGTACTTCACTTTTTCCTGCACAAACATCAAATATATCTTTTTTTTTTGGTCATCTCGCCTCAAGCTCTTCTAGCGATTGCTGAAATGAAGATGTATTGCATTCTGAAGAGGGTTCCCTTTGGACATTTTTCTTTTTTTTTTTATTTTATTTGGATCGTCATGGTCTGTACATTCTGAACGGACGCTGAAATGTACGGAAGTGCTTTCAAATGCTGAATAAAATGGTCAAAGTTCTTCATAAGAAATTATATCATCTATCTATATATATATATATATATCTATATATATATCCTCTATATATATATATTTATCTACACAAACCCAAATACATATATATCCATATATATATATGTACTGTATATACCTTTCATAATATGGCTGTATTGAAAAAGTTTACTTAAGAAAGCAGATTGGAGTTTAAAAGGAAAGCTCGATAGCTGTGTTTCCCCTATTGTTTTTAAGGCTCTCCTCGTGAGACTGGGCTGTCAGTGTATTCCTCACCAGACCCGTCAAGGTAACCTGGCACTGTCTAACAACTCCAGGTGTCAGCAGGCCTACAACTGCACGCAAACAACACACACGCACACACACACATGCACACACACACACACACACACACACTGCCGTCACACATCAAAGTTATAAGTATTCACTAATACTGCATGACAGTGCAGGCGAATTCAGTCAAGTGTTGTCCAAGTGAAACCAGCAGACAGTGGCGATACTACATAGAAAACCACAACATCAAGCATGTGTCAGTTCTTAGAGCTTCGTTTGTGGATTATCTAGTGAACAGTTGTTATCTGAGTTGTACAGACCACTTATCTCCGCTTTTTTTTTCTTCTTCTTCTTCTTCTTCACAGTACCTATCAGTACGATATCTCATTTTAAGGACTGCCCCGAATATCTTTAAACACAAACCTTCCTATTATCTATGAGACTCTCTTAGATAACATATATTGCATTAATTCTGTAAAAAAAAACAACTTAATTACAATTATTAAAAACAGAAAAGAAAAAAAATATTTTAACATTTTTCTAAAGGGGATACATTTTACATCAGCGGGGTTTTTGTGTGTGTTTTTTTTTTTTTAACTTTTGAAGCCTCGTTCATATAAAATTCCCTTCTGTATTGCTCAACCTTGCTCGCCAGACAACTTGCATCATCACCGTTTCACCTTTGCCCAAGTAGACACCCTGACACGGCTTAACACGTGAACACTTTGCGCTCATGTTTACATTGGACACAGACACAGTGCTATGTACAGATTATATACCTACATTATATATATATATATATATATATATATATATATATATATATCATTTTTGTAAACCAGCACATTCTCCCAC
>JBBPCX010000032.1:7652543-7686623 GCA_037974365.1 Hydrocynus forskahlii
CAGATAGGAGGGAGGAGAAAAACTGAGAGAAAAGAGAGCGTGTGTGTGTGTGTGTGTGTGTGTGTGTGTGTGTAAGAGAGAGAGAGAGAGAGAGAGAGAGAGAGAGGGAGAGAGGGAGATGTAAACAAGGTAGAGATATGCCGGTATCTCTTGGGAGACTGAGCTTTGGAAATATTGCCCTCCCAGATTTCCACTCCCCCCACAGGCCTAGCGACACTAACCTCCGACAGCTTCTAGGCGCAAAAAGTGTCACGTAAGGACACGGCTGCCAACAAGATGGGCCATACTGCTGGATGGGTCACTCTAGACTGTAAAAAAAACCTTTTAAGCCAAGACAGATCACCGGGGCAGACTACATTCAGATCTGTGAGGGGTACATTCCACTCAGAAACAACACAAAGTGAACTCAGCCCACATCACTCTGGTAGATTTTCAGGCCAATTTTAGGACTGTCATCCTGAACCAGACCTATGAGCGAGGGGGAAACACGGGGAGGTCGAATATCGGGGCTCCATTGCTTGTTTAATTTGTGGCAGCCAGCAGCAGAACCCAGCCAGAAGAGGGGAGAGCGAGAAACCACAAGCTACTACCTCGTTTGAGTGCATAGATGAAATAAGGAAGCACTAACATTACAAAAAAAAAATCATCTTTCCTTTTTGATTTGTAAACTCTGCATTTTTTAGGATGTTTTGTGTTTTTTTCCACTTTTTTTTTTCATTGTAACACATACACAGTTAACATCCACAAAGGTTTACTAATTATTGTTTATATACTTGTACGACAAAACGCTGAAAGTTGCAGTTGCACCGAAAAAGTGACAAAGGGTTACCAAAAAATAAAGCTAAAAAACAACACACACACACATACACACGTCACGACGGCCAAACGGAGCGAGAGAGAGAGAGAGAAAGAGCAAGGGTTTGCTACAGAAGCCTGGGCCGTTCTGAGTCTGTGGCGGCCGTCCTGCGAACACTCGCCGTCCACGCGGCTCTTTCTTTTGTTTCATTTCTCAATTTCGTCCTCGCGCCCCAGCGGACTTCCTTCCTCAGTAAGAAGAGTCGAGGTCCATTTTTTTAATTCCAACGTTCAAAATGTAAACATGAGGTGGAGTATCTGCTGAGGTGCTGAGGCGCTGAGGGACAGGGGAACTCTCCGCAAGGCATGTCAGCGATGCAGACTCCTCTGGGCCTCCTTCAGGAGAGTGTCAAAGTCCAGAGCGTCATATTTGCTCTTCACCGGGCCTGGTCCTGCCTCGTCTGAACGGAAAAACACAGCATGGTTATGCCCTTGCACTCCACAATGCAGGTTTAAGACTTTTATTCATCTAGGACAATGGCTCTATTCATCAACGTAATGACCAGGAATTCTTCTTTCATGTAAGATCAGCAGTTATTTAATATTTTACAGAAACTTATTAACTGTTTGTGTGGACAGATAACAAGTAAGAAGTCCGTACCCAATAAATCGTACTATAATAAATAAGACCTCTAGGCTTTTTACTATAATAAATGACATCTATTCTTTTTACAATAATTAATAAGACCTCTAGGCTTTTTACTATAATAAATATGACCTCTAGGCTTGTTACTATAATAAATAAGATATAAAGGCTTTTTACTATAATAAATATGACCTCTAGGCTTTTTACTATAATAAATATTAGGCATATTAGTCACTGAATAACCTTTGTTTTATTTTAGTCAGTAACTAAAATGACACTCATATAAATGTTATTTATGAAAGTGAGGCACCGAAATGTGGGCCCTCAGAGTTTAATGGGTTTATTTATACTAATGCTCTAAGATACACTGTTATCCAAAAAAATGGACAAAGGCATGCTGCATACAACTGCTTTAAGTCTGAATATTTTTGCTTTTCTTTAGTTCATTTTTGTAAACAACAGTATGAGGATAATTGTGGAAATTCAGTTTTGAGCTATTGCTTTAGACGCAGCAGTTCTGGTCTCTTCCATGCTCTTACCCAAATCTATGTAGCGCTTCCTGCTGAACCTCCGGTTCCCGTTCCCTACATGCTGACCCACAGAGTCCCGCCTGTGTTTCGGACTCAGCTCATTCTGCCTGAAAGTGATGACTCCACAGCGCTCTCTGTGCAATGACACACACACACACACACACACACAGGTCAGACTGAAATGTTTCTGTATAGACTCTGGCTCCTGAAGCAGGGAAGAAAATGGGCAGGATTTCAACATACTCATTCTTAACAAGCACTTGGCAGTCCTCGGGGTCGCCGAAGGCTTCGAAGCGCTTGCGCAGCATGGCCTGTGTGACGCCGCTCGGCAGGTTGTGAATGTAGAACACTTGGCACTTGTCCTGAAACCCCAAACACATTCATGATCGTTAGTCCATTTCAGCAGCTACTAGGTAGTGCCAACGAAACCCTTTAGAAATGTCCATGCGGCCTCAGAACTCTACCTACCCCATCCTCCTGTCCACGTTTGGTGTTATTCCTCTGCTTGTCTCGGTGGCAAGTCTCAGAGCTCTCACAGCTACAAGAGCAAAACAGAATGAAAGTTTTATAAAATAACAAAAAAAAACAAAAAAGAAGAAGTAGTTCTCCGGATAGTTCTGCAGTCTGAGTACCTGAGGCTGAGCTGGTGGCAGGGAGAGGGGGGCCGGCAGGAGTCTGGTGACTGGGAGTCTGCCTCTGGAATTGGGGAGCAGGCAGGTGAAGGCTGTCCCATCTCCTCCACATCAGGCAGAGGTAAGGCTGGGGGCGAGGGGTCCTGCTGCTCTCCTTTCTTGCTCTCTGATCCATCAGCCTGCCTGGTTTTCACCTCCTCCTCCCTGTCCTGAACTCCCTGTCCTGACCTCTTGCAGCTGTGGTCCAGGTTCAGGAGGCAGTAGTCGTGGTCCCCATAAGTGCGCTTGGACCCCCCTTCGCCTGTTTGCCCCATGCGCCTCAGCTGAGCATACAGCTCCGTCTGCTCCGGGAGCTTGCGCATGTTAGCGCGCGCCGGGCACAGACCTTTACCCGGCAGCTCGGCCTTCCCCTCGGGCTTGAAGAGCTCCTCTTCCACGGGCTTGTGGGGGGGCGTGGTGGGGGGAGTGAGTCCTGGAAGACAGCAGATATGCATAAATCACCTAACACACACTACGATTGTAAGAATATCATTAATCACTTTAAAAACAAAAAAAAAAGGACCAAGCTTCATAGAATTCACTTTTTTTAAATCAAGCGAAATGCATTTTACCAATACTTGCACGAGTTTAGCACTAATTACAGCTTGCTTAGTCGTTTTTGTCACTTGATCTAACTATCAAACCCTTAAGACAGAGCAATTTCCTCCTATCACGTCTAGCCGTTCATTACAACACAGTGATATTCAGTGATATGACAAGCATAGTTTAGGCTCAGTTTAAACAATGATTTAATTAACTGTAACAGAATAGTTTAGAGAGGAAAAATGAAGTGACTGAACGGTTAGAGAGGTGTGCTCCTTATATCGTTTGCCTTATTTATATAGAGAGACAACTGCATGACAAGTCTACATGAATGTGTGAAATGATTAGGCCTGTTAGACACAAGGCAGCACCTCAGGTTTTCCAGTGAAAATGCCATGACCTGAAACAGCCTAGCTAATGGGGTGTCAGTCATGTGACAGAATGCTCTGCCTCATTAATCATTTAGTTTGCTATCTTCCCCAGCACATGCCTAATCCTACGCATACATGACTCCCCTTCTCACATGCTTTGAACTTTTTGAAAGACAAGTGGTGGAAAGTCTCCCCGATGCCATGATTCTTTGAGTCCCACAGACCGAGAGCATGACATTACCTGCTGTACCACACAGCTCCACGCAGAGAGTCTGCTCAAAGGACCTGCTGGAATACTGGGTGTCTCTGATCATGACAAAGAAAGGGAAAAGGAGAGAGACATTGCAGAGTCAGCACCAAGGCTTTTGAGAGAGAGTGAGTGAGTGAGAGAGAGAGAGAGAGAGAGAGAGAGAGAGAGAGAGATACAGAGAGAGATGTCTGAACAGCTGACTCATAAGATAAATGTCAGATTTAGTGACTGAAGAGGTTCAATATACCAAATTTACTTATCATCAAATCTGAAACACGTATTCCTGGAGATGACTCACAACAATAAGCTATATTTAGAAAAACAAACTGGCTCCAAGTTATTTATAGACCAGTGTTACCATGAGAGGGCCAGTGGAGCGCTTTAGGATATTAAAGCAGTGGTATCACTACACGGCCCCCAGAAGTCATTTGGGAGACGTCCAGGCGTGTTCTAAGGCTTTAGGCCTGGACTGCCTCCAACGTTCTAGAGTAGATTAGGAGTGAGAGGGACACACACCCTGTCGATTTGGGAGTCAGCGGCAGATAGAGGCAGGCGCGTTTCTCTGCAATTAGAACAGAAAGAGAAAATTGCACACATGGTCAGAGACCACCGCAGATTGTCAACCAGCTCAGCACATACACTTTGTAAACAGTCATTCTTTATTTCTTTTTGTGGAACAGTTGTTCTCAATTAAGGTTCTGGATGCACATTTCAGTGTTTTTCCTGATAACACATCCTAACCAGTTACACTATATACCAAATATAGCCCACACCCCTGCTCTTCCAACATTTCTGCAGAAATTAGCGGTATTAATAGTGAGCTGATCCTCCCTCTTGCTTCAGTAATAACCACTACCCTTCTGGGAAGATGTCTAGATGTTGGAATGTGGATGCTTGAGTTGGATTCCTTTTAGCCACAAGAGCATTAGTGAGGTCAAGCAACTCGTTCCACTGATATTCAGTGGTGCTTCATTACACCAGAGAACACATTTCCACTCAACAATCCAATGCCGAAGAGCTTTACACCACTTAGCATTGCTTATGTGACCTCAGCATTGTGTGGGGCTGTTTCAGAGTACCCTATCCTGCTGCCAGTGCTTTTCTATAGAGATTATGTGTCTGTGCACGTGCAATGTAACACCTGTCTGAGCAATTCTTTCATCGGAAGCAGCGTCTGGCTTTTGGGACGTATACACTCTTGAAAGTAAACATTCTTAAATAGTTCTGGGATCAGATGTATGGCTCTAAAACAAATTGTTACAGAACCCTTCCATCAGATGTAGGTGCTTCACTCACATGGATAAAACATTATTTAAAGAAACATGAATCAAGAGGGAAGCAAAAACGGTTCTTCTAAGAGCTCACGTGATATTTGGAAGACTGTAGTTGAGGTAGCATATAAGTTGAGGTGGGTGCATTAGTGTAGGATAAACACTAAAATGTGCAGGGTTGAGATCCAGTGGCGTGGAGAGAGTGGTAAATGGAACTAATACATACGTTCATCTCACTTTCTGGCCAACAGATGAGGTGATTTGTCGCTTACCGCTGGTGCAGCAGGACTCTGGCGTCTCAGGGCTCGTCTGGGGGTTTGCGTCTTGGGTGCTGTCATTGGCGAGACAAGTAGGGGGGAGCTTGACTGAGCTCTCCTCCTCCTCGCTGGAGTGTCCTGCAGGCTCCGAGCGGCTTGGTCGCGGCTTTTTGGCATAGCGGCTGGGAAAGGAGGCCAGGCGGCGGGAGCGGCGAACGGAAAATGACCCCTCTTCCTCAGGTTCAGGACTTTTGGGCCGTTTGGTGGCCACATGCGAGCCCTCACTGCTGGACTCTTTGGGCTCGGCCTTGGGCCGCTGGAGGGCTGCAGAGGACCCTCTGCTGTGACTGTAGGGTGGGTTGCGCAGTCTGTAAGGCTTGCTCACGTCAAAGGAGGTCACAGTCTCCAGCAGCTCTTTGAGCAGTGAATGGGATTTGATTTCCCTCCTGCGAGCAAAGGGGTTTCTGGACTTGGTTCCAATGCCCATGGCTGCAGGTGTGGTGGGTTGGGCAGCAGGCTTGGAAGAGTTTGAGGGTCCACTGCGAGAAGCCTGAGGGTTGTCGGCCTTGGCCCTTCGTGCCTCGCGCTCTCTGCGGTCCCAGCTGGCCTGCTTGCGCGTGGGTAGACAGTACGTGTGCATGTATCTGATGAGCGCCACAACCGAGTGCAGCTCCTTCTCTGAGGTGAACTGAGGCTTGGGCGGCTCAAAGCACGCCGGGGTCTCCACTTCACTACTGGACTCTGATAGCTCCTCTTCCTCTTCCTCCTCCTCCGAGTCACTGTCCTCTTCCTCATCTTCTTCTTCATCATCTTCCTCACTGTCAACTGAAGGTACCTCCTCAGTCTCAGCCCCTTTTGTGGTGGTGAGGTGGCGATGCAGCTCAGTGCAGAGACGGCCTGCAGGCCTGACTGCTCGTGGCTTTCTCTCTGCTGGACACATCCTCTCACTCTGCTCAGGGTGGGGTGGGAGGTATAGGGAAGCAGAGATATGTTAGATTTAACTTTACAACCTTTTAAGATATCAACACACTTTTTAATTGCTGGCTGAGCTTTCTGACAGCATGTATTAATGTGTGCCACACTGTGAATTCCCAGATCTTATATGCACAAAATCTTCTCTGGATTGTTTGTCCACAGTGCACAGTAGGCACAGAGCAGTGGCCATTTTTGGTCAACATTTAGACCAGACAAGACATACTGTAAATTATGCAAATGAAAAAACAATCCATACACAGAATTTTACGTTAATGTGATTCATTCGTCCATGTCTGCAGCCAGCATGGAAAGTCATTTTCAGCAACTTGGTAAGCCAGTTCATCCTCTTAGTCTTCAAACCACCAAAATAATACAATTATAAGAGTTAATTCTTCACCTCAAAGAGGGGTCTACCATGCTCTAGAATTACAGTGACAAATGTGGCAAGGTGGGAGCAGGCAATGAGGAGCTATATGGTGAATCAGGCTTTATGTAAGCTCCTGGTTTGAGGCAGGGTTGCCCTTTAGCCCGCTGGGGACCATGGCTTTGCTGTGACAGATGGCCACAGTCAGCGCTAATGCCGCTCTCGCCTTGGCTATGCTACAATACACCAAAGCAGGGAGACATGGTGTGACATTCTGCATGCTTGAAAACCCCTGTTCCAGAGCTCAATTTCAGCTAAAGGCGCAACTCAAGCATTAGCATGATGGTGACAATATGCTGCTACAGTGTTTGTACTGAAGCACTGTCCAGCTCAGGGGCGTCAAACTCAGGTCCTGGAGGGCCGGTGTCCAGCACAGTTTGATGGTAGTTCATTCACTAAACCTGACAATTAACTGGCAAGGCGAACCAGGTGTTTCTGAGCAGGGAAATCACCAAAACGTGCTGGACCATAGCCCTCCAGGACCGGAGTTTGACACCCCTGGTCTAGCTGCCTTTTCATATCACGTGAGTAAGGTTCTGTCCACCAGGCTTGCCTACATGTTCAGCAAGAGAGCAAGCTTGGCTCTTGGACTGCAATGATTAGTCGACAAAGTTGATTAGTCATCAATGTTCGAGCGCTCTACAACGTTCACATGACAGAATAGCATACACTACAGAAAGTGTTGGGGGTGATATGGCTTCTACTGTTTCCATCTGGGCAGCAGAAACTTTTAATGATGGTGGTGCTGTGATGAATGCAAGGTTATAGGACACCGTAGGAAGCATAATGGGTCAATCAGC
The DNA here is from genome assembly GCA_037974365.1 of Hydrocynus forskahlii. Classification (NCBI taxonomy): domain Eukaryota; kingdom Metazoa; phylum Chordata; class Actinopteri; order Characiformes; family Alestidae; genus Hydrocynus; species Hydrocynus forskahlii. The sequence goes on from JBBPCX010000032.1 coordinate 7,660,077, forward strand.
CAAATAACAGGTGACCTATGATTTGAGTATAAAAAGAATCATTAACTGCAGCCCTACTGCTCACCTTCTGGACAGGCCGGGCAGGCTTGTAGTGCTGTGTCTTCCGGAGCGCGCTGCTCTCTCTGTGTGAGTCCAGGCCCACAGGCACATTTGGGGGCGACAGCAGGAGCTTTTTCAGCTGAGGAAGGGAGAGAGAGAGATAGAGAGTCAGAGAGAGAGAGAGAGCGAGAGAGAGAGAGAGAGAGAGAGAAGGACAACTAATTAGCAGGCATGCCACTCAGTATATCCACACAACACAACATCAACACATGGAGTGTTCGCTGCCTGATTCCTGCCAAAGAAGCCAGCATCATAAACACAGCATAAAAATGCAAGGAGGCATGGAGGCGGGGAAATTATATCAAACAGCAATGTTAATGCCTAGCTCCACTGGGCACCCAGTGCATTTGAGCTGCTGTGTGTTGGAGGATTTTTTATGTTTTATTTTTTCTTCATTTCATCACTGAAACATAACACTGCATATGAATCAACAGCTGACACAAATCTGCTCACGAATTCCATTCCGAGTGGCCCTAGCGTGCGAGCGGAGGGTGAAAAACACCGGGGAGAGGGGTGGATCGCAGGTTAGCGAACATTCGCTTTCTGAATGAATATGGCCTGGTATCTGGGATGCTGCATGCTGTTAAAAGGGATGATGAAACCAACGGGGGGAAACAAAACAAATCCCCGTGCCGCCTGAGTTGCCGTAGTTGCGGCTAGAGTGCCAGTTTGGCAGCTCTGCCCACGATGCCTCTTAGGGCCCATTCAAGAAAGTAAAGGGGCACAAGGGGCTTCCATCTCGCCATACAAAAAGCTACCGGCACATCATGGCCATCTATGCCATGAAAACATGCGCTCTCTCCCTCCTCATGCTGCCCCCAATCCTCAATGCACCCCTTGTTCCTAAAACAGACTGGCCTCATTGAGGGGGTCGAGCTACACTTATGGCTCAGGCCAGCAGAGGGCGCTACACCTGCACAGACAAAACAAGCAGTCTGAGTAGCAACCATTAATAAAGAGAGAAGCTCTAGTAAGTAGCGCATTATGAAGCCAAATTATATATATAATTATACATGGTCAGCATATTTGAAAATGTAAATGGAATATGATGAAATTTATTTTCAATATATTGCATGGGGATCCCAACACTTAATCTGTATGTCTAGCAAATTCAGTTTAGCTCAGAGAGGGCTTGTAAATTAGCTGATTTGTTGCATCAGATGTGTATCAGGGAAGATATTCATGGTAGACACAGAGCTGGCATCCACAAAGCTGTATGACTGAACCAGCAGAAATACATCTGTCTGGAGCTGTAACCTTAGATTTGCAGAAGCAGCTGTTTTGCATTTTTATTACATACACAGAAATAATCCTCCGTCTTTCAGGCCACAATTTGCAAACGAACCATGAAAGTGAGAGGGAAAATAAATACTGATGCTAGTCGCGGCACATTATGAGCCTGTATTACATTGTATCATAAAAAAATGCGGCACAGAAATTGAGTTCCATATATTTTCCCTTAAACCTGCCGTTTCAAGTGTTGAGCTCATATTATAATTATCTTAAAGGTCCACTTTGTTTATATTTGAAATGTTAAGCTGTGTCTTCGTAACGTCTTCATAATTCATGAGGTCGTACCGCTGTTGTTGCCTTAAACAGCACCATTTAATAACAATATATTGGAGTCAAACAAGGACTCAGAGTATAAGGGGTGCAGCATATGCTATGGTGGTATGCTTTAAAATAAAACCACTTGCAGATTATGAGAAGCACAACAGTTGGAGTGGCCCTTTAAGATACTGATATGAGCAATTTTATCCTTTTAAGAACACGCTCTCTCTCCCATAGGCTTCTCTGATTTAAGATACTTCGCTCCAATTTCCATCCTGTAATTTAGTCTAATTTTGTTCAAGACCAAATTGTGGCAGCAGCCAAGGTACCAGGCATTCAGTTAGCTGCTTTCATTGAGGCAACAATAAGACCTTTGTAACCTCCAACAAAGCGAGTCCTCTTTAGGCCTTTTAATAAAGTCTGAATCCAGCGGTTGATTCGGACTCCTGCTTTGTGAAATTAAGCCTTTATGTTGACTTCAATGAAACGAGAGGCAATAAAGCAGCAAATGCAGCAGATATTCTACTGTGAGATCATAATTCATTTAATGGACTGAAGAAAATTTCTTAATGTTGCTCGGCAGTGTGTAACATCATGCTGATTCAAAGACACACAGAAACGGAACAGGAACGAAATGGGTCTGGAGAGCTTCTTAATGCACTCGATGCAGACGGGCAGGCTGGAGTGGACTGTAGGGAGCAGTAAACATCTTTTTTTTTCCTGGAAGTGACATTTCACAGAAAGGACAGAGGAGCCTCTCACAAACAGGTGTGAAAGCTGCAGAAGGGGGACTGGACCGAGAAGAAGGTGATTGTGTGGGAGTGGGAGAGAGACTAAAAGAAAGGGGGGTGGGAGGTGGGGGTGGAAGGAGTGTAGGGGTGCACGATATATTAGTGGGCTATTCTTTATTTGCCGTTAATTGGGAAAACTTCTTTTTCAATTTTATCTATTGATAGAGACCTTTTTTTAGATCATACATGCACTGATCTACATGTAGCCACTTGCACTGGTCATTTTCACTTCTTAAATGGTCTCACTTCAATGAATGGAATAGTGGCTAACCCCACTGCTCATATATGGAAGATGAAGAAGTTTGATTCTATGCTACTAAATGATATAAATGTCAATGTTCCTTCATCTTTATGATATTAACCTTTCTCACGTTCACTGCATGTGAACTTTACTTATATCGGTGCATCCCCATCAGAAATAAAGGGGGAGAGAGAGAGAGAGAGAGAGAGAGAGAGAGAGAGACTAGAACAGTAAATTGCTGCTGTGCGCCGACTCCCTGCCTGTGAAGAGTTTTCTTATTAGAACGGTTGCTAAAGAGAATTGAAAAGCCCAAAATGAGAAAAATTCAGACCTGTTTTTGCCTATCATACCCATGCTGAGGGGTAGTCAGAGGCCCATCCAAATCCACCTTAAACAGGAAGGAAGGGTTCTTACTAGAGACGTGTCTTCAGTCTCTGGGCTCAGCGAGCCTGGGAATGGCTCACTGTCCAATGGGAGGTCATCTTCCTCCTCCGCCTCTTCCTCCTCGGGGTCTTCCCCCAGTGAGGGGAACACAGACAGCCCACCCACCCCATCCTCTACTATGCCATCCAGGCTGTCTGTAAGAGCTGCAAGCAGGGCCGCATTCTCCTCTTCTATCTGTAGGGGGCACAAGAGAGAAGGCAGGTATGAGGGAGTCTGCTGGTGGTGACCTCTAACAGGCTCTAGGGAGGCCTGTCCATCTGCACATGCTACTCTTATCACCAAGGACCGGATCAGTCCCAAGGTCAGGCTTGCTGAACGCTTACTGCTAAAATCCTCTTTTAAGTTAAATTTGTGTCTGCAGCTACTCATTTTGTGTTCCCTGGACCCTCTTCATGTAACTATACGCTCTTTATGCACAGCTCCAATCCAGTCATGCCGAGGTCGCGTGCTGCGGCCAGCCATTTCACAGGAAACAGCGAGGTTTCATCTTACAGACTTTTGCCCCACCTGAAGGTTAATTGAACTTGGCTTGGAGATCAATGGCTTCCCTAGCATCTCAAAATAAACCTCTACAGGGATGTTCTCTGCTCACTGCCTAAAAAAATCAATCGGAGCACAGAATTACACAAAGTGATGAGTGAATTAGCAGTGGATACAACAAATGTAGGATCAATTATTGTCTGAAGAAACAGATGTGCCTTTGAATGCGACCTCTATCGTCACACATTTGAGACAGTATCACCCGAAGTTTGACTGCCCGTGTGCGGATCTCATCAACTACATTAAGTCCTGTCGAGCTCTATTAGTTTCTCATGTCTGCAGCATTAAGCCAAAATGAGCTCGGTGAGTCTCTCATATCAACTACACTTGGTCCAATAGAGCTCTATTAAAACCTTCTAAAACATAAAACCCAGGAAATGAACAGGATACTTTTATGAGTCATATTCAGGTTTTGGTTGATTCACGCTGTCATTAAAAAGTATTATTTTTACTGGGATGCACGTGCTCATAAAATAGCTGGTAAACAGGCCATGATGCTTTTAGTATAAAAGGCCAGTGACTCATTTGTTTTTTAAATCAAAATTATATATAAAAATACATATTTCCTTTTAAAAACTGAAACTCACTTATAAAATATTATGTCACAAATGTTCTGCTTTGCTGGGCGTGCTGCATCATGTTTTTGGGCAGAATAGGTCAGGTCGAGGCCAGTAAAACAAAAGGAAGAAACTGAACTATTGTCACAGAAACGTTAAGCTTTGACAGCTGTAGTGCAGAAGCCACTTTATTTCCAGGTAAAGTATTTGTTTACAGACAAGCCCAGTCACAGTAATTAACTAGACATTGTACTCTGCCTCATGAAGGTAAACTGTCATGTGAACATCAAAGAGAACTTGACTCCAGAACCCTTTAACGCTTCCCATTTAACCGTTAAATAACTGGCTAAAAGTGCATATGAGAATGGGGCTTTAGTCTCTCATGTCAGCTACACCTAGTAGTGATCCAGGGGTCGATACATAACTTATGTGGTTCAAAACAGCTTCCGACTAAGACGTACAGAAAACATTGCAGGTCAGGTTGGGTTCGTGCAAATATTTTTGCGGATTGTGTTGGTTTTTATAATGGGTCTGGCGGGAGTGGGTCATACAGTGCATCACTAACACCTAGCCGCATCCATCTCTATTTTGTTCTTTTATCAGTTACCCTAGGCAAATCCAGCTCTGTCATTTCCTCACATCAAGTACTCTAGGTCAAATCAGGCTTGTTAGTGTCACAATTCGTCCACAGTAAGAGCAATCAAGCTCCTTCCGGTGGGAACAGCTATGAATTGTGCCAAGATTAGATCAGAGTATTTTGAATATTGGCTGGAGGATGGACAGTGTGGGGTCTGACCTCAAAAAGTTCGGGGTCTCCTGCGTTGTACTGGATGGAGGCGGGGGAGCTGTCTGACTGGTCATTGCACCAGTGCAGCTCACTGAGGCAGTTCACAGAGTCAAAGTCGCTGGCGTCCAGCTGAGAGAGGTCGAAGTCAGGGAAGTCGGTGTCCAAGCGATCTGAGCAGACCTCCTCCTCCCCATACTGAGAAAGAGACACAGAGACAGAAAGAGAGAGAATGAGTAAGGTCACAGGTCTACTTCAAAGGACTTTTCCTATCTAATAATACACCCCAGCCTTTGAATGCTAAGAGGAATTGATGAGCAGGCCCTGTGGTGATTTAACTGCATCGTTTTTGCCTTGAGTAACAGCCATGCTGTGGGTATCATCGGCACTGAAGAGTCATATGAGTCAGCCTGTTCTCTCAGTACAACTTCATTACCGCTAATGAAGCGAGTGTTGTACCACGATAAAACGCGCCTTCGGAGTTAGCCATGCAGCACTTTCGTCAGAGACCCACACCATGTGCCGAATACGCAGAGAAAAAGAGTGTATTTGTGTGTCTATGTGCATGTTTGTATGTGAGTATGAGAGTAAGTACTGTGAGAAGGGAAGTGCTTCAAACCCCAAGGGGTCGACAAGAAAAACCACACATCTCTTCTCGCTATATCCTGATGTCTACACTACATGCCTTGCTGGTCCCACTTTTGTCATACCAGCTATGCTCTTGGAGGGGAGGGTAAACCTGCCACCACTTTTCCTTACTGGAGGTCAAAGCATGAATATTCTGTGGAGCACTCGGATGCATTCTTGATGAGCTCTGGCAAAACACACGGTCCTCTCTGTTTCACGAGGCTGACCACGGAGCAAATCCAATTCCATTCAATTCGCTGAACTAGCCCTGGTCAAGTGGTTAGGAAGTCAAACAGAAGCACTCAATGTTAGTGTCTCTTGTTACCAGTGGCAGTCTGGGGATGCAATTGGGGGATCAATGGGTGCACATTGTACCAGTGTGTATTACAAGCTACTGAGCAAAGATGAAATAAGACTGTGTCTCATATTCAACAGATTTGTGGCCCATCCTTTTAGTCATCATGATTGTTGCGCTGCTTTTAATCCTCCATCCGTCAGTATCGTTGCTGCATCACTCTGATTGAACCTGACACTGGTGCAGTGAGCTGATATGGTTACTGATATCTTGAGATGCAGCGATGGCATTTTAGCATGTCCGGATCAACATCTGTAATTAGTGATAATAATGGGAGAGACAGGCCTGTTGTCTCAGTCAGTGAGTTTCGTGGAAGCCCCGATTGTGCGTGTGCGGCAGATGCAGGTGCTCACCCAGCATCCACGGGCTCCATACACACTCACACACACAGAAATCTTTGCGTCTGCTGCTGCCACTGCTTTTAGCACTCTCCTCACATCCTCCTCACGTGCCCCTGAGTCATCCCACCCCCCCCCCCACACACATCCCACATCCCCCCCACCTTTATCCCCAGCTCACGGGAGTGGCCGAGCCCAGGCTAATCAATCACAACATACCCTCTGCGCCTCACATTTCCACACAAGCCTTTGTCTTTTTTTTTTTTGACCTTTTTTCCCTTCACTCCCTCCTTCCTCCTTCTCCCTCTATCTGTTACGGAGAGCCTCAATATCAATCAATAAAAAGCTCCTTGGGCACTGAAGGTTTAAGGTCACTCACTAAGTATGCACATGCAGGGCAGTACATACATGCATATATACACCAGCACATGCGTGACACTCTGGAAATACAAAGCTTCTCAGCTTTCAGCGTTTTAGAGACGTCTCCTGCATATCAGACATGCAGGCATAAGCCACGTGTCACAGGAGAGCTAGCCACCGAGGTGTGACTCACATGCCAACAGCAGCTCCTGACCTTATTTGTGGAAGATGTGGATTCCCTCCCATTCTGCCCATTAGCAATCCACTAAGGGGCTGATAACACCACTATCTCAGACGTTGCTACCCCAGTAACTTGATGGGTTTTAAGGTGTAGTCCAAACCCACCAACCCACCAGTTTTTGTGGCATTACAATTCAGCTCAGGTCAAGCTACATAATTCATATGGCTAAGGCCCAGAGTGAGCCCCCAGAAATAGATATTACAAAAAGATACAGACTCGTTTTAAAAGGTTTCTGCAAAACTAACTAGAGATTTAAGATTCAACAAAATAATTCAAACTCTTTTGATGTCAGATGCTCCATTGTACACAAACTTGCCTACTTATTGCAGAGAAATTTCCCGACTTTGTTCTCTTTGCAGCGATGGTACAAGGAACTGGAACTCAGAAGTTTACTGCTTCTAAAAGGTACCTCACACAAAGCTATTAAACGGACAGGTTGTCTGGTATCTGAGATGTTATTTTACCTAAATCTAAATGACATGACTTGAATGTTTATGTGTAACTGGGCAATGCAGACATTTGGACAAAATCCAGTTAAATTTCCAGTCACACTAGAAATGCATGTTATATGTTAATATGTCTGTTCCGAGCTTCAGATAAAATAAAACAAATATCTTTTACAATCCTCAGCTGTTTTTTTCCACATGCTTTTTTGCTGGTTTGCCACTGCTGCTAAGTAATACATTAATAGAAAGTGAGATTTCATTTAAAATTCATTAGACAACATTAAACAGGAAAGTAGTAGATGACTGGCCAAAAAAAAGATTATTTATTTCTGCAGTCTCTGATGGCTCTAATGACGACCTTTAGCTCCTATCATAACTGAGAAGGGAAAATGTCGAATCCATCTGTTTTGTCATTAACATTTAGAGTCTGCGGTCATCAAATGCTACCCGTTAGCGAGGGCGTTCCCTAAGTGTGTACATTAAGCAACACTCGGTTGAAGGGCATCAAGATAGGGGATGCGAAAACAACTGGCCATACGACCTGTGAGGACACTCATGCCCTCCATACCGTTCCTTGAATAAAGTTGTGCTTACTGCAGTCAAGTCAGTGACGACAATGAGTTCCGGAACATGACCACAGGTCAGAGCTGTCAAAATTTTGGAGAACAAGACTGACAATCAACGGAGGGGGTGTCAGTTGTTGCCATAAAAGTGCATAAAATTGGCCGTAGAAGGGCAAACCACTGGAGAGGGACAAAGTGGTGGCTGGCCAGAGGCAAGGTCAGTGGGGAGCTATATAACATAAGCAGGAACGAAAGGCGACCTGAATCTTCTGAAGGGACTGTTACAGAATTACGATAAAGGATATCAGAAAAAGTAGTAACTTGAGACTTTATTCACAACAAACATCTCATCGCACACAACGATCAGCTTTATATGCACGGAAGAACCCAGAGGCTCACGTGCCTTTGGGATTGAAGACAAGAAGAGAACAGCATTGAATGGCTGAATGTATGAACCAGCCATTCATCTTTTGCTCCTGCGAGTTAATAGGCTCTTATCTGGGTGCCCTGTTCTCTTTGAGCCTACTGCTATCTGAGGTATGTTATATATAGCCGTTATCCTTGGTCTTATGACTGGCTCTTACACAAGCTGCTTGTGACGAGCCAGGCTTTAAACGCTGCCCATGCCAAATGCAGATGGGCCAAGGCTGAGTGCCTTTCCCTTGCACACACACACAGATACACACATACACACAAACACTCACACAGACACAGTACCCACCCTCTCACAAAGCCCTCCAGCTTACTCCCAGACATGTCCTGCCGCTACCGCTAAATGGATTCCCTCTCAGCCCAGTCCAGAAAAAGCCGGCCCTGTACAAGTCAGCCAGACCGGACGGGAAGACCTCTACAGCTCTTCCTCAGGAGCCAGGCATTTCCAGGAGCTGCATATCCAAAGGCAGTGCTAGGCCAGCCAGCCGTTAGGTGATGTGCATCCTGTCCATCAACTTCCCCATTAAAGCAAATGAGGAAAAGATGACGGTCTGGCCAATGCCTTTCTACTGGACAATCCCCCAAATTGGTGACATTTCCCATTACCTGCTTTAACTGAGGGCTAACTGATTCAATTTGCTCCGGTAGTTTCTCAAGGAGCTCTTGGCCACAGCCGTGAAAGGAAGTCTAAATTAACTGCAGATGGTTGGAAGTAGGGCAGTTAAAGGAAGATCTGGGGCAGCAATGTACAGCGGAGGAGCAATCCTGTCTGTCATAATGTTGAGTAAGACAGATAAAAGACCTAAATCATGAGGCCCCACTGGCCAGGTCTGTAGACAGGTACAAGCCTTTCTTTTAGATCTCTTCTGCCCAAACTAGGCACTTGCACACTATATGGAGGTTTCTTTTTGTTTTCCTCAAAGACTCCAGCTTTCAAATATGTCTACCACTAAACCTACTAAATGAGTCAGACAGTTCCAAAGAACTATATTTCAACACTCTAGGACAAAACATTTGTAACAACAGTTCTGGGCACAGTGGGTTGAGATCCATCTGTTGGAGCGAAACAGCATATGAATCTAATTTAGGCTTTGTTGTCAAATCATCGTTTTTCCTGTCTATATCTACAGCACTGTTGCCACCTACTCTGCAGTACTATGGAGATTATGAATGGTTTAGGGCAATTTAGTGGTGTTTGGGCTGACCTCTTTTTCTGACCTCTGTTAACCCCATAGCACAGATCATTTATCCCTTAAATCAGATCCACCAAAGTATCTTAATCCACCAACTTGCTGCTAGAAAGAAGCATCTACCACATCAAATTTATCTCTTTAACCTTCGTCATAAAACTTCAAGAGTGCTGTTGTTCATTCAGCGGAAACTCAGAGTCACTTCAGTATAAATGCTGGTAAATCTGGTATGTGAGGTTCAAGATGTCCAATATTAATCCTCCTTAATGGTCAGATTAGCAGCCAGACTAAGTCTACGTCTATCGGTTTGAGAGGTGCAGTGAGTGAAGGACACCAACAGTGGCTTGAGGGGTTGGGGAGGGAGGGAGTTAAGACGGGAGTTCTAGTCCTAGTGCCCTCAAACACACCAGAACAGTAATGGGATCTGATTAGAAAGGATTCATTATCTTAAAAAAGGACCTCTGATACGCCGCCAATTTATTCAAGACCTCGCTTTTGGATTAATAAAAGAATATAGGCTGCTGAATGAAGAGAAATGGAGTAGAGTGAGAAGCCATCTTCCCATTCACGGAGGTTAATACATAGTGTATATCCACTGTGCAAAAAAAGATCACTCCAAATCACTACCTTTTCATGATCCCATCTAGCTTTCCTTCAGAATAAAACACAGTCAGCTGCTCTGATCAACTAGTCATTCAGTCAATGATCTGGTACAAGGCAATGCTCTTTACTGATTTGACTCCCAAGAGGAAATAGTCAGTGAGGCATCCTGAGCCAAGAGCTGGAAGCAAACCAATTTGGCTCAGTTTTATTCCATTCTCTGTTTCTAAGACCTCTACTCTACACAACCTCAATCACTACATCCTTCCTGTCACATGTCTAAGGCATGACAGTCCTTACTGCAGTCTAATTATTTTAAACAGTTTTGAGACTCTACAGACATGCTTTTTAAGTGCATAACCAGATTTAGCAGAGTAAAGAAGACCAGGCCAAAGATTACAAAGGTTAATGATGAGGGGAAAAAATCCAGCTTCACAGGAAAGCAGGTTTTCAGCTGTTGCAAAGGTCATTTAAGTATCTGTGAAATAACGTTTATTAAGTTAACTGCAGAGATTAGCGCCAACCTACTGACATGGAGACAAGACAAGAGAAGGTGCTGTGACCTCAATTTTGACTTAGCCAAAGACATTAGATCCTTAAAATGCTTAGGCTCAGGGAGGCATTTTTCATCTTGGTTTGAGAATTTGTCAAAAATCCATAGCCATTGCTGTTCAGCTCATGTGGTCTCTATGTAGTCCAAATAAACATTCTAGCTTCACCTGTCTTAAGCCTCGGCTCATAGACCGGGCAACATTAGTCATATACTGATAATATCTAATTAATTAGGAGTCATTATGTTATCTTCTGGGGTGTGAAGATCATGAGAAAGACATCGCTAGATATCAAGCATCTCCAAAATCTTTTGGAGGAAACAGCAATGCAGCAGCAGTCCAGTCACGAGGCTAGAGAGAAAAGGCAGGCGGCTCTCTCTCCGTGAGCCCCTAAGGCATGGAGTATTCAGGGAAGTGCTGAGGGTAAATCCTTGGAGGACGTTCTTAAATGCGTAACATGCAATCTGCACATCAGCTCTTTATGTCTAATTAATTTAGGATTATGGCTACTCATCTAAAAATAATTCCTTTTGTCATGGACATGGTCAACAGGTATGATCTCTCTCACACAAATCCTCTCTTTCACTGTGATAAACATGTATACTGAGGGACGATGTTCAGGAAAGGTGTTCCTGCCAAATGTCATCAGATGGAATAACAGAAGAAAAGAATGTCAGTCACTGTTATTAATTCATAATTCCTCTCTCATTCATCAAGGGCTTGGCTCTCATCATCTCTAGGCAGACTATCGAGGCCTATCAGTCTCTTCTGTGGTTCAAAGCCGTCCAAAGGACCACCAATGAGAAGGATGAACAAGCCCGCTAATGAGATGACAAAGGCAGCACGACGGAAAAGACAACAATGACCAGAAAAGTGTGTCTTCTAGTCTATTTCTGCAAACCAATTACAGGCAAAATGCCATTCTTGTTTTCTTGCGTAGTGAGCTGTGGATAAAAATGATCAGAGCAACAGTCTAAGACAGTCTGCTACATCACATGTAAGCACTATTTATAAATCGCCATCAAGAGTAGTTTCAGTTACCTAACAGGTTATGACAGTCTACTGCAGTAAATGTCTACAGGAGCCATACACAAAGGTTGTTGCATCCTATTTTTGTTTTAGGTGTCATTTCTAACAGACATCGGGTCTTTAAATAAATGGCATTCAATCAGTTTGAAACCCAGCATCCCGAAGGTCATGCGCAATGTAAATATATGGAAGTGGAATATGCGGACAGTGGCAAACATGATAGTACTGAGAGTACAGACATAAGACGAAGCACTAGCAGGGTTGGCCTTCAGGTTATGTAGGAGATGAAGGATCAATGGGAGATCCGAAAGGTTGTCAGCACTCCTGAGTTTCCTAGGCCAGATCCGTTTCAGTGGGGCAGTGCTACAGCGCTCCTCCAATTTCAGAGCCTCATGTAAGATTTGTTGGCTGGCCTCCGCATGTCACATGTCTCTTGCACAACCCTGCAGCACAGTGTGGTTAGTCTGGCACATGAGCAGCACCCAAGTCCCACATTATCACTATCAGGGGCCTGCAGCTCCTAGGAGGTGCTGAAGTAACAGTACCTGCTGCAGTCACGACTACAGTGGTGGGGGGAGTTGCAGGACAATGCAGGCGCTGTCTCTGGGCAGAAACGAGGCTGTTGTCTCTGAGACACAAATGGTCTGGGAAGGACGGCTCAGCTGCACCACAAGTCATTTTATGATAAATCAGTGTGTGAGATTCAAACGTGACAAAATTGCAGGCAGGAACTCTAAATAAGTGGCTGAGTATTTCTTATTACATCCCTAGGCTGTTCTGGTTTTGAGGGGACACTGTCAGTTTTGGCAAGACGTTATAAGAAAGAGGGGGGAAATGGAGAGATGCTCCGGGATGTAAAAGGAGCTACGTTCGATTGGGGTAACCGCAGACAGATCCCAAGTCACGACAGCCAAAGAAGATGGCATCAGCCAAGCTTGGTCTAATTCACATACCAGAGTCAGTGTCCATCTGCGCACTTGCTGTTTGACAATGGAGATGGCAATAATTAAATCAAGACGCTTTTCTTGCCAGCTCCCTTCAAGTGGTGGGGCAGAAGGCAGAGTTGTTCTAAAATTATCATTCTTCAGCAAGCTGAGGGCAAAATACATCTGGGAGCGCAGTGTCTGACTGCACGACCTCAGCTGGGGATCGAGGAGGTCTAGCATCTCTGTTCTCCACAGAAAACATGCAAAACACCCAATACAGAACAAGAAAAAAAAATTCTGTGCTGCACTGTATAGAAGTTTATAGGGACACGCGTATGACTACAAGTAATTTCTGTGGCCTGGAAAGTGTGAGATTGGAGCAATAGGATTATAGACCCTAGTTTCCATCTGCTGTCCAGGTCATGGTGCCTGGAGTTCACCAAATTTAAGCACCCCTACTATCCTGGAAGACCACCATGAGGGGTCAGCCGAGACTCCGAAGTTCCAGCAGTAAACACAGACTAACCTCTACATAGCCCTGTAGGTCATGCATTCCCTGACATGATGAGTATTAAGAGCAGTTACTATATATAGATGCCAAGTATTCATAGACAACATCAACCTGCTTGTAGTGTCAAGGGGGGAACCGTAGGTCACGGTCACAATCCCGTTCCCAAGGGTCTCTGGTTAAGCCTGCCAATCAGAAAGTTAAGCTAAATCTCCTGTAAACTGACAAATTAAAATGGAACATAAACATTTGTCTAAAAAATCGGAGAAAGCCCCTACTGCAGTGGTACTGTGGTTTGAATCCAGTCATTTTTTAAGGCAGTTCTACAATAGTGCCATGGACACTGGTACCCAACTGCAGTCACGCTAAACTCTGCTCTGAGAAAAATTCAAAAGAGAGAATGCCAGAAATTGAAGGATCTGGTCTAGGAAATAGATTTACACACAATGTCAAGACCGCCATCGTTTATCTTTTTTAGCAACAGCCAAGAAATTGAGGCACATTCTCTTTTCTATTTTAGGGGTACCCTGAGAGAGCCGGGTTTGTTTTGAAACCCAAGAATCAACTGAAGTGCCGAACTGACCTTTGCATCGAGAAAGGTTGAAAGGACAGCGTTCAGACACAGCTGTTCAAGTTGCATGCAAAGCTGAGTGGCAGCGGTCTATTCCAGCAGACCTTTAGCACGGCAGATACTAAAACACCAGCGCATACCATGGCTACAAATAAAACACACAACTGTGCCTACAAACATTTGAGACATGTTATTTTGGCACTCTTTGCATATTCTAGTAGTATGTCTCGTGCTTGCGAAGATTTAAATAATGAACTGGTAATTCAGAAGATTGCCTCAAATTACAAAGCAGGCAAAAATGTTACAGTGCCCCCCTACACACAGCCCCTAAACGAATTCCAAACGGCTTGTGAAAATCTCTCAATCCCCTGCCAAGAGTAATGTCACAGACACCTCTCCCCTAACACCCCCTTGTGCGCTTGATGAAGAAACCGCGTTTCAGCATAACCTTTTCCCTGAATACCTGTCACAACTGCTCAACATTCACCACGAGCCCAAGCGATATTTCTGAGTCAGCACTGTTTTAGGTCTTGGGGCAAATCGTGAGTGGTCCATGGGACACTTCTGGCTTTCTGGGTGAGCTCTGAAGCAGGGAGATGACTCACCCTGAATTCCTAATGCTCAAACAGAAGGCAGTGCCATCTGCCAGGCCTCATCTCAAGCCATTGCTGTGGAGAGCATAACTGTAGTCATAGAGTTTTTTGGCCTTTTAATGCCCTTCATTTCCAGCTTCGCCTGTGAAGCTGGTATTTATCAGTCCTCTGTTTATGCTGGGATTATTCCTCTTCGCTAGTAATGATTAGTTTGGAGTACCACAGCCACAGGCAGTTTCTGTGTCCTGTGTTATTTAAAGAGAGCTTACCCTGTATAGAATGGCAGTGATGCCGCCAATGCTCCAGCCATTTGTCACATTTGGAGAGGGTGAGTAGTCACAACAACCTGTATTTGGCTCTTAATGAATCTGCCAGGATAAGCCAACGGTTAAGGTCATTAGGAGTAATTAAGGTAGGGGTGATTTCTTTTCCACGTCGGTTTCCCACCCAGACTATGGCGGGAGCTGTCATGTCAAGGACATCGCAGCAGCTTAGACCATGTGCTGAGCACAAAGCTCAGACAGTTGGAGGGAACCGAAGGTCATGGCAGAGCAGCTGCTTTGCTGGGAATTAGGCTGAAGGAATATCACTGGTTTCTTCTCAGTTTTGTCTCAGTAGGTAAAATGGTACAGTCTCCATTCAGGAACCCTTGGTGTGCAAGGCTAATCGGTTTCTGAAAGCCATTTGCACATTCCATTCCTTTACACAGCAGGATCTAAATTGCTATGCAGGTCGAACTGTCAATCTAACATCTCTGTTCTCCATGTAAAAGTTTTTTTTTTTTTTAATGGTCCCCATTAATTACTTTCTTTATGCCATTCAAAGACGCTAATGAAAATAATAGAATTTAAATATGACAATGGATAAACTTGAAATTTCTGCTTGTTCCATGTTCTTCTTTTCACTCCAGTACTAAGGCACAGGCCCAGAATATTCTATTTGATCTTTAAGTCAATTTAAAGATGTGGCAAACATTCTTCTCTCAGAGCAAAGGCAGCTGCAGACAGTGCTAAGATTTATTTGTGCGCCTTTTATTTACCAGAGCTGCAGCAGACGCTGGGTACTGAAACAGTCTGCTCTCACTTCTCGAGATCTAAGCTGACCAGTACGAAGAGTCTGATCAGATACTCCTCAGGGCTTGTACACTTTGTGGCTCTGAAATGGCTCTGTTACGCAGGCAAGCGTTTCAAGAGAGTAAACTGTTCTTTTTAACAAATTGTTATTAATCCCACTCTTGGCATCCCCCCAAGATAAATCTTGTTCTTTTGCACACATGGCTGCATTCCTGGAAGGATTTGGGCCTACAGTGAGGTGTTTGCCATTTTTATTTATTCCATTGTTGACAGTGATTATTACTGATGCATTCTATCGGTCACTTTTGCCTGTCCCAGTCCTACCATCCCACAGCCTCTGTAATGAGTTTCCAAAGCATTTCGAGATAACCCGCAACAACCTGCA
This sequence comes from Hydrocynus forskahlii, assembly GCA_037974365.1. Lineage (NCBI taxonomy): Eukaryota > Metazoa > Chordata > Actinopteri > Characiformes > Alestidae > Hydrocynus > Hydrocynus forskahlii. The sequence goes on from JBBPCX010000032.1 coordinate 7,675,872, forward strand.
ACAAGTTAACAAGTCCCAGTAGTTTCCGAAGCTCTGATTGCACCATGTCCTTTAAAAGCCACTCTGCATCAAATAACTGGCACAGTGCTAGATTGCCACCCATACAGTGTCCTCTGTGGGGATGAGTGAAGATCGGATGTGTGTACCGCATCCCAGGACTACCTGTGGGGTAAATCCCCGCACCCTCCTCCTCCCCGAAAGGTCAGGCCTTTTTGGTGCAAATACCAGGGGCTTCATCACGGGACACACAGGGTAACAGAACTCACCAAATCTCTCGGCATGGTTCTGAGATCAGTTGCGGCACAGGAGAAGCAGCAGTCACCCTCAACTGCCCCAGGCCTCTCAACTTGATTTTTAAGTCCACTCCGGAAAGGATCGAGTTCACGTCATCTCATAGTCTAGCAGGACCCATTAATAATAAAGACTGGACCAGCAGGGGAATGGCTGCATGTTTAAATTCATTCAAAACTGTTCCTTGAGCCCGTAGTAACTACAAGCAACCATCTAATTAATTAAAATGTTAGAAGATAGCTTTGGCCTTAACCTATGCCAATGTATCTAACCTATGTTGTAGCAATTAATTAAAGATCTACAAATAACTGCAGTCCATGGCTTGCTTTTGGGAATCATGTCAGACTGAATGTCCAGGACTCTTCTAAATAGAGTACACATGGCACTCAGGCTACTTTTTGATATCTTCACAAACCCTAACAAAACCGTTACGTCCTGTGAGTCAAGGCTGGCTGTTCTGTTGCTGTTTATGAACGCCGCACTAATGGGTGCACAAACTCAGCGAGGCTTGCAGGTTACTAAGCTCCCAGAGAACAATGCTCCTCGGGATTAGTGATGCACCATGTTCACACAATGAAAGCACCTCTCAGGACTCTGGACTCCTAATGCAGCACTGATATATGGGTAAGCTTTGAAATGGAAACAAGAAAAGCAAATATCTTCCATTCATCATAGCAAGGATTTAATTTGATGTGCTGTGAATCATTAGCTTCATTCTCTCCTGCAGAATTGTTCCCTGACTGGTTCATTATGCCTGCGTCCAGCAAGCAATGTGCAAATACATGAGAAACCTGTTTATCAGTGATTCTAGCTCCATTAAACAACGACTGGCACCAATATCAAACAAAGGAAGAAAAAACTTGTAATTGGCTTTAATTGTGGGCTTTAAGCTTCCTGGGGTGAAGTGAAACTAAACTCTCCAATGAGGCACAGCCTCAGCTTCCCAAAACACCTTGACCATTCGTTGTCTAACAATGAGGCTTTGCATATTGCAGCTATGGAAATGCTTCTACTTGTTGCTGAGGAACTGGAACCCCATGCCAAGCCTGCTGACAGATTTGCAAAGTCAGTCAACAAAGATTAAGAGTGAGGCCAACAAAGCATGAAATAATTACATATCAGCTGCCAAGACTGCATGTCTATTTATCATGTAACTGATTCATTATTAATGTAAAAAGGAGCTCTTATAGTAAGGAAACTTGCAAAATATCACTGCACTATTTACACTCTTCCTTGCTTAACTAGGATATTTAATTTGGTTAGAAAGGCTTAAGTCTGCTCAGTTGCGCCTTTTCCCAAAAAGGCAGATGGACACAGCATCTGCGATCCGAAACGCAGCTTCACCGCCACCAGACCAGCTGAACTGTGGCTTGAAGTACCGGCGCTTTCTTCAGTGGACGACCAGACGCAGTGTCTTTCGAACGTTACCTTGAATAATTTCAGAAAGGCGAAATAAAAAAAGCTTAAAAGGCTGCAGCCCATGTCCGACCCGTGCAAACGTGACTGAAGTGACAACCAAGTGAGACAGAAAGTGAGAGCACGAGAGAGACAGAGAGTGTGAGAGAGAGAGTGTGACAGAGAGAGAGAGAGACAGAGATTAATGTCAGGACAGTAAGGAAAAACAAAGAGAGAGACCGCGCACTGCAAAAATTCCACCAGCTCAAAGGAAGAGCGCATGAGAGATGGAGAGGAAAAGAAAAGATTTCTTGTTTCTAAGGCTTTTTTCTCCTTTTCTCAACCAGAGTGCACTCTCTGTGCTCCGAAGCACTATTGGAAGGTGCATCACGTTTGTTCTTTCACAGCTCACTGCTCCCGTTGCCCGGCCTGTCCTCCCTCTTCGGCTGCACTAACACACCACTCCCATGCTCCTCTCTTGCCTCTGTATAATAGCCGCAGCCGCACGCCTATATGTGGAGAATGTGTTTAACAGGCAGCTCATTCCCATGACAGCCTTAGACACACATCTGCCTCACAAACGCTTGAGGCCTGCTGCAGGCCCACAACCCAGCCAAAATCGGCTGATGTCCACAAGCCGACAAGGGTACAGCAGACCGCGGCTCGAAGACCCCAACAAGAGTTGCCACTCAAAGCAATGCTTCACGGACCACCGTTCCTCTTCATCAAGGAGACAGAAAGGCTAAGAAAGTGGTCCTCATCCCAAAAGGTCTCTTACAACTGCATGACCCAGATTTGCTGCTTGGGACTCCTGCAGATGCATCCATTTTTCATTTGGTGCTTACAAGTTTCAGGTATTGCTAGCAATTCCAAAAACATGCTATCATTTTGTCAGATATTTTGGCTCTGGAGACATTAGTCCAGTGAGCAATATAGGACTTATTCAGGAGCAACCTGTTTATCAGTGACTTCAGCATTCCAGTTTTACATGACCATGGCCAAATTACTATGTCATGATATATATACATTTTGAACAGAACAGAAGAAATTAATGTAAGGCATTTAAGAGCTAAAACACATTTTAGCATCCAGAATGGAGCAAACAAACCCATTCTAACTGCTACAGCCTCAGATTTTGTCCTTTTAAAATGCTTTTCCATCAATTCCTTCCCCACCTATGATGACTAAGAGGCCACAGAACATCTGATCAACATTCACACTCCGTGGCTCCTGAAACACTGCGCTAAGTGAGTTAACGGAACGGATGTTCAGAGAGCCCTTGGAGTCATATAAGAGAATTTTACTTAATAAATAGCATTCAGTTCATTCGCAAAGGACTACAGCCACACCATGCATAATGTATCTCTAATTACCAGGTAAATAAGTTTTCACATAACTTAAGATTGGATATTTTAAAGTCAAATGTAATTCATTCTTTTGTGTAATGATGGCCCATGATTAGGGCTGGGCAATAAAACAATAATGATAATTATCTCAATATAATTATCTCGATGGATATATGACAAATGTTATCACCAGCCCATTCAAATTTCAAAATAAAAATTTTGATTATTCCAATCGTTATATTTCAGCTCTCCAGTCAATTTTTTTAAATTTAACATGCTACACTGTATTGATCACTTGCTAGCAATCACAAAGATGGCTCAAACTTCAGCTTAGCCATTTCTAATTTCTTTTCACTCTGGTATCCATCTCTGTTCACATCTGTCATTTTGTTGTTCAGAGTTAGATTTATAAAATAGTACTGTGAGGAACCAACTACTGTCACTGATTTCTTGTTTTCTCTGCTGCAGCATTTATATAGTATATTATCTGTAACTGGATTAAAATTCCTGTACTGTACGAGTTAATAGCACCTAGATCAAAGTTACTAAATCATTCCATTACATACACATGTTACTTTTATTATGATCTTTATATTTTGAGGTGATGGAGAGATGAGACAGTCCATAGCCAGTCCAAAACATGGAAAACAACTGCTGAAATAATTCAATAAATCAATAACTAAAATAAATAATAATTAAATTAATAAATTAATTAAAATATTTACACATTAGTCTTTAAACTTAAAAGTAATAATGATTTGACTGTTACCATGAGAATTGTCAAAATCCACTGATATGAAAATATTAATTGTGATAACATTTTTGGCCATGTTACCCAGCCCTACCATGTATTAACCCAGTTACTCTTTGAAGTTGTTTTGCATGCATTTTGTTAGTGCACTTAATTAGCTGATGTGCTTTTTGAGACCGTGAGCCCAACTGATATCATCTTTCCTCTCACATGCTATTTCATACCTTTCTATTCATGACCACCTCCTCCAAAAGCCAGGGGTAAAGGGCATTACTTTGTCAGTCCACAAACTTAAGAGAAGGCTTTTGCCCATTGTAGAAAGACCCGCATCCAAACCACAGTATCAACCTTTATCATTCTCTAATCAAATGTCTTATTAACAAATGTCTGGTCCATGCTTGTCATTATCAAGGGCAAATGCAGTCCATGACCTTGCCTAATGTAGGGTTGCTATATTTGGGGACACTGTGAAAGTGTGTGAGAGAAAACCCAAGCATTCACAGTTTCCTAATATTCATCTATTTATTAGCTGCTTTCACTTTCTAATGCCAGTATGTACATGCCCTGGAAGACTTTGCCCATGCTGCATCAGTATCTTCAAAGTCGGAAATTGCGGCAATAAATTCAGAAGTGTAGTATCGTCAGCGATTTTTGATCACCAAAACACAAAGGTCCATTTAAGGGCTTCTCTGACATGCAAACATTGCTGTAGATAACGGTGGAGCAGAGTACACACACAAACACTCACACTTACTATCTCCCCCCACCTCTCCCACCCACACACACTCACACTCACACACTCCACTCACACACACAAACAGCAGTGAGCGTGAGTGCCCGGGGTGTTATAAATCCAAGGGGAGCCATCTTTGGAGAGTATTGCGAGGTCATGGCAGATGCCGTTCCCCCTTCCCGCGTGCTTCCTTTTTATGACTGTCAAGGTCTGCCCCATTGACAGGCAGCATCAGCCATAACTCTGCTCAACCACCCACTCCCTGGCTACAAAAAGCCCCATCTCTCACACAAATCTGCATGGCTAATCCCTCCCGATCCATAACTGCCGTTTTGGGGATCCCAGTGTCTGTCTCAAATCAGTACTTATTAGCCAAGAGCTGTAATTACTAACACTTCGTTCTCCGTGAACTCCACGTCTTCAGGCTTGGTTTCTGCTCATAATTATGCAGCTTCCCCCGTCTCTGTGTGGGAAACGATCACATGTCTGTTACCCTTGCCTCCGCAAAGCAAGCCTCAGTCACGTGAGCCCCCGTACACATGTCAGCTTCCCACTCGCCACAGAGAGTTATCCGACACAAATTGACATGCGAGAAATGCTACCAACGTACATCCCCCTGCACCGCCTGAACAGTGCACACATCAAACAACAGCTCCACTAGCCAATGGCCAGTCTCTGTCTGGGGCTTCTGTCAATGTAATCGGCACAGGGACGTCCTTGAGAGGCAGACACCGACTACCTCTGTGACACATCCTCACCACTACAGCAACTCATCACTCACCTCCCCCCACCGCCGCAGTTATTAAGTAAACCCGACTAAAACACCACCTGCCTAGCATCCATACAACAGCAGACCTTGAGCTTCCACACTGGCGTACCAGTTTTCTAGCAGCTGAACACTCTGTCAAGAAATCCACCAATGATTTATGCTACGCTGGTGTGGCTGACTTACAGCTGTGAGATTCCAACTCTGGGCTACAATGATTTCTGCCCGCAGTGTCTGGGATGACTGATAAGGAAGGAGAAGGGATGCCGGCAGACAATTTGTTGGCTTCCCGAGGCATCAGAGCTTAGCTCGACAGTCGTCGTGACTGTGTTTGTTCCTTTTCTCACCCAAGTGTCTGACATTTGGGGTCTTTTCATTAGAGAGATGTGTTGCCTATAATGGCAGACACATCCGAGGGGGGGATGAAGAGGAGAGAGAGCCGCCCCCCCTGCCTGTTCACCTTAAACGACTCTGTCACGCAAAAACACTTCCACTGTGGCTGAAAGACCAGCAGTTAAATTTACTCTTGCAAAGCTGACAGTACTCAGTTTGACCTGAAACACGCAGGGACTTCAAGAACAAGGTAGATGAAACATGTATGTTTAATGGATCAAATAAGGTAAAGCTGATATAGTAAAGTTAGCCACTTCATGTTACAGTTTAAAGTCACTGAAAGGGCATGTGGGAGTCAGTCAAAATAGCAGTTGTAAAGGAAGATTAACCAAATGTGAGGAGATAACCTGTGCTAAGAGCTTAAGCCCTGGCTGCTCACCGTGTAAGGCAACGTTCGGAATTACATTCCTGTTTACCTGACTTGGCCTCCACTTTGTCATTGTACTCTCAGGGGTTAAAAACTTCAGCACTACTTCTAAGCTTCGATTAATGCTCCTTAAACTGAAGGGGAAGGGTGTGAGGCTGAATGCAAATCTTAATCCGATAGAGATATTTTTGTCACTTACAAATAAGGCAGAAAAAAAGGAACCTGCAGACACATCGGCCTTAGAGCACAAGTCAAAAATATGCTCCCACATATGCTCTTTTTCCTCCCTGCAGAAACGATGGGAAGAGATTAGCACAGCACACTTGTTTACACTGTGGAATAGCCCTGTTGAAGCAGCAGCGACTCTGAGAATCATGTCACAGATCTGTGTGGTCGCACTGCACGTGACAGCACAGTTCACACAGCAGCACAGCCATATTTGGAATAAAAGCTGATTTGAGTCAAATAGAGACAAAGAGCATTAGCGGAAGCTTTCCCTTAAGTTTCTCAGCACAGCACCACACTAACCTCTCCAGGGCAAAAGGAAATGTACAATCTGACAAACATTTCTTCAATTTGTCTAACAAGGGGCAGTACGGACAATAAGTGACGTACAGCATCAACGCAGCTGCTATCTGATAGGACACAAATTGGGTCTACAAAAGCACATGTGCTCTTCTGAGCAAGCAGGGCTACTTTGAACTTCACAGCTGTCAGATCAAAGGGGGATGTTCCTTTGAGTTCTCAGCAAACAAACAATCCTTGTTCTGTCAGCCCAATACCCGCCGTGTTCAAATGCAATCACATCAGGTTACATCTTTATTTCGGGGTACCGAATACATGTAAATGATATTCTGCCACACAAAGGTAAAGCGTTTATGAAACACCTGCCCTCTCTGATGAATCCTAGATTCATTCAGGCAGGAGATGGTATCCATTTAACAGTCCTAGACATGGACTGGTCAAATAATGAGAATTCTGGCCTTCAGTTAAGTCAGATGCTTTTGATCTCCATCCATATATACTCCACATTACCATGAATGCACATAAAATGGTTTTATTTCCAATGGTTCCACAGTAAATCTCAGGTTAAAACTGGATCCAGTTGCCTCCAGCAAAAAGTGCTTTGCTGGACTCCACTAAATAATACATGGCTGTGAAATGTGACCGTTCCATCTCACAAGTGACCTTGCATCTCCACGCCACGGACTGAGCATCACTAGTCTCCTGATTGGCAAACACCCTATTGCATGTCTTCTCGCAAGAGAATCAATATGCCAACAGAGTGGACCACAAGCTGGGGCAATCATTTGACCAGTTTGTATCAGGGTCTCGACTGAGTGTCCCGGAAGACTCAACATTTCCATCTGTTCTGAGCATTTTACCCAATAATTCCATGAAATCCTCATTCTCTGAGCAGCTTTTAACAACGTGTGCTTGCACACAGTAACTGCATGGCATGATTCCCAAGTCCATATTAAGGATGGGGACAGTTGCACAGAGTTGTGAAAGTCTTTGGGACTTTGTGCCACACACCAGAGTCGAAGGCACTGGCAGGTAATCCATCTTTGTCCCTTCTCACCCCACTCATCAGCAGATTAGCAGACCCTGTCTGGGGTGGAGGTCCTTGTGTCACCGGCTGTCCCCTGAACACAACCCCTGTTCCAGCCAGGACCAGTATAGAGCAGGGAGAGAGGCTTGAGGGGGGCAAAGTGGCAAAGTAACTCCTCTGCCACTAACAGCCCAGCCATTCCACTAATGGCTGCCTCAGGCACCCTACACTGACAGCCATGCACTGTGCAAGTTTATTCCCTGCGTTCCATGTGCCTTGGACTCAAGAAAATCACTTACTTAACTACATAGTGAGAGGTCATACACTAATGAACATGGCACTGGACCCAGAAAGTGCACCTGTCCAGCTGAGAATGATCTGTAGCTGTCCCACTCTCTTTGATGTTAGAACTGTATGTCGCCATAAGTGCAGCCAGTCATGTATTTCTAGAAGTGAGTGGGAGTTTACACCTTTAAGGCTCCTGTCAGTGTGAATTAGTGAGTGCTTCCCAGGGGATGCTGGAGCCACTTATACAAGTTTCAGGCTTGCTAGTGGAGAACAAAATGACACACTCATTCACTATCCCACACATTTCCTCTCATAGCTATTTCCTGTCTGTGTAGCTACGTGTAAAAAAAACCACACTGGGACCCTAAGTTATGGACATGAGCCCATTGTTTTACCGCTAAAATACAATATCACAGTAACTGGATTTCATTTCTGGAAGTTTTGGAGAATAAAGACAGGAAACTGTCATCAGTGTTGCGGCCTAACATATTATCTATTGACGGAATTTAAACACATCCGTAGAGACACGAAAAAGAACATTCTGCAAAACTCATTCAGCTGGTTCCAACAATTCTGTCTTTATTTAGCCTTTGTTCCAATCCTGAGCTACTGGCAAGGCACAAATACTCTAGTATGCCTCTCCCATCTTAATGACTGTTCAGCAAGAGACACCCCTAAAGCCTCTCCCTCCACTCTGAGGTCCTTCACTAGGGAGTTCTGTGGTTGTACCACCAAGACAAAGCCACGCTATCCACATGAAAGACCAACCTCACATTCGTCATGACCCGACTTCTAAGTAGGTGTGTTTTTTAACCACAACACTAGCTGGCAACAGTTTCACTACCATGTGACTGGCCTCTAGTATGCCAACGTGCTGGCAGACTCGGAAGGCATTTATGAGAGTGATTTCCGCTTCAAAGGGAAGAATTAAATGCAAGCGTGTAACTTTTCTCATCAGGCCAACTGACAGAAATTCCACTATGGTGCATTTTTTAGAGCACCTGTCAAGAATGCTCAAGGGGCATGAAAGTCATGAACAGCTTTATTTCTCAGAAATAATGTAACCCACAGAAAGCAGAAAACAAATTTTCAAGCAACTGTCAAAAAAGTATGTCGGATTGCAAATTGTTTTCCTTCTGCAAAATAACCTCGAGAGAAATACATCCAAAGAAATCAATAAGCCATCACAGCCAGGTTGGATCCCTATCTGAACCTCCACCAGTGTTTGTCTTCCTCACCAGCGAGTGCCTGAGGAGACTGATCCCTGGAACCTCCACGACACTGGTGGCAAGGACTGCACAAGATAAATAATACCTCAATGCAAAGTGCTACATTCCCACCGGCTTTTACCTATTAACAATGCAAGTCGACATCAAACACAGGCAAGGCAAACTCAGAGTTTGATATCGATTATCGGACAAGGGCGATGAAATGCTGCCAGTGTGATCATGTGGGAAAGTCAAATATTCAAATTTATGCAGAGAAAATGCTAATATGACCCAATGAGATTCCTCCTGCTCTCTCACAGGCAAAGTGGGGCTAGAAATAGGGTCACACACAGCCTAGCTGCATGAGGCAGCCTCAGAAAGGCACAAGGAGTGCTGAGAGAGTACATAAAAGAACTAATGGAGGGGAAGTGGGGAAAAAAAAAACATTCTGTAGAGTGTGCAGAATTCAAGCCTTTGACAAGGAATAAAACTGACTCCGGAACTCAAAATTTCGCCTGGTGGCAAAGAACATCAACTGAAACCAAAGCTTGTCTTGAAGCTTCCTGCTCTCTCTCCTGGTCTGGAGAGAGCTGTTAAGGCCATATGATAGTGCACTATGGCTGAAAAATCAGCCAATTCCCCCCGTTTGTCAGCATGGAGAAATCTGAATTTGCCATGGATGCCTGAGAACCTTGAAAGAACCATCCTGCTATTTATAAATGCTCCAGCAAAGCAGGTCAAGCTGAGATGTAATATATGTCTTTATATGGTCACTGTGTAATGTCTGTTTCAGAGGCTGCTTCTCTCATCAAGCAAATGTCTGAGCAGAGTTCATTAAGAAAAAGATAAGGCAAAAATCTGGATAAAAGTCTGCCCATTTTTATCATCTCGCCCTTTTTTTTAAGTTTGGAGATCATCACCGTGTTTGACTGTTCAGACTCTCCCTGCTTTTTATGCTACTGCCTCTAACTACACGGTATGTCCGTGTCTGTTACGACACTGCTCCTCATAACTACATATTTGGCATGCCTTCTGAACAGAAAAACACCCTAACAGGTACATGCTGATTCATTCCTAATTTGCAAGTCTGTACTAGTGAAAGACATTTTACTGTTTCAAAACATCTGCATCCCATGCATTTTGTTTTAAAGACCTTTATGAAGCATTGTGATGAGACCCCACCTCAGTAGCAGAGTTCACACATTTGACAATGTCCTCACATTTTCTGAAGTTAGAGCAGAAAGTCAATGTGACATCCTTATGGGTAAAAGAGGGAGGGAAGAATGGAGCAGGGATAAAAGAATACAGCAGGGTGGTTTGTCGTTTCAAAATCTCACGCTAGCTACAGTGAAATCTTTTGAGACTAGGGATACATGATCCCACTTGCTTTTTTCTCAGTCTGATACCAAGTATTCCCAAGGCTAGTGTCCCCATACACACATAAAAGCTGAACTCTTTATGATGTATATCATAAAAAAACCTGGTGCCCTAAGCATATAGTGCATATACACTTTATATATATATATATATATATATATCTTTCACGATTGGATATATTACAGTATAAATCCATCCATTCCTATTTGAAACACTTTTCACCCAGCTCGTCTTGTACCATGCGTCCATGTGTTCTCGCCTGCACATCCCTCAGGTGCTTTCGTG
>JBBPCX010000032.1:7686723-7715640 GCA_037974365.1 Hydrocynus forskahlii
CTCGTACCATGCGTCCATGTGTTCTCGCCTGCACATCCCTCAGGTGCTTTCGTGAACATCTGTACTGCTTCATTTAATTGACTCTACGTCAAATGTAGGAGTATCATGTGAGTCCAGACTGGCTAGGAAAAGTGACAAACTGCAGAGCTGTAGTCACACTACCATTAGCTAAGCCTGCCAAGCTAAAGTTCACTGCTGAATTAGGTCACAGACACCGAAGCAGGGCAGCAGCGAGGGGGTTCCATTCACCTGTAAATGGTGCCGATCTGGTGAACACCCTTTATCCTGCCAGGCCTCCTCCATGAAGATAATGGACTGTACGTTTGTTGCAGGCCTTGGCAACAGGCCCAGCAAGTCAGGAGTTCACAGAACTACTAGTGAGAGAAAGGGAGAGAGAGACCACTGAAAGACCTCCCTGGATTAGCTATTTTCCCCAACTACAACACCATGTAGAGAAACACTGTAGGGCTTTGTTGCTGCGAGAGCTGGAGGTCCCCTTGCCCGTGCTCCTCTTGTGGTGGACGGAAAGTTTCTAGAAGGTGCAAGAGTAGCTGCCTGCACACTTATGAGTGCTGCCAGTTTCCATAAGCTCTATAGCAGCGTTTAGTAAATCCCTGTAGCCCACAGCAACAAGTTTATCTGACAACTCATGATCTTCACTCCCTGTTCCTGCCACATTCCCTTGGATGTGAAACCTCTTGGTCGTAATCTGTTGGGTGAGCCTGCTTAAACACTCCCTGAAAATCAACAGTGAAGTGGACTTTAATGTTGTGAATTATAGTGATACTAGTGCACTCATAAAACAATTCTACAAAGAGTTTTAGCTGTTGTGTTTAAGGCATAGCATCCGGAGTAGCTGCTGGATGGGCCTGATATCTAGTGTGAAAGCATAATTCACACAGAAAATGTTCCCAGGTTGTATTTACGCCTGAACGTAGCTTTGAAAAACACATGAAGTAATGCTCTGCACTAAAGATAGCCTGCTAGTTTTCTGGGTTCACAGAATCCTGCTAGTTGCTAAGATTTGTTTGTATCATGACTGATTAGCTCCAAGATGCTTCTAGGCAACAACTGTAAGCCAGTTTGACATCCATTACAGAAAGAATCACACATGAAACAGTGAAACAGTCTGTAACCAACTCTAACCCAGTCTCTCCAGCACATGCTTTTGTGTTATTAACCAATAAAATACATTGAGCATGATGCACACCTTGATCAAAACAGGGATCACACAGTTCACAGCCCATGGTATGAAGGCTACAGCTCAGACAATACTTCCAACATGAGTTTTCAGTCTTTGCCAGTCTGAGCTTGCCCTCCCCTGATGTTATATGTCCAAGGTGGAGCTTCCTGCATCACTTCTCAACCAATTCAACAACATTTGGAAATGTTCTTCCTCCTAAACTGCTTTATAAGTGTGACTCTGCACCGTTCGTAAGCCTCCAGCTAAAATGACTGATTATAAGAGAAAAAAAAGGGGGCAAGTGTTCTGGTATAATGTACAGTCATCATGGCTAATACAGGTTCTAACCTGTATATACACACACACATATTGTGTAGGCATGTGGGGGACCTACACAATGTTAGGCAGGCAGTTTTAATGTTATGGCTGATCGTTGGCATCTTATGGATGGGGTGTGTGTGTGCATGTGTGTGTGCGCGCTACTCACAACAGTTCTGACACATCAAAGCATGGAGTCCACAAAACAAGGAGCATTTTGGTATCTGGTAGTAGTTCTTAGTAGTTCTTTAACTGGCGCAATTTGTGAGGTAGGTCTACACTGGATCCCACTAGATTGTCCAGCATATCCTGCAAATGCTCAAACGGACTGAGATCTGGACAATTCAGAGGCCAAGCTATACAAGTGACGAGCCATTTATTTCACATTACGCCTGCTGCCTTGAAAGCAAACTGGACTACCTTAGTCCATGACTGACTACACAAGGACAGGTGATCAATGGGCTGTTCCATTTGTATTTCCACTTATTATGTGACTGAAATATCAGCCATACAACTAAAGCAGCATTAGAGTTTTTTGAACTTAGAAAGAATAATAATGTTTCACATCAATACAGAATTCAGTTTTTACACTCAATTATACTTGAACATGTGCATCCAAATGACCCAGAGACAAGCTGAATGCGACACAAAATGCATTTTGTGCATTTATTTCACAAAAAAGCAGGTGGTAAACTATATTGTCAGGGGGATGGTACACCTGTGACCTTGTTTTGATTGCAAATTTGCTGTCCCAAGCTGGTTTGGTTTTGCAAATGATGACCACTGCAAACAATGACCTCAGCAACCTGGCTAACCCCAAGCAGGTTCAACTCAGTGCACCCAGTCTAAACAGCGTTACTGGCTTCTGATTATTATTAGAAATGATGATGATTTAAAAAAATAACATTGTCTTTAATCTACAGAAACAGTGTGCCAAAAAATAACCATCACTGCTTCATTCCACCCTTCAAGCAATACAGAAGCGCCACTCTGCTCCTGATTATTTGGAGAAAGATGAGAAACATTCGTGACGGCAGAACCCAAGGCCAGGTCAGCCGAGCAGCAATAAAGGACTAGTCGTCTATTACAGTCTAAATGGCCTCTCACATGACTTAATACATTGCTCTCTGAGAAGAGTGTAGCCTACATGAATTCTATTGTGACCAACACAAGCTCAGTAATGCAAAAGCACCTGCCGAAAAGCAAGGAGATATTCAGATCATCTCTCAGAGTGCTATGGGAGTGTAATGACCACAAAATAAGATGCAAGGAGGGGATTTCTCACTCTAGTTTGCTTTTAGATGCATGCCTGGGGACTTAAAGCAAAGGTTAACTTCTGATGCCCATTGTGAAATGCTGATGATGGATTAGTTTGTATTAATCATTGATATTTGATCCCCTCGCCGGTCCATTTTCCCCCCACGCAATCAGAAATGGATACAGATCCATGACAGTGCATCCACACACGCCTGCTCACATCCCCAGAGGCTCTCCTCAAAGCTGCATGACAGGCCCCTGGGGTACTGATGGGAGGAAGCAGCCATTCTAATAATCATATTGCTCCCTCACCAAGGAAAGAGGCGGCTTGTGCGTGAGAAACATGCAGCAGAGTAATTGGGGTGAATTCAAAAGAGACCAACAGATGAGGTGGAGGCGCAGTCCTGCGAGCTGTGTTACTAAGTAAAAGCAATGCAATCCAAATAAAATTGTCTGCGCCAGCGGCGACCCAGTACTCAATATCGCACTTATTATATGTGAATTACAAATTAATACACTCAAGGATATTGGATTTCTTAAAAATGAAAATCAAAGTTAAATTGGACATAATGAGCCCGGCTTCCCGACATCGTATCGAACGCAGCATCTTAAGCATGCACATCTCTTTCACCGTTTTACTGAGAAGCTTTAATTTTCCAGCTAAATGCTGCTGTGAGAGGGAATAAGATATGGAAGCGCTTAAGTAAACACGCATACACAGAGAGCATTGTCCTAACCCTCTTTAAAGAGCATGTCAGCTCTGCATATTTATGGTGACGAATTAGCATAAAATGATCAGTGGCCATGTGCAGAGGAGCAGTTGGGTGACGCCGAGCCGTGTGGGTAGACACAGTTTAAGGTGTAAATACATTTGCCTGTCTCTGTCAAGACAGGTGACTCAGCCTGTATCACGGACGCAGAACACATAGCACTGCAGTGCTGCACATCACGACAACTCTCTCCATCTAGGAAGCCTGAGAGCTGGCGCAGTACAACGTCCACCTAAATCTGCGTCTCTCGGATGCTCTGCAGTCATTCCATCAAAGCTCACACAAGACACCCTGTGTGTAGATCATACACAGCACGTAACCTGGCAGTAGAGGGGGTTGTGTTACTTCATATGGGACATGCATATCACAGGCCCTGAATCCTAAAGCTACTCCATTTACTACTAAATGATTACATGATCGTTCTTCTAACTGGCCAATTTACACTATTTCAGTTTGGTTCTTTGGAAAGAATACACTAATAAACACTTGTCAAAACGGGCATAAACAAGAGTTTCTCTTTGCATAGTGTGCTATAACACCTGGACCCAAACTCCAATTTGCGTCATGTTAAAACAACATGACGCAAATGGGTGGGGGGTTAATAATTATGTTCACGGGTGGTCAGAGACGAAACAATCTTGTTGGCCTGCGGTTTAGATTTACACATCAGTAAACACGGGAAAACATCCAGATCTATCTGAGATCCGAGATATTCATAAAACATTCGGGTCCATAAGATCGGACGCCCCTGGTGCTCCTCAAAGGGTTCATGATTCCTTCAGGATAAGGAAATCGGTCTTATGTGTTAGTTAAGAGGAACAGACAGTGGGTCTCACGTTCCTTTCCAGAGTAAATGACCGGGCGTCAATGCGTTTTGACGCACAATCTCTGTTTGGGGGGGGAGTAGAAATGGAGTAGGACGTAATTAAGTTGTTGGGGGGACGTAATAATTGTGTTCACGGGTGGTCAGGAATGAAATAATGTTGTTGGGGGGATGTTTAGATTTACAGATCAGTACGCACAGGAACAGATCCAAGTCTATATGAGATCCGAGGCTATTCATAAAACATTCTGGTCCGTAAGACCAAACGAAGCCTCTGGTGTTCCTCAGAAAGTCCATCAGGGAGCGGATAAAGGACGAGAAAATAAGTCTTAAGTTGTTATACGGGACGAGTAGCATGCAGCTCCTCTCTCCGTCCCTCTCCAGAATAAATAGTGACTTTTGAGTCGTGATGTAAGGCTCTCGTCTCTGCGCACGCGCGCTCCTGTGCGGGTCCGGGCGGGCGGGCACGCGCGTCACCGGACCCACCCCCTTCCTGCTACTACGGCCGCGAGCACATGACTGCAGCAGCGGCGCGCGCTCGGGCTCCGGTCACGAGGAGAGAGTACTATTACAGCCCGGACGGGACGGTCAACCCACTAACCCCCTGGACATCAGATAAAGACGAGCTCGATCCCGGCCAGCACCGAGCAGCAAGAAACTCTCACTACAGCACAGTAGTGAAGACGCATCACCATCACCATCATTATCATCATCATCATCATCATCACCACCTCAGTCTTCATTCACACGTCAACTTTTTCAGCGTGTCAACTTTTTTGCCCACGCTGCACTCACTTCCTCGCGCTCGTTACTGTATTAGAACCGACACGTGCCTCCAACCGCAGGGTTACAGTAACAGCGCGAGCACTTCAGTGCAACATTTCTTTATGTTTATTATTATATTTCATCTCACACGACTTGATCTGATCATAAATTGCCGAGTTCAGCCCAGCTCCCCGTCTTGTTACCGAACTCTGGCCGTTACGCAAACCCAACTCTTCCACCGTTGCGCAAACAAATTGTGTAGCTACAATTACAGCCGCGCACCACCTTTCCCGTACGAGACCCCCCCCCCCTCTCCCACTCACACACGCCGGCTCTCAACATCCTCAAAAGTTCTTTCAACTTCATTAGTCACCACCACTGATGATGATGAAATCAGGGCTGCAGAGACTCCACGCTGCACAAACAACATCCCATTAAAAATCACTAATCACACTAATCACCTACAGTGCATTTTATTGCAAACGGTAAACTGGTTACAAAATAATTAAATGAAGTGCGTCGAAGCGTGTTTTAAAATATGAAAGCTGGGCGATTTCAGCTCTACGGGAGTCTGGTGAATACCTGGGAAAAATACATAGAAGCTTTTTTTTGGCAAAATCTGCTATCTTGTATCTCGATTCTTTTTTATCTTTTGGTCAAACAGCCGCCCGCGACTACAATAGAAGAGCAGCTTCAAGTTCACGCGGCCAGCACCCACGTGTCAAAGTCGCCGGGTAATTTTTTTTTTTTTTGCTCAAAAGTAATACAAGTTTTCACGGTCGTTAATTGTGCAGCATTTTTATGCACCGCCTTTCTAAATTCTTGTATCGCGGTTATGGGTTTAATAGGTGCTCCTCTGTAGGTCAGACAATTCAACACTTTTAGGTACTGTGCCAGTTTCCTTCAAAACTCCACGTGAAGCCCAGACGTCGGGGCTTCAAGACACACCGGCTGCTGAGTCTAAGTCCCAGCATCGAGCTCCAAACACGCGCCTCTGCGCCGAGACACGCGCCATAACGCGTAAAAACGCAGCCCGGCTGGCACAGCCACGGCCCCGGCCTGCTGGAAAATGAGCATCCCTTACCTGGCTCCCAGAGTTTTCTGTCAGGTAATTGAAGACAAAGGACGAGAGCTCCTCATCTAACAGGGACACGCAGTCCGCCATCTTCTAGAGAATGAGATCCGAGAAGTCAGAGGAGGGGGGTATACAGGTTCTCTCTCCTGCAGTAACCACGTCCCACCGCCTGGAGGCACCATGCAGACCTCACTCACTGTCTCATAATCACTCTTACAAAACTGTTACCAAACGTTGGAACGTGACTAGATGGTATTTTTTCGTAACCAAGGACTCAGTTTTCAGGGATGAGAAAAGATGGGAGAGATGGGAAAACTGTGCACTGCACGATGAGCAGAACATCAAATCCTCCTCTAAAAGCATTAAGCACTCTCTCTACAGGGAGTCCAACCGCTTTTGCTGCTTCCAACAGCTCACAAGGTCTATGACTCATTTCTACGGCAGAGCTTCTATTTCCACACGAGCTCCAACTACATTTAGACCAGGAGACGTTCCCTGCAATCACCTGCAGCATGTACACATTTATACATTTCACACATAAGGATTTAGATTTGCCTTATTACCCCACTGAACCACACATATCATGGAAAACCAACTTTAGTTTTCTTTATTTTTTTTGTTTTCTTTTTGTTCCTTGCACACATGTTTTTATACAAATAGGCAATAAACAAAATTTTGTTAGGTTGATACTTTCTTGAACTTTAACTTGAGTATAACACAGTATGGAAATATTGTCAAAGTTTCAAAACATACAGTGCACTCTCCAGTCTGTGTTCAGATCATGTAACCAAGCAGTGAAAGTGATATTAAAGTGTTGTGAATTCATATTGCATTACAAAAACCAACACATTTACATAGATCCACCTGCTCAGCCTGCAGGAGTTTAGCCCCGCCCATTCAGGTTTCAGCTTTGTCTGCTTTCTTAATGATGCACAATATAGAGCATGACAACTGAACAGGATTTATTAACATACATCCTGCTTAAAGACACAGTCGCAATCACCGACTGTTTAATTATAAGAAATAAACACATTTTTTGTAAAATGGTCCTTTTACAAAAGATTCCAACAGCTTTTGGTGCAGAAAACCACAGAAACAGTGCAAGTGGTTCACTTAAATCAAATACAAGACAGCTACAGATTATGGGTTCTTTCATGTCCATGTGTGAAAATGACAAAAGTCCTATGATCCAGATGTAATCTGAGCTTTCTAGAGAACAAATCTAAAGAAATGTTTCAAATAAATAAAACCACGTGGCTAAAAAACACATCACCTAATGTCTCAGAATATATAATGTTATAGTCATGGAAGTACTCATTATGAATAAATACATAAATATAATCCAGATTCTTCGAAAATGTCATGTAATCTGATTGGGTCTACTCGAAATATTATCACCTGACACTAATCATAACCATAAATGTATTTGCTAAACATGAGTGAGTTAAAATAATGACATGAATTTAGATTAGAGCTAAGTTAGATTAGAGTTATTAAGTACAGTAAACAAATTCAGTATTTAATGTTTATATGGTTTATATACACATTTTCATGAATTTGAAACATTTTGTTTGTGTGTTTGCTGTCACCATCTTTTGGGAGCCGCTGAAAGGTTTTCAGCTGTGATGCTGGAGCACGATGCCATTTTCTCATTGCCTGTTATTTACTGATTTTAAGGATCTTGAGACATGCTGTTGATTTACTCATTGTCATCAGAATGACTCACTTGTTTACTCCAACGCGGGCTTCAGCATAGACCACAATAAACAATTCAGCTCCGTCTCCGTCAGTACTGCAAGACTTACACTGCCGCAGAAACTGACATCCAATCAAAGCACATCATCTTGGAAATAAAAAAAAGAAAAAGAAAAAAAAACACTGTATGCGGTGGAACACAACAGATCTGAGTCAACATGCCTTTAAAGGAGAATTACACCTTCTCAACTAAATCAGAAGTGCCCTCAGGCCTGTAGTCTATTGAACTGCACAATCCAGCTATCGACTACTTCATGCTGTTTTAAGGTCAGTGGGAGTAATTCAAAGACATGCTTAGGATAGTAAAGTTATTCAAACAGCCCTGAATGAAGGCTGTCAGTTCAGCAACTGAAAATGATGTCTGACCTGTTTGTCAGTTAAGCATATAATCGTTCCATGACCTGGTTAAGTTCCCTGATGATCTTGTTCACTAATAAATGTCAAACACTGGAACTAGATCACATTTAAATACCTCGCTGTAGGATACTGTGCGAAAATACTATTAACTGACAGAAATGGTGAAGGAGATGCAAAGTGATACGCCTGTGATCTGTTTCAGTTGCGTGGTGATCTATTTCACCAATGAACACTTTAACACTGTTAAACGCTGTCAAATATCTGATCTGCCGGCCCCAAATGTAGCATGCAAACTTTGATCTGGTTATGGGGACAAGAGAACCATTGGTCAAGAGATGAAGAGAAACAATAGTAAACCAGATGAGTGAGAGTCGAAGGATCAGATGACATTAATTGGCTGATGCAACTAATTCAGAGAGAACAAAGGGCCAGTGACAGGCAGGAACTCAAGATCCTTTTAACAGCCCACTGCACCAAAACCCAACACGTGTGTGTTACTTATACATGCCACCTGCTACTACAGTGTGAAAGGTCAGCGGTGTGAATTCTTCGCTCCACCATTGGAGTAAAGAACTCAGAGCTGTCTGTAAGTATCCATCAGTGGAATACCCCATTTCATCAGTCACATTATCTTATTGATTAGCCCAGGAGGCCTTGACTATACGAGGTCAATAGTGTTGTGCGTCCAGTCCTAGTTGTCCACAGGCAACAGTCAATATAATTCACACTTTGTTTTCTGAAGCTGATGCCCACACACAGTACAGCACATGGTTTGTTTTTACCTGATGTTCTGAAGGTGGTGGCGGTGGTTGTGGTGAGGGTACAAGGTGTGTGTATGTGTGTGTGTGTGTGTGTGGGGGGGGGGGGGCTAATGGGCATAATGTGCTGCTTTGAGCAGGTTTAATAGAGGCTAGGACAATGAGAGATGACATCTATCAAAGAGACGTTTTGGTTCTTTATAATCAATGTAAACCATATTAAATTTCCACAGACAGCACTGCGAGCCAGTTTTAGCTGATATATGGCAAAACTGTTCACTTTAAAAAAATAGGAAATGTTAGGTCTTCCCTCAGAATGAGAACGTTGCAGAAGTGCAGAAGTTGACTGGGATTTTCCTAGTCATAAGACAATTCTGTAAACACACAGAGAACAAAAACAAAACCACCATTTTTTTGGTTTCTTTGTGTTAAAAAAGGACTTTAAACATTTATTTGTAATATAATTTATTCTTAAAAATGATTATAATCTCTTCTTAAAAAAGGACTTTAAACATTTATTTGTGATATAATTTACTCTTAAAAATTATTATAATCTCTTCTTAATTCAATGTATATGTTCTTTAACTTTTATAACTTCTGTAAAGTGACCTTGAGAGTTGTGAAAAGCGCTTATAAATAAAATGTATTATTATTATTATTATTATACTGACCTAAAGAATGAGCCGTCATGAGGATCGTGTCAACACATTACTGTAGTAATGTGGAACAAAGTCTGAAAGCATGTACATGTTTCAGATATTCACAACCCCTTTTCAAAAAATCAATTGAAAATGATACAACCACAATGGCTTTTCTGGCTGCCAAATTTTAAAGGTGTATTTAGAGATTTCTGCATTTTCTGTAACAGGATGTAGCTGACCATTAGCACCATTTCAGAGGATATCCATTTGTGTCAAGCCCACAGTGGTCACTGGAGGCTTGTTTTATCAGCTGGTCATGCACAGTGCGGTCTGTAACTGTTATGGTTTTTGTTCTTGCGGCTCTCCACCCTAGCACACTCTGAATAAGAAACCAATACACAGATTTTATACCAATATATTGGGTCAGCTTCAAAGAAACTCGGTTACTTTTAAATCATGGTTCTCCCATTTTAGAGGACCAAAAGTAATGGACAGTTGTTTCTTGGACAAATTTGTAGTTTTATACCACTTGCTAATGAAACAGGAGCCATACGTTTTCCTGCACCAACTGACCAGGCCAATTATTTTAAATGGTTAGGCTATGAGAAATGGTGTACAGTCATGTTTTTCTTTGAATGGCTGTGGCTATGGAGGGGGGTCCTGTTCTAACTAGTGTGGGACAATTAAGGGAGGCCAAGTTTTAACCAGGAGGCCCTTTGCCCCTGGTAGAACCTGGTAGGTCACAGTCACGGACAGCTAAAGAAAAGCTCCCTTTCAACTGATTTAGCTAGCAATGTTATGAGTTGACTGATAAAAATGATGACAGTACTCCCTTAATTCCTCTCTTACACGTTCTTTTTTATCTAATAAATTAACAAATTTGTATTTTAAATATTGTGTGTATGCATCACTCTGGGTAGCACAATATCTTGTGCAGAGCTTAATATACTGGGCAAATAAGTATATGAGCAGTTCTGAGGTTAGTAGGCAATCAGTCATGTGACTGCTGACAGGATAGTCTTGGGGTAAAAGCTTTTCTGAGTAGCAGTATAGAAGCTACCGCTTTATTAGGTTGTTTCTGTTTCCACACTGAATCTCATGACAGGAGATTTTTTGTTTTAAAAACTAGGGTCTGTGTCCTCAGAGCTAGCAAAGGCCATGCCCAGATTTATGTAGACTGCCTTAAGGAGAGGAATACACCACCATGTTCCCAGAGGTGAAAATGACACACTGATAAGCATCAAGAACAAAAAGGTTAAGTTACAGTTTACAAAAAAGGACTTAAGAATGCCTGAAGTCTGGGATAGTCTTCTAGACAGATGAGAAGCATATTAGCCTGAATAAGAGCACAAGAGAAATGGACTCACTTGTCTTTATTGATGATGTGACTGCAGCAGGACTGATAGCAGCAGCAGAAGCAATTCTGATGCAACTTAACGACAATGGATTCCAACCAGATGCCTCAAAACGTGTCAATAAACGTTTCACCTTGCAGCACAACAATGATGGGATGATGCATAGACCTCGGACTGTCCTGTACTGTAAAACATTTACATAACAATTTTATTTAGGATTATCCCCAAAATGAGGGGAGTACATATAAAAATGATTCAAATCCAATAAGTCGGATCAAAAACAAAACGAAATTTGGGTCATTTTCTGAATAGTACGCCGTATGTTGCTCTAGATGGATCACCCTGCCATAACACTACTCAGCGCGAGCAATGAAAAGGAACAGAGTGTTTATTTTGACTTGTCAATAAATCTAATTACCTGGTAATGTCTCCCAGTGATCCAAGCAGAGAGTCCATTAAAAACAGACCACATCAACAGCTCTGCCTGTGAGTCTGAGACAAGGACAGGTGGTAAATTAACAAGTTCTTTTAGAAAGTTTAATGGCTGATTTCCTGATTTAGGTCATTTTTCACGGCCACTGACAGTCCGTCTGCAGCCAGACTTTACTAATGCTGCTGCCAAGTTGTGTATAAAGATTTAATTTCTTGAGTTATCTGACTTACCTGACCTACGTCCTGCATTTTTCTTGGATTTATTTTTCTTATCCCCTTAAGGTTCACATATAGTGTGTTGTATGCACTAGAATGGTCATTATTCAGTTTACATTGAACGCTTTATGACTTTTATCTCTTAGGATTAGAAATGGTTTGTTGCTGTACCTTTAAGACAGTCCTCTCTTCTGATTGGCTGTGCAGTATTAAGTTTAATTCAAAAACCAGTAGGGCCTGAAATACTCCATATAATTTGAACTTGAATGGGCGGGGCTAAACTCCTGTGGGCTGGATAGGCTAATACACTATATGGACAAAAGTATTGGGACACATCTCGTACTTATTGAATTCAGGTGGCTTCCAGTGAAGGGCAATCTTAAAGCTTCAGCATATCAAGACATTTTGGACAACACCGTGCTTCCAACTTTGTGGACACAGTTTGAGGAAGGCCCTTTTCTACTCCAGCATGACTGTTCCCCAGCATACAAAGCAAGCTGCATAAAGACATGGTTGGATGAGTTCGGTGTGGAAGAACTTGACTGGCCCACACAGAGCCCTGACCTCAACCCCATCCAACACATTTGGGGTGAACTGGAACGAAGATAGCTAGCCAGGCCTTCTCGTCCAACATCAGTGTCTGACCTCAATAATGCTCTGCGGAATGAATGGGCACAAATTCCCACAGAAACCAACTCCATTTTTAAAGGCTGTGTATTTGTATGCAATGTCATTGAAATCCCTGTGGGTGTAATGGTCAGGCGTCCCAATACTTTTGTCCATATAGCGTATGTGTATATACATTCGTTCTCATGTCTAAATACAAAAACTTTTTAAAAGATGTTTTGCAGTTTTCCACATATAGAATGTTTAGACTGTACTTACTTAAGACTGAAACTTTAATGATTACCTAGCCTAATCCAATTATTTTAATAAAAAAGTGAGAAATATTCTCATTTCCAATATAGGAGATCTTGATTAAACTCTTAAGGAGAGTGTACTTTATTTTAGGACCAGAGAGGGTTGTTTTGTCCTAACCTTGTCAGAATTACAGTATCACCCCCCCTGAAGGACACGCTGAGTAAGCTTGGAAAGAAATGGACCGTTTAACTACAGAAATACTTGACTTTATTGCACCCCACAGGGTGAAGTTTAACTGAACAGGACGAGGTAGTTACAGTGTGTCACTGTGATGTGGGGCGCCTTCAAAACACACTGAACTAAAGGAGGGGACGGGGCAGAGAACAGGCCGCGCTCTGATTGGCCGAGCAGACAGGCGTACTACTGATATGCAAAGCACGCAAGGCTGCCTGGGCTGTGATTGGCCAGGGCTGCTGCTATCTGAGAGGCCGGAGAGAGAGTGTGCACGCTCGAGTGTGTGCGTGTGTGTGTGTGTATGTGTGTGTGGTAGAGCAGCTAGTATAAAATGCAGCTTACTCGTGCCAACACGTGCGCGTTCGTCACATGACCGGTTGCTGTCACGATAGTGAAATAAATGCACGGTCAAGCAGGTCACAGAAGCTTTCCAAAGTCATCTGATCTCACACAGACTTGCCTCAGACGGAGCACAGGGGTCTGGCACTGGACATTTCTTCACACATGCCCACTTTTGATCCCCCCCTTTCTTGGTCAAGATAGAGTGAAGGGCAGAGGGAGAGGATGAAGGGTCAAAACTGAGAAAGGCGGGAGGCGGTATGGTGGGTATAGAAGTGAGAGAGAGAGAGAGAGAGAACACAGATACACGTATATATATTTATATATATACTGAGAGAAAGAGATACATTTATATGTATGAGAGACAGAGGACAGAGAGACAAACACATGAAAAAGAGAGAGAGATAGAGAGAGAGGAAAAGAGAGAGAGACGGTGCAGGGGATAGACTGAGCTGATTTATGTAGCGTATCTCCACACTCCCATCTGCTTTCCCCTCTGCTGTTTGATGTGTTTATTTTATTCCAAATTGAAAAAAAGGAGCCTGGATTACTGAAGGATTTAGAACAGTAGGTGCACAGTCAGACAGAGCAGAGATTCTACACAGTCACATGACGAAGATCAGCATCAGAGATCATACAATTTTCTTCTCCTTTGAGAGACGTTCAATTGTACAAAGTTTGCGATATGAAAGCAGATCGGTCCCCTTGGGTTCTGCACATTGGCAAGTGTGCACAGCAAATTTAGGATGTGAAACGAGCTCCCGCCTGAAACTGATTTCGTTCGGCTGCCACTGCGCTAGTTCAAAACAACTGGAGTTATTTCTGTGCACACAGGCAGTCTTCCCTAGAAAGTAAAGGTCAAACCACATTGAGGTTACGGTAGACACACTGACGTGGGGGGAAAAAAAGTAGCATTTTTGTGAAACTTGTACACCTTCTAAGAAAAGGTAGAAGTCCATCTGACTTAGACTTTTTGACTCAGCCTATCTATTGTTTGTCGTATCCATGAACCTGACTGCTCAGGACCATGAACTCCCCTCTCCAGAATTTCCACTTTCATCTTTGACCTGACCAGGAATTCAATGTTACCTCAGTGCACATCAAAACAACGCGCTGGTTAGGACAATGGCCGGAGGCCTCTCTGTTGGAGCCGTCTGTGGGCGAGTGACCTGTGAGGCTATGTACAAAGCCAGAGAGTGACCGCATCACAGTGGCTACAGCGTGTGTGTACATTGCTGCATGTGTGGCATTCCTGTCTTTGTGTCCTCATTTGGTGGACTTCATTTCCCGCCAATGCTGTCCACCTCCCGCCCAAGGGCTAAATCTACAAAGGGCCCTCAAGGACTCAAGCCTTAGCAAGAGCATAACAAGTCTGCATAACAGAGACGGGGAAACAGCAATTGTCATCTTTCATTGTGTGAACGGCAGCGCGAGAGAGGAATGTGATTATTCGCAGTACAAAATCACCCATGTTAAATTACCACCTACTGAAAAGTAATTGATGCAACTAGCCCACACTGTGTACAGTGGAGGCTGGATCAACAATGAAAGTCTTCATTTTACAAGGGTCATTTTGCTGCATGCATTCTGTGGTGCTCCTTTTATTCAAGCTCGCAGAGATAAAGGCGAGCCCGGTGTCTCCTCTGGAACATTCCTGTCTCCATCCATGCCAGGTTACAGTTACTGTGCCTGGCACACTGTAATCTGATTGTGTAAACCACCATGCTTTGTATCAGAATGGATATAGTAGATGCCGCCACTCTTGAGAACCACCAGAGACGAAATGTCTCTGCTTGCAGACACTAAGCTTTAATGTTTTCCTGGACTGATGTACTGGCTTGCACATGTGGTATAGCTACAGGTCAGAGCTTTGGAAAGCTCACAACCACAACAAGGTCACGGGAAGAATTACACGTTTAAATACAAGGCTCCTTAATGGAATGAGCCTATTATTGAAATGGTATCAGTGTCTACTCATGTGTAAAGATCTGCTGAGGTGGCTGCAAGGTTTTTGATTTACTTGTTTATTCAGTTAGCCTCAGTCTTTAAAGAACTGATCATGTACGCTCCTGCTATGCTGGAATGAAAACCTGCAGCCCCACCAACCATTTGAAGATAAGATTAGACATCCTTACTTTATGTTATGTGGTGGTTTCATTTCCAACTGGCTCTTTAAAGAACCTTCCACTGAAAGGTTACTGGAGGAACCAAAAGTTGTTCCTCTTTGGTATTTCTCCAGAGAACCATGGTTTGAGATTATAGACAAGGGGAATGGTGTCGAGAAGACTGTAGCAAAATGTTATTGTAGAACAAAGTGAATCGTCTTGGTTTACACTTGAGGTGCTTTATCTTTTGAAATCGAGAAGTCGAATAATCTCACAAGCAAGGCTATGGTAAATTTTAGGTCAGCTTCAGCAAGAAAAAGGTGTGAAGTTTGTCTTTGTCCTCAAGGGCCTTTCTTCTTCTGTCTACGTCTTCGAAATCTTGCTGTTGTAAAGGCGTGGGGCCGGTTCAGGTCTCAGCTGGGCCTTTGTTTAGCGTGGGATTTAGTGATATCAGGGCATGGGAGAGTTAGTTCTGGAGTGTGTGCTGACAGCCCACCTGCTGAAATGCTGAGCGCACAGCCAGATGCAGCCCAGGCAAACTAGGCCAGTTTACTACTTTATAGGCAGCAGCACTGGGAGGAAGGGACAGGGCAGAACACATGTCTCCAGTTCTGACAACCCCCTCTCACCCACCTGGTTGCAATCAAGCTATTGATATGTTGAAGAAGTGATTATCAGCTATTAAAGCAAATTTGGCCAGAAATCATATTTTCCTAATTTTTCCTCTAATGTTGATCATATACTAAGACACGTTTGGTGTTGAAAGTTTACTTTTTTATTTCTAATCAAATCACTACATGCTTGTCTCAAACTGTATGGAGCTGCTAATTATTCACAAATAGACGATACTGTATTGTATACACTGTCTAAGCATTGATCTAAAAAGAATTGTTTTAGTAGTAGCAGCTGGATTTGAGCAGCAAGCAGTCCTCAAATGCAGTGTGTAAACATCGCCGAAGGTTCTGATGTCACAAAAGGCAATTCATTTACATATATAAGCTTAATAATTCAACAAGAGCTTAGCACCCATTCAAACTGAGGAAATAAAAAAGACTGGAAGTCTTTTTCCAGTCTTTTTTATTCTTAGCTAGTCAGAGCAGATGCCATTTACATATTTCAGTCTTAAAGGCACAGTAAGAAAATCAATAAGTCAGTTCTTAGGGATAAAGACAGGGTTGGAAAATGGTGATATATTGACTTTTTGGTACAAAAACTCTCATCACAATATCACATGTGAAATTCATGGGAAAAAAAATATAATTATGATAGAAAAATGTAAACAGGCCCTTTGAAAACTTTCATTCAACCATGTTTATATATGTTTCAACAAATATCATAATATGATCTACAAATAATAAATATATGAACGTAACAAAAGGTAACTCAAAAGTAGCATGCCATGTTGTTTCATGTTACCTCTTGTTTAGACACACATAGTGACAGGAATGATAAAAGAAACAGCCCCTGCGCTGTTTATCACTCGTAAATGTGCCCAGTACCGCTGTGATTTTTCATCCTTCAGTAATGCTGAGCAAAGCTTTAGCATGTGACATTGATCTATAAACACAGTGATCTGCCCTTGTTCATGATTACATCACTCTGGGACATTTACAAATTAAACCAGGCTGGGCCCCTGCCGTAAACAGGATTTTCAATTAATTTTAAACCAAGAGTTAAAAAATAATGTTATCGAAAGTATTGCGTGGTGTTGTTTGTTTATGTGGATCAATCCTTGCATTTGGAATGTATGTACTTGACTAGAAAGATATGGAACAGAAATGTTGCCAGTACTTTTGTCTGTTTTTATTGATACAACATGTCATGCAGCGCCAGAAACTGCATAAGCCCTGCCCCCTCACCTCCCATGCACTTGCGTGCAGTCACTTGGATACAGATGGGCACGTGAGCTCAAGCTCAAGCACGAGGGTCTGTAAGCACACACACAGCAGAGCATCTACAGAGCACAGAGTAGAAGCTTTATATACACTGCCTAACCAGACTCAAGAGCATTAAGAGGGTGTACCATAGCTAAACCTGATCTGGTAAAGCCAGGTAAAGGAGGTCTTCCTTAGAGCGGAACACAGAGAGTAAAGCGATGTTGGTGGATGCTTCTTTTTTTTCTGTGTGCTCCACAGAAACCCATAGTTTCCAAATATTTGATATTTACA
This sequence comes from Hydrocynus forskahlii, assembly GCA_037974365.1. Classification (NCBI taxonomy): domain Eukaryota; kingdom Metazoa; phylum Chordata; class Actinopteri; order Characiformes; family Alestidae; genus Hydrocynus; species Hydrocynus forskahlii. The sequence goes on from JBBPCX010000032.1 coordinate 7,704,136, forward strand.
AGATGACTGAATGTATTGGAAAGGAGCATGTAGGGAGTATCTCCACATATGACATCCCCGCAACCATTCCTGCAGATAGAGAGGCAGACCCGGTCATTCCTCACACCAGCATTCAGCATAGCCTAAGCAGATTATACCCAAGCTGCCCACACAATGACCAGCGGTGAACTGAATGCGTGCCTGTCCCAAAAAGACAAGACGGTAATCATGGATATGATGGCCCTAACCCATTTATTCCTCTATTCTCTAAACACTCCCACAACCTACAGCAGTGCGGAGGTGCGTTTGTGCCCAGCGACATAGGATGTGATAAGACAGCTTGCTTATCACAGACACACACTCCTTCAACGGTGAACCACTGGGTAATTGAATTATGCACAGGGCCATTTTCCTGATTATGAACTGCATTGCATGGACGGTTAGGCCATGTGTGTGTGTGTGTGTTTTCAGGAAAAGATGATCTTTGTGGTCACCGAGGTAGAGATTAAAATGAAAAAAATATTGAACCAAGAGGCCATGGGTTCGAATCCTACCTTCAGCAAACCACTGCTGGGTACCTAAGCAAAATCCCAAGTTGCTCATGCCGTAAAAATGTAAAAAGTCATGAGCTGGGTTCAAAAAGTGCACTTGTTCTCTATGTGGGGCACTATGTAGTGAATCAGCCATTTTGTAGTGTTGTCCGAAATTTCAACTGTCAGTTTCACCCACTAGTTAGTGCATTACAAAATCGCAGCGTGAAAATCTAGTGTCCAGACACTGTACACTACATGAATACACATATACCATCATTCTTTCACTGTGCCCTACATAGTGAACGAGTGCACTTTTCAAACGCACCCTACACTACTGTTATCCTGCAAAAGTCAGGAAGAGGAGCAGCAATGGAGCACAAATGTGAGTAGTGTTTTGTTGTTCAAGTTTATCATAACGTTATGGTAATGAATTAAGTCCCGTGGAGCCAACAGTATGAATTCTTTTGCCTTTAAACACATATCGGTCCACATGGAGAGACCAGACGTGTGTTTATGTGACAGAGATAAATTGCTAAGATCCGGTGCGCTATTTAAGCAACAGTTAGTAAAAACGTAACATCCGAGTGTCTGAAATTAACTAAACGTCACCTGCCCTTGTTCACTAGTTAGCCCCCTACATAGCAAACAGTGTAGTGAACGAGTGAACGTGTGCACTTTTCAAACACAGCTATGGTGTTGGCCCGGTGCTTGCATGTTCGTTACTCAAGGGAAAATGATGGCACCAGGGTGCTCTCTGAGAAGAAAGCAAGCTCACGGAGGCAATGTGATGCTCTAGTTCTGCTGGGACAGACTGGGTCCTGGCACTCATGTGGATGTTGCTGTGATACATACCACCTACCTAAACATTTCAGACCAAATACCCTCCTTCATAGCAACAGTATTCCTTAATAGCCTGACATACTGCAAAAATTCTTTAGGAATGCTTTGAGGAACCTAACAAAGAGTTCAGGGCATTGATTTGGTCTCCAAATTCTTCAGATCGCAGTCCAACTGAACATCTGTGGGATGTGCATAACAAACTAATCTGATCCATGGAGACCCCACCTTGCAACTTACAGAATTTAAGATGTGCTTTGATGGCTGGTTTGGCGACATGATTGGGACTAATGTTTTATCTAGTTTATTACAGAAAAATAAGCTCAGAGCCACGATCATAACATTGTAAAAGGCACCTTCCAAGCAACAGCAAGTTAACGTTTATAAATGAGTTTTCATTTTTTTTCTGAACAGGCACCAGCAGAAACATGTTTCCTGAATCAGGGAGCAGCATAAACAGTCTGTGTTTGGTAGCGGGTGTTCCTGTTAGAGTGAGGTGAAGTGGTCGAGCACAAAACAGGCAATGAACTTTCAAAATGATAGTAATAAAAAAAGCTGTGTTAATGCAGTGTGTTAAAATAATTGTCGGCGTGAAGTAAATAATGAGTTAATGCGATAATAACGTGTTAACTTGCCCAGACCTAACGTGTATTTATATATTAGGCATGGAGCACATGCCACGTCCTGACATTGTATGAAAACAAATAAAAGCACGCATACGGGTCCCTGCCAGCCTGTACTTCATCTCTTTCTGAATTGCTGCTGTAAGTCTCTGCTGTGCTGCAGTGGTTAGTCATATGAAGATTATACAACTACTAGTACTCACTCCATTCCACCTCATGCTCATAAATGGGGAAAAGAGCTAAATATAAACACACGCAGCAGCAGCAGCATCTCTCCTGCAGTTCCCTGCAAAGGGCCAGTGCCACACTTCCGGCGAGAGAGGTTTTCACGCGCAAACATGACTTTCACGGCACGTACTTCACAAAAAAGGGGGTAAATATGGATTCTTTCATAACTGGGTTGCATAAGTGGCCCTACAGATTAGTTTTTCCCTGAAGATTTTTTTTTCCTCCAACAAAATCTTCATCAAAGAGCTGAGTGGATCTTTTGTAACAGTTGAAAGTAACCACATTATGGTGCATTTGCATAAAAGGAGCATAGCAAAAGTTGAGGTGCAGTTTACTGAAGGAGGTGATCAGGCTGGTTCTGTTAGACAGACGCTGGCTTAGAATTTGCAGTTTCCGTGCACGGACAACAGAAAAGGGGTAATGAAAGAAAGTCGGCTGACTTATCACTATTCCTTTTTTCTTTCATTGTGCAGCAAAAGATTCTCACCCTCCTTTGAAGATGGCTTTGCCGGAACACCCAGAGTAGGCTTTTCTTGCCTTTCACAGCGAAAGGAAAAAAAAAAGGATGGAACAAGTGAGAAATGTGTGCTTCACAAATGACATTTTGAATCAAAATTACTTTGCCATGTACTTTGCCCCAGGATAATCTTTGTCTGTCCAAATAAACCTGTTTCAGCGTTCAGTTCCATGCTGATGTGCTTGGTGGACATTCTGCTCACATGCGCATGTATAGACACATGAACACATAGACTATAAAGTATGTTAGTGGGAAGTTTCTTTCATTTTTATTGCTCACAGTAAGTCATACTGAGTCTTAAAACACACCGCATAAACATATAGAATAGACCTGGATGTGAATGAAGCAGGTTGAGAGAAGTTTAGAGGATGCATTTTTACACAAACAATATTATTAGTCTTTTGAAGGCTCAGGACATACCAAGCTGAAATGAAAGAAGTAATTATGACTGATGATCATCCCTTGTGAACATTTGCATTCAATGACACTGCAAAGACAAAGGCTACTGACCGAAAAGCAAGTACATAATGCGTCTGTGTAAAACAGAACGACTCTCCATAATATGAGCTGGCAGTAGACTATAAAACTGTAAAGCCGCAGATTTCAGAATAAACAATAGGTAAATTAAATGTCTCACTAAACCTGAACAAAGTGAAAGTAAACTACTGTTAGCTTATCACTGGGTGGGTTAAAAAGGCTTCAGTGTGAATGTTTGCACATTGAACAGTGAAATTAAACACAATCAACACATACTCCTAATAATACAATGTAAAAAGACCCATGAGTGAAATGAGTGAAAATATTGTGCTATGTTATCAGAGCACCATCAGTGGTCTTATGTGTTTGTGTTTAATCATATCAATATTAAATATTTTCTCATTTGGAACACAGGAATCACTTTATTCACTTACAGATTTAAATACTCAAGTAGTAAAAATAGTTAAAATGTCCATGCCTAGTGATAAAATCTTGCTATTTGAATTGGTGTTGAAGAATTTCTGTGTGTGCCCTCTTGAGAGTGCCATTTCCTGTCCTATGACAGTGAACCAGTGCTGATTCAACATGCTAATCGTTCAACAAAACAGTGCCGAGGACCAACTACGGTCAGTGGTGCAATGAATATCGGTAACGTTCGGGCACCAGCACTCAGCTTAGTTTGTTCCGAGCCTTGGCAATGTGAGTATCAGAGCACCAACTCTAAGGAAGAGACATTTGAACTTCAAACATATCTTGACGAATTGAGCGGAAAATTTTATTCTAACCACTCCTTTAACCTCAGTAATGAGCCTTTGGCTTTTGGTTAAAACACACATAGTTTACACATTCACAAAGACACAGGCAGTGCATTTACTAAGGGCTAACTCCTTCAAAAAATGCAGTTGATGCAGTACACATATACTGTATACACACACATACACACACATGCTCACATACACACACATAGCCAGTGTTTTTACTAAGTGCTAGTTCATCAAAAATGCAATTGATGCAGCACATGCGTCTGGCAGCTTTAGTGCCAGACTACAAGGGCACTGATCGAACCAAATGCCTCCCACTCTGTTGGTTCAAATGTCAGCCTATGGGCTTTCCACTGGGAAGCCTCCTACAGGCACGCCATGCCACCAGACAAATGACTTCAGTTTCTCACTGGAGAGCTAAACAGCAGACAAGAACCTTTTCACAACCTTTTTCTGTGCTACAAATGTCAAATTACTATGTAAAAAAATTCTAATGAAGCCCCTTCTCACGCAGCTGCCCCACCACAACCAATCTCTGTCTAATTTCTCTCTCTCTCTCTCTCTTTCTTTCTCTCTCTCTCTCAAACAGCTGTTGTTGGACGTGTACCAGAGCACCAGCTTACTGGATCTGCTTAATGTGAGCACAGCCCTCAGGGGGCGGGGCTTCACTGAGCATGCAACTGTTATCGGAGAATCCCCCAACCATCACCATGCACATGCTAATGTGTTAAGGTCTCTTCATTCCCCTCCATTCAAGTACATTTTCTAAAAAGGGTTCCTAAATTTGTCTTAGTCTAGACATACGATTCTACACAGTTAAAAACAAATGTGTCTAAACTGTGCTTGAACTGAATTGGAATACTGGCGAGGTTCTTTAAACCTTTAAAACTTAATCACACTTGCACAATTCATTTACAAAGGATGGTTCTTTACAGGGGAGTTCTTTTATTTCTGCAAAATGCAGTGGATATGTAGTCATATAGGGATCTTATATTTAGCACCACAAAAGTTTTAAGGCATCATATCTTGTATTAATAGCTATTTCATTTAATAACCAGTCTCACTGACTTTGTTTACATCTTCATTATTTCTTTGTTTACATTTAATTAAGGAACAATCCTCTGAAAGGTACTTAAGGGAACTATGGGTGGGTCTTCTATGGCATCACTATATTTCATAAAGGAACAATCCATTGAATGGTTTTTATGTAGCTTATACAGGATCGCTCCAAGAAACCCATTTAACACCTTTATTTTCAAGAGTATATGTGTACACTGAGAGCTGTGAAGGCGCTGTGGAGAACTGAGAAAAGAAGAGAAGAGAAGAGAGGGGGAAAAAAGGGATAAGATGCAGCCGAGTATGCCAGTGAGGCAGAAGAAAGGAATGGGCTTGTGTAAGATAAGGATTAGTCATCTGCTGTAACCCTGGACACACACCTCCAATGAAATACTCCTCTCTGCTGCAGCCCTCTTGGTGACCTTCTGCTGCAAAATAGCAGCTTGAAAATGTCAGTTGAACAAAGATTAAAAAGCATAAGACCACAAAGAATTATCAAACTTTTACAGTCCTAAAAAACCACAGCATGCTGCCATGAGATTGCACCAGAAAAAAAAAAGTCTCCTGCTGTGGTCGAGTGATTTGAAAAGTGAAGAGTGGTTAGGAACAAAGCAGCAGTGCAGATATGAAAACCAGGACTTTCCCTCCAGAGACCAGTCGCAGAGCTCAACTGGGCCATGAACAATGCGCAGCGCATGCAGTGCCTTGCTGAGGGCTGTGACACACATTCCCACAGAGGAACTGAACATGATTCATAAACGTAGGAGGAAGTGCTACAAGTCTGAAGCTTCTCACCGTACCAGACACTCACATGATGCAATACTCCACAAAACTGAAACAGATTTGCAGTGTCTTCCATCGACACATTTCTCAATTATGATATTACCAAACCCAAATTCTCCATTTAAGCTAGTGGCTACCAGTCATGGTCCTGGAGTACAGCCTTCATAATGTTTACCTTTTCTAATACACCTAATCCACTCTACAAATGATTTAACAAACCCACCCAAATCTGAAGTGGAATTTCCTGACTTCCTACTTCCTACTCTAAAGCATTCAAGCAACCTCAGCTGTTTGAGGTTGGAAAAAAAGATGGATGCTCAAAATCAGCTAGCACTTGTTTTGTTATGCTAGTGTGAAAACATAAAACACTCTCAGTTAGCTCACAAACACCCAAGAAGCATGAGGTCAGTCTAATCCTTATTTAAAAGGTAAAAGACAGTTTTATTAATGGTTCTTGCTTTCATTGTTCTCACAGAACTGTAACTGGACTTTGAAAGATGGAGAAGCATTCAATCTGACTTTTTCTGCTCTGAAATTTGAAACTTCCCAGCAGCCAAATAAACACTACTTTATTGTGAGCGTCCACTTTTTCTCTCACCTCAAACAGCTGAGTTTACTCTGAAGCTGGGAAGCAGCAGGTTCTGAGTTAGAAAACTCCAAGGTCCCAGTTGTCATGAACACTGCATTAGATTACGGAAATCTAAAATGTGCAGAGGCAGGGCAACTCTCAGATCAAGATCCGGAGTTGCTGCTCTGGGCTATTTACTTCTACCAGTGAGTGAAGTTTTAAGAAATCATGAAATGTTTTCTCATGGAATGGAATAGCTGGTCATGCTTAGTAGAAATGTTTTTGTGTTCATTTCCTCTTATTACTGTCACAGTGATAGTCTGAAAGGCTTAGGGCACTGCCCTGCAGAGTTGCAACAGCACACTTGGCTAGTATATGCTTATATCTCTCTCGTGAAATCCCTGTGGAGCATATTGCCTGGCTTCCTGCCACTCAGGATGACAATCAAAAACAAGGGCAGACAATGAAGATGGACACACTGTTTTTTCAAGAAGCCATTCAAATTCCAAGTGCTGGTCCCATGCTTTGCGGAATGCTAATCAGTCAAATTACACAGGCATATTTCCCAGGAATACTTAGATAAGGATTAGATTGCTACAAGAATGGGGCCAAAGGTTAGGAACATGTGTACCAGGCAGGAAATGGACATAGGTATGACTGTTTTGGCGACATGTTTTGTTAGTATTATGACCAAGCTATCAAATAAATTGCTATAACTGTCATCATTCATCATTGACCAATGAGGAAATCTGCCAAGTTTAACCTACCATGCAATACACAACCTAAGATAATGCAATAGAGGGTTAGGTCTTCACTGGTATTCACCTAAAATTGCAATTCTGTCTAAAGCATCGTTGCTCATTCTGCATTTAGCTTATTGTATGAAGTGTAAAACGTGTAAAGTGAACCATATAGTCACGCATGAACACACCACAGCACAGGGCAACTCACAAAGTGAAATTTGTCCTCTGCATTTTGCCCATTCACCCGTGTGAAGCAGTGGGCAGCTGACAATGCAGCGCCTGGGGAGCAGTGTGTAGGGACAAGGGTCAAGGGTACCTCAGTGGTGCCACTGGCAGTTCTGGGATTCAAACGTACAACCTTTAGATCACAGGGGCAACTCCCTAACCACCAGGCCTTGCTGATGACATCCCAAAAAGTGTGAGGCTTACTAAGGTGTGAGAACAGGATCTCAATATGTGGCCACAAGTTAGTAAGGGATACGAATGACTTAACTCAATTCCCATGCTATACTAAGTAGCGGCTGCAATTTGTCTAGAACAGGAGGGAAAGCCAAAACAGTGGTTGACAAGTAGATTGGTCTCTAGCTGGCTGAAGCAACACTATTTTACTGGTTACAACTGCAGTGCCTAAGCTAAGCTAATGTTAGTTATTTGTAGTTTTTTTCCACTCCTAGTGTTTTGTTTTGTCATTCATTTACTTAGTGGTCATTGCAACTGGTCACTCTTCACCAATCATAGACAGCAAAGTCCTGACACACCTCCCTCTGATGCACCGAACGTGTTCCCCATCCCATTCGATTTGCTCAGAATTGGTAAACATATATTATTGAATGTCGCAGTTGTGACGGCTTTTGTTTTTTTTAAGATAGTCCAGGATAGTGAACCTGTTGACCCTCGTGTAACGTGGATCGCTGACCTCTCTCTCACAGGCAGTAAATCTTATCAGTCTCTCAATCCAGAGAGACAAAAGACCTGCCCAGCCCACACAGGTCAGAGTAAGCTGTCTAAATCCTGGGTGACTTTATTTGGCTCTGACTTCTGTGCTGTGATTCCATCCTCAGCAGAACCAATCGCTCAGCCTGTTATTTGCTTATCGCTAGCTTAGCTTTGCCTCCGCTCTGAGTGCCTCTCCTTCTGAGTGCCTCTTCTCCTTCTTCTCTTTTGCCTTCTTCATTTAGAACTATTACTAATACAGCCCCAGTCACTTGCATTCAGTCTCTCTGTTTACAGCTGTATTTCTCCACTTGTCCTCTGCAGCTGTGGCGTGACAGAAGGGACAGAGTCCAGTTCCATGGAGAGGACAGAGCAGCCAAACCCTGCTGCCCTTTTCACCGCGCTACTATGATTTGGAATGTTTGCAATTAATTATCTTATCTAGCCTGGGATAAACGATAAGTTCTGAGGCCTTAACGAAATGTTTCTTACTACATTGCGGCACTTCAAATAGAGCTCATAAAACATACGCTTTATTTTTTTCTTTATGATAGTTAGAACTAGAGCATCTCAAAGGTCTTTCTAATGGGGTCTGTTTCAGTCTGCTTGTTATGTGAAAAAAAAAATCTCACTTTATTAAACAGGTTTTTTTCTCATCAAAGCACAGTGTGTGCATTTAAACTAGAGCTGGTATTGAACCCTGCTATATGACATTGCCATAAACAGGCAAAAGCGAATGTAATAGTTGTCATTTGATGTCATGTTTGATGTCATAGCAGATAACCAGAGTGTGCTTAACAAATATTAGCATGTGATCAACTGGCATGACATCAAATATTATTTATCTGTCATGACAGTTATCGGTATTAGTAACATGACACTGAGACATTACTGGAAAAAATCTTTCTCATGACAGGACATGACAACAGTCACACCGGTTAAATTGATATTATGTAGCAGTAAAGTGTTACAGCAGGTGATACTTTAATGATAACTGAGAACCCTGATCGCTGACACCTCCAAAAGTGTTGATGCTGAAAGCGTGCAATGTTTACAGCATAGCTTGCTCAACCTTCTTTTTCTACTTAGAAATCCCAGTAGGCCTGAGTCGGTCAAAGGTCACATGGTACGTTTTCGCAGCCCAGTAATGGAAGCATTTATCAGCAGCTCCAACCCAACCAGAGGAACTCTCTTCATTCAAGGGCAAACAGTGTTTGGTGGAAGGTTAGTTCCACATCAGTGGCTCAACATTCCAGGGGTGCCGCTCCATATCTAAGAGTCAGCGACTTTGTCGGGGTGACCTCCAAGTGCCATTCACATCCGTGAAGCATGCAAATGGCACACACAGCATGTGCTTTGTACGCAGACCAGGCTTAGCATCTCTTTTTTGAAGACACCTTCTGCATCCTTCCAGCTCATTCGGCACTCCCCAGGGACAAACACTTGGTGGGTCCTACCTCCAGGCCAATAGAGGAATGTTACAGCCGTTGTTTCGTTGTTTCGGTGCAAAGAGATGCTGGTCCACAGATTGATGGCTGATGCTGGGTTATGAGAGGAACGAGAGAATGGTGGAGGTGATAAGCTCCCATCTAATTACACAGCAAGGCCGTTTCAAGGCCATTTAAGCTCTTCTACAGTTCGGCTTCCCCTTAGGAATCAATATACATTCCATCGCGGTGGAGCCTAAAAGTCAAACACAGTGCTTTAAGTGGAATGAGAAGACAGTGAAGTGGAAATTGAGAGTGTATGACAAGTGAGAAGTGTTTTTGTCCAGCATCTCTGACATGTTTTCGCTAGGACAGCGAGTTGTTTATGAAAAAAGAAAGACCATTTCACACCTCCATGTCACCCACTTATTGGATTCTCTGCCCAGGGAGGGCAAACAGTGCAACCACCTCAGACCCTGTGCTTCACACGGTCCTGTGATGAGAGGAAATTACTTCCAATAATGATTCCTTTTTAAATACGATTATACATATTTAGGAGTATACATAGACATAATATGCATGTTCGAGACGCACGACGAGACACAAGGAAATATATTTAGCTAATGTAATGCATTCATTTGGAAAGCTGACGTTACGTGGGGGGTAAATCAACATCCTCACACTATGGTCGGTTCTATGTGTAGGTTCAAGCTGCCCAACAAAGCCATGAGCTTAGCAGAACAGACTGAGACAAGATGAAGAGCTGACAACCTACAATTTTCTTGTGTTTTTATTTTTGTCCTGAGCTCCTTTTATGGCTTGTATGAGTATATGTTTCATTTCCCAACCTCTTTTTATCCTGAAAATTAAAGTCCGGTTTTGTTACTCGGCCTCTAAACCTGGTACATGTAAATGGTCTCTGTTCTGACTGGCTGCCCTGTATTGTGCTTCATTCGAAGAGCAGTCTGGGCTGAAACACTCCTTATAACTTCAGTGTAAATGGGCGGGGCTAAACTGCTGTTAGCTGAATTGGCACATGTTAGCTGAAATGCGCTGGTTATTGTGATAAAAAGGAACTCAGTACAGGTTGTTTATGTAGTTTAGTCCCTTTAAAAAGAGTGGGATGGGGAGTGATTGTGACATTTTCGAAATTTCGGTAGTATTTACACACTTTATTTCAAAAAACACTTTATTAAAAGAAGGTATGGCAGTTTGGATGTCCAGGGTTCCATGGTACCAGTGAAAGGGTAGAGAAGGAGGAGGACCATGCTGCTTTAAGCCAGTGGAGACACTAACAAGGACTGCTTAACTCACCCAAGGCTCTGCCCAACCCTAGGATCTGTCATGCTTGTACTTTTCCTTAGAGCTGGTCTTCCAGCTAGAGCTTGGACCCAGCTTTCTGGGATATTTGGACAGTTGGAGTACCGGAATTCAAAACAAGAGCGTGGTGTTCCATCACCAGGCTCATGTGATTACTCCCCCATCTCTCCACACTACCCTGTACAAACCCCCCCAACTGCTCTACCAAGTGCGCCACTGTTACTTGTTTTCATAACAGCGTGCAAAGGTTAAATCCGGCTTTGTTTGTTTAACATATACACAAGGATCATATCGTGGAACTCAAACCTCCTCACATGCTCTTTAACCCTTTGCAGGTGGGTGCGATGTGTGTGTGTGGATGTCTAGCTGTCTGAGGCAGCTGTGCTTGTATTGGGCTGCTGTTTTGACCCTCTCTGTTGGTGCAGAGGTGAGGGAGAGCCAGCCCAAAACCCACCTAGGAGAACGGAGTTTTCATATCTGGGCTCCACTCAGGGTGTGCCAGAAATTTTAGTATTTACATTCGCTGGTGTGTGTGAGTGGCAGGGGATTCAGCTGTCAACTGCTCCACTGTCAGACACCAAGCTACAAAATCTTTTATAGATTTTATAGAAGAAAGGAAAAAAAGTTTCCTTTCTTTGTGTTCGGGAGAGGGCAGGAGAGGGAAGGGGAGGACGCACACAGCCGTTTAAATACTCAATACACTTTAATTTCACACTGGAA
>JBBPCX010000032.1:7731679-7751234 GCA_037974365.1 Hydrocynus forskahlii
TATATATCTTATTTTTTTTCTTATTTGACAATTTCAGTGCACAATACGTAAACCACATTCATCATTCATAGACTCATCTAAGTAGCTGACTGAGTGTGTCAGCCTACAGACAATCGACTCCCACAAAGCAAGAGAAGGCAATAAATCATATCTAAACATTTCCTGCTTGTAATCTTCACTGTCAGAAATGTAATTAAGGAATGGAGGTCAAGAAAAACTGCTGAAGTCAAGTCAAGCTTCAGAAGACTAAGAAAATCTATGAAAAAATTTGGTTTAGCTTGGGCAGGTATTCAAGGTATAACCACCACACCCAGGACCTTCCAGGAAGATTTGGCTGGCATGGGAATAATGACGCACTGGCCCACAGTACAGTGTTGTTGCGCAAACATCATCTACATGGAAGGGTCGTCAGAAGGTACCATTAACTGTGACCTCATCACAGAAGTCAATCCCAAGTGTGGTGTGCAATCACCAAAGGGATGTTTGGGAAAAATGAAGAAGAATTTCAATGAAAGGACACCTTGCCAATGCCTAAGCATGGGGGTGGATCTATTATGCTCTGGGGTAGTGTGGCAGTCAGTGGTCACAGGAAATGTTATGGGTTTAGAGAAAACAGAGGATTCTACTAAAAATGTGGGTTGTTGTCCCCCAGGCAGTGAGGAAACTAAAGAAGAAATGAGGTTGGATATTGCAGTGGAACAATAATCCAAAACATACATCAACCTTGAACTCCTTTAAGGAATTCGCAAGATGAATATTATTGAAAATCTAAGATTAAATCTTAAACATATTCACGTATGACTTGTTCACCCATGACAGTCAATGAACATTTCTGAAATAGAAGCATTCTGCATGGTAAAGTGGGTGAATAATTGTTAAATAAAGAAGAAAAATAGGTTTTATCCAATGTGCTAAATTAAATGCCGCAAATAAAAATACGGATGCATTACAATTTGCAGAAATATGCAAATATACTTTTTTTGTGTGTGTAAAAGTCTGGGTGGTCTTCTTTTCACTTAGAAAACCAGTAGTGTGTGTAATTTGTATAGAGGTGTCCATACTTTTGCTTACAATTTGTGCATGTATGGCAAAGGATTCATAAAAATAAAAGTGACCAATGTATACTTATAATTAGAATCTTAGGGATAAACATTTTGAGCTTTAACAGCAAGACTAGCTAAGAAAAAGAAACTAAAAGAGGTCAGGAAGTTTGCATTACCTGAACATCCCGCTTATCTTGGCAAACATTCACAGTTTATTATCACCTTTAACATCACGAGTTTATCATCTCTATCCAAGCTGGTGTTTTTATTTTTCAGTATCTGGTGCATGGATTGTTTACACAACCAACACTGTTTACTGCGTTAACACTGTGAACCCAGTTTACATGTAAGCATTTTGCCTTGAAGGCAAAACAGTCACTTCCCGCATTTTCCAGTTAATATCAGACTAAGTGGAGGAGAGCTCTTTCACCTTTTTGAACCTGGATCAGGCTCCAAAATCCTTCTGCCATTACAGTGGATTGAGCTGTGAGATAAATAATGTTTGTAATGTGGCACGTTTGCTTCAGGGTGACAGGTGACACTTCCCTAAGAGCACAATTAAGCTCAAAGCTGATCCACCATTGAACACCTATATTCAGCTATGGAAACATGGAAGCCTCTAGGCCATTTGAGGTTGACCCCTGTTAAAGCTGTAAGTCCAGCCCTCTGCCATTGACATACAACATTTTTATCCTGGTGCATTCCCTGCCTGTCAGCACTATTATGGAAGTGACCTTGAGCTGATGGATGAACTCCTGTGGTCTTGAGGCAGGTGGCAGCTGAGGGACAATAGAAATTGAGGTCAATATCAGAAGGCAAGCAAAGTGAGGAGGTGAGAACAGTAACAGCATGAAGAGCAATAAGAGAAAGACAAGAGGGCCCAGGTGTGTGGAAACAAGTCATCTCTGGATTTCCATCCATGTACACACCTGAGGGCAGCTCTGCAATTACCGATTACTTCTCAATTCAACTAATCTATTATCCTTTTAATTAACCAACTAATTGAGCCTTTATGTCTCTTGTGGCGGCCTCTCGCTTTGCCCCATCACATCACTGCCATCATTCAAAGTTTCTTCAAGCGATTTATTCTTTTTACGGCACAATAAAACAATAGCTGTTTATTGCCCCCGATGCTTTCTGCAGTGTATTACAATCTGCCAAATGACTGCGTACATCCAATAGACATTATAAAACACTATAGAGCACTTTTGAGACAAAATGTCACAATTCAATCATCGTTGGAACCAAACCTGAAATAATTCATCATAAAGGTGCCATGAAACCCCATCTAACCTCCTCCATCATCCTGCCTTCTATGCTAATGATGTAAGGGGTCAGTTGAAGCAGAAAGCTTTTTTAATGCAATATTATTCATCAGGTAGAGTGTTTGACGCATCCATCGTGTCTCCATGGCAGGCAGCCTGGTGCGGTCTCCATGGCTCTGTTTGGGAGTTTATACTCTCTCTGCTCTTTGTTAATCTTCACCAGTGTTTCCCCAAAACATTCCCCGAGTTCCCTCCGAGTGCATTCTCAAAGCAGCGCGCTGGGACCGCCTAAAGGAACCGCCCACAAGCACAATGTGGACAGTAGCCGAAATGTCAGCGCACATTCCCTGCTTCACCTGTCACTTTCAAGGCTGATCCGGCCGGTGTGAGAGAGTGGATAAAGCTGCTAATTAAAGAAGGAGGCATGAGGTATGGGGTGCGGGGGCCTACAAGTCAGCATATGACAGACAGGTGTCAGAGGTGGACCGCGTGAGACCGACAAAATTCATAGCCATGGAAAGTTGAACAGCAAGGCTATTTTCCTTACATTCACACGCAAAGATTGTTTTTCTGAAGAGCGATGGGTGCCTCAGCCTCTCCCACAAATAACAGCACTCAGTAAATGTGGAGAGAAACAGAGGCACTGGGTTCATTTACTCCACTCAACATGTGTTCTGATGAAAGTGAAGACAAAGGTTGGGCAAAAAAAATCTAATTTACCCATTTTTCTCACTACCTCAAATGTAATGTCAGCGAAGATGTTCAATCTTGTTCAGAGTTTGCTCTCGAGCTACAAGGTTAATATGAGTAATGGAAGCAGATACAAACTGTGTCCATGTGTTAAGTAGTCTCAACGACTTAAAAATTTAGACAAAATCCCGGTTTCAAGGCTGCTACTGATGTTTGGCTAGCTTTCCTACATTTAGACAAAATCCCGGTTTCAAGGCTGCTACTGATGTTTGGCTAGCTTTCCTACATTTATACAGTATGCTGCACCAGACAGGTACACAAGAGACCCCCAGGGGTCTAAAGCATTTGCCCTTTGGCCTTTTGCCCTGTACAAGAGCCCTCTTGGTTGGAGTTTGTAATAATTACCCCTGATGTGGCCATTCCTGAGGATCCATTTCTGTTGGGTGAGGTTCCGCCTTTCCCAGGATATGTGGCTTGGCTTCCACAAGCTTCATAACAAGCTGTTCCATTGGGTTCAGCAGTGGTGACTTCACAGGGACAGCACAGTGGATATTGTTACAATGCAGTACACTGGACATTTATGTTTAAATACTTTTTTGTGCCGTAAAGCTAGTATTTTAGACTGATGTGGGGAAACATAGTTCACGATCATCTGAAACCATTTGGAATTTGATAAAACATGTTGCAATGTGTTGCCAATTAAGGTAAGTTTATCCCCTTAGGCCTGTCACTTGCTGTGCTTTTCTGTGTTAATCATGTGGTTTCTTTATTCTGTTGTCATGTTTATTTTATGTTAATTATTAGATCATTTATACAATCTACCAGTTGACCAATTTGGTTGACAGTTGGAAACATGGACACTATACACACCCAGGCTTGATTATGCTGTAGAACCTAAACATCAGGTCCCCATTTTTTGTTTCAACAAATAAAATGACCATTTAAATGTTTTTCTTCTGTGTTATCTCTGTCTTATATTACACTTTGTATGAGGAAAAAAAATGCAAAAAAGAGTGTTATTACTTTGAATTAATAAGAAAATTATAAGTGTTTGCCCCTTTGTTCTGTGATCATGTGTTCATCATTTTGGCCCATAAGACACCAAATATCTCTGATTGTCTAGATCTGGAGTAATAAGTCAACTGCATCTGGAATGTAGGAGAGAATAAGTGCGAGTATAAAGTTGTTTGCAATCTCTTTTATTCTTTACAAATGAGCCTTGACAATGTTCTTGACAAATGGCATGTACTGTAACGTGAAATAGTTCAAGATTGATTTGTATAGAGTATTTCACGACTGTAGGCTAGAACAGGATGAAAAACTGAGCTGATGATAATTGGATTTGTGACATCCTGAGGATAGTGGTGGGTGGGTTGGTGGGGGGGCTGCAAACCCTGTTGATAGACTCTTTATGGAAAGGCCATCAGAGAGAGCTCTTCTCAAAGACATATCACCACTTACTCCTTTTATGGCCAGGAGAGGCAGAAAGAACATCAGTAAGACATGGCAGCTTTAAAGGTATGGTTGAACTTGGGTGGAATCTGGGAAGTATGAAGGTCAGTACCAGTATATATCAAGCGAGAGAGGAAAGGGATGGTGTGTTTTGGTATAATTGGACTGATTTCCAGCAAGCTTTTTCCAACTATAGCAGGTCTGTGTCACGTTGCACAAATCCTGGCAGCCTACGGTGGAAAGCCAGAGCACCGGAGGAATTTTTGTTTGGATGTGAAGGAGAAATGTGTGTGGACATGGAATACAGTATCTCTCCAGCCTGCATTATTATGCAGTACAGACTCTGTCTGAAGCTCAGAGTGGCTCCTTCAATCAATGCTGGTGCCATTTAGGATACATTCAGCCTTGCCAACCTCTCGCACAATAGTGTTATAGACTTGGCCATACTTGATGTATGAAAATGAAAATACTGTGCAATATGGAATCTGACAGGATTATGAGGTGGAATATGACTCTCATTTATGAAATACTTAATATAAAAAGCACATAATGTCAGTTCAATGTGTTATAGAACAGTGTTTCCCAGCTCTGGTCTCCGAGGCCCATTGCTCTGCTGCTCAATTTAAAGCTTTCCCTGCATCAACACACCAGCTTCAGCTCAGGGTTAATGAGAAGATTAGTTGGATCAGGTGTTTTGGGAGCAGGGAAAACACTGAGATGTGCAGCGTCTCCACAACCAAGGTTGGGGAACACAATTACGGACTACTTTTTTTAAATCATGAAAGCATACTGGTTTCATGAAAGGAAGCAAATATGATTTTGATTGCACAACTAAACAGAAATAAAAAATGGATGCAGTAAAATATAAATCCACTGGACAGTTCATAAACCAAGATGTGCTAAAGATAGCTGTTTGAACTTACATGTCACAGTAACAGACACCCTTTAACTCGGGTCTCATGTAAAAGGTTGTCATTTAAAGTTTGTTATCAGGTTTCTAGTCATCATATAACACCACAACCAAACACAGAGACACGCACACACACACTCACTGGAGCAAAGCCTCCAACGCCACTTCTGATGGCTAACATCATTTACATTCTGGGTCAGCAGTGTTTACAAGAACCTGAGAGAGAGAGAAGCAGCACATGACACAGGGGTGTATTGCCGTGTCCCACAAAAGACGAGGCAGACCTTGAGCGTCCTGCTGTGGTAGGATCACATGCAGGAGCACCCAACACACTTCACACAAACACCCAACCCACCCACACCCACACTCACACTACAAGACAAAACAGCAGCAGGGTGCAGTGTTGGACTCTCAAGCTCATTTCACACACTGTTTGAAATTAGCTTCAGAGTCTCTCTAGGTTTTTTCTAGATGTGAGAAAGCTAATGACAAGATGTAGGTTCTGAGAGATTAGCTGGAGATGCTAACATAGCTAACAAGTACCAACAGACACATCTAAAGACAAAATTCAGGCTTCTGGGTGATTGCTGTTTTTATTTATAGCTATGTGTTTTTGTTCATTTTTAAAAGGTAATTGAAGTAAAAGTGGCCCCTTATAGTCACATGAACAATATCAATGTAACAATGTGAAATTCTCTCTCTGCTTTTAACCCATTCACTAAATGAATCAGTGTGTGGGGATGGTACCTTGCTCGAGGGTACCTCAGTGGTGACCACCAGCAGTCCTGGAATTCAAACCCACAACCTTCTGGGGCAACTCCCAAACCACTAGCCCAGCAGCTTTTTATTGATTCCAATGTGTCATACATTGTCAGAAACCAAGCAAGCAAGTCTACTTGAGATTAATACTATTTAAGATTAGTTTGCACAGTGCTTATTGATATGGCATAAGTTTACATTACCGGTTGACTACTGAACCTACATTACAAAATGAAGAAGCAGACTTTGGTCATTAGACATGTCTTTGCTAATCGGACACATTTGGGGGTAAGGGTGAAATTGTGTAAATTTGATTCTTGGCCAAACTATTGCTTTAAGCTGTCCTGCTTACTGAGAAATGCAGCGTTCTGAACCTCCCCCAATAAACTCTTCAGGCAGAATTCCCACTGAGGATGAGTGATTTATTTGGCATACTCTGAGTGGTGTGGGCTCCGCTGGTTTTTCTCTCTGGCTCTAGATGGAGCGACTGATAAGATTTACTGCATGTGTGAGAAAGGTCAGTGATCCTCACTGCATGACGGTCAACAGGTCCAAAATCTATGACTCTTCTTTTATTGGTGTGGCTTGCTGAGTCTGCCCTCCAGCCCAGACATAATCACAGAAAAACACACATGCACACACTCCACTCACTGCGTATGTCGGCGTGTGAAGTGTGCAGGGGAAGTGTGGCTCACATGGAAGCATTAAAACCCTTTTCATGAATTTTCAGTCAATGGTGTTTCTAAATTAAGCCTTTAGTCTCTATCTATTCTTTAAGAGCTGGTATTCATTTTACACAAGACAGAACCTGAAGGAGGGCTAATACTGTGTTTTACTGTGTTCCTTCAGAGGTATGAAGCTGGATAACACTTGTCATGGAGAGAAGAGCTTTGGAAAGACATTCTTTCATGTCTCATCCTTTTTAGTGTAACGGTTGTTTTGAATTCGTCGAATGTATTTCCAACATTATTTCGCATAATTCTGCAACCGCTCAGTGGTGTCTATTATAAACGTGTTTAAAGTCCAGTCATTTTCAGTTATTTTCAATGTAGAAATAGAATTTACTGTCCAAGGCAACTGATGGTATAGTACAGATGTAGCAGATGCTGCAGGTAGAGATTAGGTTGAAAAATGTTGAGTATTTCTTTAAGCCCAGACTAGGGCCATGGATGCTATTCTTGTACGGCAGCCCCCAGCAGATGATCTCCTCATGATTGCGCCTCACAGGAGTTCCTTAGAATAAGCAACAGCAGCAGAAGCAGCAGCAGCAGGGCCACTCATCCGAGCGAGACTAATGCTTCCCGCTGGCTACTGAATACAGATGTGCCGTCTCAGTGCCCAGACCTGCCCCCAAAATGGACAGTAAATTCAATCCAGCGCTGGGGTCACGATAGCCCTATAAAACCTCGCTGCACAGCTGATGCCCACACTGCACACACACATGCACACGCCTGGGGCTGGACCTAGAAAGCATAGGGGGTATCAGGGCTGGACGACTCACAATCTGTGATGCACTTCATAGTGTATGCTATTAGTGAGGAAGTACACAATATCTAATTACCTTAGTGTGTAATCCTGGCTTTGGGATGAGGGTTAAAAAATGGGGAGGCACTATTCACTGTTATGTGATCCACTCTCCTTCCCGCAGGGGTATAAGGTTGTGTATGTGAGAGCATGGGTGACCGCGCCAGTAGGGGGAGCTCTGCACGGCAGAGGAATCCTGCTGACGAGAGGCTATTTTTAGAGCACTGAATAGAAAGATGTATTTATAGAGCATCGGGCTCTGCCACAGTGAGGGGCTGCGGGGCGAGTCAATGCATCAAATCACTGCTGACAAGCGGCTCTTAGCTGAGGGAGGAGACTCTGCCAAACGCAACATACACAAGCATGGATGTGAACCCATCCACACAGACACACACAGTCTCTGTGCACAGCACGCGCCACGAAGATACAACCATCATCAGCAGAGCGGTGACATTCACGCGCTCTCTGAGGAATAACGCTGCTTGAGCTAAATGCAGCATCAAACCCATGCCGCTGCGTTCCACAATAAACCATGTAATCAGAGAGAAAATGCCAGGAATCGTGTCCCAAGTGGTCAAAGGCAATTTCACTCCATGTCCATAAGTATCCAGCCATCCCTTATAAGTGGTGAATACACCTGCTTTAAGGTGCACCCACTGCTTATGTTCAATTGTGCACCTTGTGTAATCTGCATAGAAAAACAGAGGCCTAAAGTCACCAGTCCCCTGGGAGCCCTACATTTTCTGCTGGGGACCTCGTATACATACTGCCTATGTGGCGCACAGGAAGATTCAAGATTCTTAACATACCCCACCACAAGTACACACATAGCCCTGATGCCTGTGTGTCTTCCTCTTATTCATATTGCATTGTTGTTATGCATGGCAACATAAAACCAGGATGGAAAGAAAATAGAACAGAGGGGGAAAACAATTATGCAATTTTGGCAAATTTGACATTTTTAATACAAGATCTAATCAGCAGTCTAATCTCATATTCCTGTCCACAGCAAAGAGACCATTGCAGGGCTTTGGCAAGATAAAATAAATAAATATAAATAAAATTGAAATTCACTCTTGTAGTACAATACTCACCAGAGAACAGACGGCAGGTGCTTGCTTCTCACCAGAGCCCTGTAAGGCAAAGGTGAGAGAATACAGAGAATAATATAGCCTACCCAGTAGGTCATATGTTATTTTGTATCGTGGGAATAGCCCAGTGGAAGCACCCCTTCTCCCTCACCACCAATCAACACACACTGTGATTACAGGTTAAAAAGGGGGATGCATTTTGGTTATTTTGCTTAAAAAAAGGGGGATGGCACCCACCCTCAAATCACCTACTGAGTCTGCCGTTCTGTATTCTGGGATTAAGATCAATACTGACTGAGGTAATACTCTGGGCAAAAGCTTGTAGTGCCGCACTGCTCAGTGCACATTCTAATATACTCAGTCAAAAGGGCAAATTCACAGTATAGAATAGTACCCATGGCTATCAGCCAACTTAGTATTTACTGTAAATAATGAGTGGACAGAACAAGCTTCTGGCCAGAGATGCTGGAATAGGCTTTGCGGATGGTGCTCTGCTGCTCCTAGTGGTGAGCCGCTGGACCAGCAGGGAGGCTCTCCCTCATCCTGCAGTACACACACTGCAGCAAACCAAATGAAACCTCAACATGTAATGCAACAGTGCCTTCTGATAAAACAATTAGGAACCAGTTTAACTGGTAGAATCTTTTTCGATACTGCAACAAAGGGGGTTTTGGAACAGCAAAGACATCAAAGCACCACCGCACCAACAAATATGTGCAACATTGACCATGATACCGTGCGAGTAAAATTCAAGCTAGGCTTGCCAACAGTGTAACAGTATGTTGATCATTCTTCAGTGAAAGTTCAAACAAATATTTACGTTTCAAGCAAAATTCACATGAGTGTATCCAAGTAGGCGCAAAAACTCCTTTACAGAAATACACTACCAAAGTGTCATGCAACTGGATAAACAGTTTTCTTCAGTACTTTTTTCTTTACAGTCTATAAGACCAAAAGAACAAACATTTTTTCAGTCAGAAATTTTAAAAACATTCCTCCAGTGTTAAAAAAAATAAAAATAAAAAATGCTCATACAGTTTTGGAGCTCATCTTTCCTTCTGCATAAGAGTCACTGCTGAAATCCACATTTGACAGCAAAGATGAAGGATCTCCACTGCAGAGTAGGGCATGATGCCTAAAGTTTGTCCAGGAGACAATCGGATCCATTGCTCCGCCCTGAAGAAGGGTCCAGCCACACTCCTTTGCACAGGGCGAAAAAAAAACCAAAAGCAGCCCAATCCCATCCACACAGACAAACAAGGCCGCCGATGAGCCTTTTAAACACTCACACACATGGCTCATTTCCACCCGTTAGTGTCTCCCCTTGTCGCAACTTTAAGCAAGCCTGGGTTGGAGGGTCTGAATGACCTCTTCATGGTGGGGCACAAGCACCACTCCAGCTCGTGCACCAGTCAGTAGAATCACTGCCCACCCCCACAGATGTGGAGAGTCCTCCAGTAAGAGTGCTCATGGAGGTGTGTGTGTGTGTGTGTGTATGTGTGTGTGTGGAGAGAGCAGGCAGACACAGAGGTTCATCATCAACAGCAGCAGAGTCACAGTTGCCATGGCGATGGCGCACGGAGAGAGACGCTAATGGTACGGCACGGTGGGCGAGGCGACCACAGAGGGCAGCATGGCCAGATAGTTGGAGGGCACATAGCCCCTCTGCCCACGGGCCTCCACCAGACTCCACTCGGTGTTCCCCCGTTTATCATGCGGCTCCACCACCCGCACCGGTTCACCTGCCCGCAGAGAGAGCTCATGACTGCTCCGAGCTGTAAAGTCATACCCTGCAAAAACCTGGATAGACAGAGAGACAGACCAAGAGAAGGAAGGTTTTTTTTTTAAAGATCAAGTCATATTATCAAGCTTATGCAACACTCCTGCTATCCTAAAGACATGTATGCTGACACCAAACCGCATGCATTCTCCACCACACATTTACCAGAAACCACATCTCCAACAGACTTTGTGGTTTTTAGTGATGTGTCATACAAAAAAAAGTATGTTGCAGTCTTATGGCAAGTCCTGGGTCCATACTGAGTATGAGAATGCAAATCTAAAACAATGCTGTCCTTGTTTATCAACAACGGTCTGGAAAAGGTGAAAACTGCACAAACTACATCTATAAATCACAGCCATAGTTTTGCAGACTTTGGTAGGCTAGAGTATCTCTCAGACTTCATTTACAATTGAGTTTCAGAATTATATGTCAATGACACACCCAGGATGCATGAACAAATCTCAATCTGATCAGTCAAACCGCTTCAATAAGACGCGTTTGAGCTGCGTAAATTTATCAGTCTCTCATCAGTCTCAGTCACATCAAAGGACAAAGTGTAAACCGGATAAGAATGAGGTGGAACAGAATGTTTGGCAGATGCTGAAGTAGAGTGCACTCAAGAGTACTTTAACATGACCATAACTAAGCCTTCTTGCTTTATTCCAGTAGACCAATAGGTGGTCTGTTGGTGCCACTGCACCCATACATTCCCCCTCACACAACTCATCTGTCAAAAACTCTTTCTCTGCAACCAGTGCTGACCATCTCATTCAAGAGACATGGTGCTGTACTATGACATTACAGATAACTCTTTAATTAAGCCGACAGGACGGCTGTGAATTGTTATTGGTTAAAACATTTAACAGGCAAAACTGTTTTACATATGTCCAAAGCAGAATGAATAAACTCAGAATTAAAAATCACTGTGTAGAAAGAGCCCTCAAATTATAAAAACTACCAAATTCCATTACTGAAGATTAAAGGCTTTCAAATAACAACAAGGATCAAGCACTCCCCCATGTGGCTGACACTGGTAAAGTCTATTCCACAGTATAAACACAGATTTTTTTTTTTTTTTTGGAGCCAGACTTCAGTGCCAAATTACAAACCCCCTACCTGAGCTTGTAAAAGGTGAAGGATACAATGCATCTGTGCTAGTGGATGTCACCTGGCTATGTTTTTCTGTACAGGAAGGATTCTGCACTAGTGCAATGATTAATGACCGTGAAAGGTCAGGAATAAAAATCTGTCACACTTTTACGATCACACGAGCCATATATCTCACCCTCCCACCCACAGCGACGCAAAGCAAACTGTCTTGGCTTCAGCCTTCTCACTGGTACGAGCTGGCCAAAATAATATGCCAGTTTGACAGCTGAACCACATCAGTGAATATATCACTATGTAAGGGGAGTGATGCAAAACTGTAATCTAGCACCGTTGACAAGGCTAGGAAGCTCATTTCTTTGTTCATTGCACTGTGTTCTCACGTGCTGCTGCTACTGCCTCACGTTTGTCCTTGCTTAAACATGTGCATGAGAGTGTGACTGATTGATGCTCTGAGGGCGGTACAGCATCTCCATCAGTCTCTTCGTGATTCCCTCTTTCTGACAGACACACCAGTCCAGATAACAGGCCTTCAGAACCTGTCACTCAACCCTCAAACACTGAATCTGACACTCACCTGGAAGCAAGGCAGGGCCATGGTGACCACGGGCTGAGCTCCAGGCGTGTAAGAATGCCTCCTGGTTACTGGGCCGACAGGCGTGGCAGTCAGGTGAGGGGACGGAGGAGGTGGGTCTGTGGTCAACTGCTGGTAGCGGGTCAGCTTTGAGGCTGGAACGTAGCCCCTCGGACCTGAAAATACATCCACAATCAATCTCGGCCCTCAAGGCAATTAGATTCAAATACAGTCTTTAGGAAATGCATGAACTTTGTACACAATTGTGAAATAAATACACTAAAAACAATTGACCAAGGGGAGGGGGTAACATCTTAAAATAGTCTTTATTTTGGCCCAAAAAAATACCTAAAAGACTAAAATAATTAAAATAAATTCTAACATAAGAATTGTCAAACTTGAATCATCACTGTCAGAACTCTACTCTTTTTTTTCTGTACATGGGTGCTGGAACCATTATGGCATGTCCCCCCACACATTTCAAAATCATTCTTTTAGTCCAAGGAGGGAACAAACAGGCAGGCCAGTGCAGTGACAGTGAGTGGTCAGTAGATGGCACTGTTGGTATTAGGAAGGCCTTACACATTCGCATTTCTGCTGCCATGAATATGCAAAGGAAAACCACTCTTTAAATGTAAAATAGATTATTTTGTACTCTACAAGTTTGCCTTTCAAAATAATAAAGAACCTTGATGATCACAAAGGTTCTTTACTAATTTCGGGGTCCTTCCATCTGTTATAAAATGTATGATGGTTCTTTACACTCAAGAAACGCATTTATGTAAATGGTTCTCTAAAGTACCATGCATTAAACGGTTCTTTTGAGGAACCAAAAATAGCTCTTCTAGGAAATCACACAAGGATTGCTTTTTGGTATGTTCATATTTGAGAGTGTAGTTCTTGACATTAAAGCCAGTTCATACAGATGTCTTCTTAGTCCTACATTCTATGTAATCACCTACAGACATGGTTTACATTCACAGTGTATGAAAAAACAGAGATAGTCTGTCTGTATGAACCCAGACTTTGTGACTAGGACCGAGTACACATGTCATGATTATGAAACAAGCTGATGAATAACTGCCATATCAACTGCCACATGTGAGAGGACTAGAGACTCACAACTACTTTTCTAGTAAAATCTACCTCCACTGACTCTAAACTGTACCAACTCTGTTAGCTGTTGATGGCCAATCTGTTAAACAGTGATTAAGCTTGTACACGAAGGCCTTCTTTTGTTAGTTATCTCCATAGAGACTCTCTTTCTCTCCAGGTCGGCCAGAGGAGGATGGGTTCCTCCTGAGCTTTCTTCCTCCAGCTGGGGGAGTTTTTCCTCCCCTCTGTCACCCTTGGCTTGCTCACTAGGGGCTCAGACCTGGATTCTGTAAAGCTGCTTTGTGACAACTTTGCTTGTAAAAAGTGATCTATAAATAAAAGTGAAATGAACTGAATCGAATCGACAAGGCAGTTTTTTGTTCAGACATCAGCCCATGGAGGCCAAACAAGCTGTACACACACGATAGCAAGTATGACAGAAGTATGTCAAAAGTAATTATTGCCATTTTGTTTAAGAGTGAACAAGAGGTTTGTTTTCTTTGAATTATTCAAGTTCTTCAAACACTGCATCATTTCTCTTATGCTGACGTATTGTCATTTCCTTTACAATGATGCTTTAAAGAACAATATTTTATTTGGAAATTAGGAGAAAATATTGCCAGCAGTTCTTAAAAACTAAGGCAAAGCTGTTCAGTTCAATACTTGAACCAATACATCATAATAATAATTGACAGGCCTACTACTGGATACAATTATAATATATGACTATGCCCGTCACATCCATTTTAGGTATTTTTGGTCAATGATTAAGCCACTCTGTTTCCAAATTGGCCATTAGCTGCACAGATTTCAACTGTGTCAGTACACTAGGTAGTGATGTGTGCCTGTAACTCACTAGATGGGGAGGGAGACTCTGTCTAGTCATTTAGTGGTACCAGGACAAACTAGTTATTTCCAAAGTTGAAATTATGAAGTACAAGGAAGGTTGGGAGGTTAATGAAGAAAAGTCTCGCAGCAACAACTGACTGTGACAAAGACGGCAGATGATCACTGCATTATGAAACTGGAAGAGTTTTCAGAAAACAACAGCAATACGGAGAATCCAGGATTCTTCAGCGTTGAAAATACTCAGAACTACAAGTAATAAAGCACGTAATACTCTGTTTAGTATTGAGGATTCTGAAGAAAATATGATTCAGGGCCATAAGGCCAGCGAGTTTGGTTATACCTCCTGCGTCCACCAGCCAGCGGCGGCGGTCCCCTCGTGTGTCCATCTCACTGACCACAGCCACCAGCTCGCCCTTGTTCAGGGTGAGGTCCAGGTCACGAGTGGCCACCACCGGCCCAGTCAGCTGATAAATCTTCTCCGGGCCGTGTTTGTCCGTCAGAGCTTTCAGACGTTTCTCAGACACAGCACTGAGGGCCTGGCAGATCACACACACACACACACACACACACACACACACACACACACACACACACACACACACACACGAAACAGAACTATTGGACCACACCTGTTCATAGTACTGGCTTCATGCTAATCAGATCCAAGCGCAGGCAGACAGTAAATAATTGCATTTAGATTTTTGCATGAGACTTATGAATGACAATAACAGTGTCGTAGCTACTTATTTTGTCCAAAAGAAGAGATCACTGTAATTATAATACACTGATGCGGACCCATCTATCAGCTACAGACACTCTGTCAGTGTGGTGCCATGAGGTATCTTACTGTATGTTCTAATTATTGTTTGTGACACTGAACAAGCCAGAATCTTAGGAGGTCTTGACAGGCTGAATAACGCCCGGAGAACAGACAACAAAATATTCAGAATTATAGTAATGCCCTGACAGTAAGAATGACATCACTGCTCAAGCAATTGTGGTTCATTTGCTACAGCTCTGAGAGTGCAGGTCTGGAAATATTCACCCATGAAATTAGAAGCGCTACGGCTAAATAAGTTAATAAGCATCTTTCGTTCCTCAAATGAAATAATGCAGGACTTTGTTTAGCATAAGTCATGCAGGGCCTTTTGCTCTTTGATCATAAGCAGCTTACTTATGAAGACATCAGTATGAATATGTCAGACAGCAACAAATGCCAGGCATTGATTAGAACCTGCTCCCAGATATGGCCAAATCAGTCATACGAAACTCACCTGTCAGAACATTCTCATCAGCTGAAATGATGGCCTCATGCCCATCATCTGAAACCAATGACGCCGAAGTAATGGCATTTATGAACTGAGAGATTATGGGTTATGACAGCAGTGTCATGGTTGCTTACTCCGTCAAAACGTAAAACCTTTTATTTTGTATTTGGAATAATAGGCCCCTTTTAGCTTTCTTATGCTATGCAGCTGGTCCCAGTCTTCCCCCTCCTATTTAAGGTAACAGTACAAACAGAAGACAGCTGTTGGCTTCCAGCAGTAATACAGCATTTCTTGTCATACACTGTTTGGCTTGGAGAGCAACATCCCTAACGAGTGGACTTATCCAAAACACATGACTCATATGTGGGCTAATTTAAGGTGAATGGCCACACTGAGCAAAGTTTCCTTTCCACTGTGGCGCACAAGCTCCAAAACAACTTGAGACTGGACAAGCTGCTGCCTGGCAACTCGTCTCCGCCCAGCAGTGGACAACGGCCACGCTCTGTGTTGGGACGGACCTGTACAATGGGTGCGTTGAGCTCGTCCTGAACGCTCTGACAAAGGGCCTCCAGGTTCTTGGCTCCCTCCAGTACCGAGCCCTCCGCCCACTCCCAGAACGCACCACTGTCCAGATAGCTGTGTGGGAGCTGCAGAGAGACAGAGAGAAGCACATGAACAACAACATCTGTATTCAACAGCTAAATCCAGTGCCATTTTTCTCCCCAGCACATGTTTGTTAGCTGGTGGGTTGCTGTGCAGAGAATTCCAAGTCAAATACCAAGTCATGAGTTTTTAGACCGGTGTAGTAAAATGCTCTCCTTGTGTGCCTGCTCAATAAGCAACGACTGGAACAGATTCCAAAACAAAGCCTGTTTGTTTCACCAACAGCTGATTATGGGAGTATGATATCCCAAGCTACACCTAAACTCTGATTGCACAAGACCAGAGGTGCCCAACTCCAGTCCTGGAGGGCCAGAGTCTGGCACAGTCTACCTGATTTTTCTCATTAGTTAAGTAAGTATGAAATGTGTGACTGTAAGTATGAGATTTACTGTGTTGTACCCGAATCTTTACACAAGACATTTGCCTAGATCATTCTTTTGTGACTCACACAATTCAGTCCCCAGCACAATAACTGAATAAGTGGTACAGATTAGGCTTAACCTCAGATGCTCCACCCACAGACGTACAAAAACCATCTAGGGGGACATCAAAATAGGGCCACACTCCTTATCTACTCCTCATCTATTTAAAGAACATGAAATCAAATAAAGTGCAACAATGACATTAGGACAACTGGCTATTTAGTACTATGAATAATGCACAATTATGCTATGACACTCTGTTATATTTGTAGCAGCAGCATTTAAATGTTTTTAACTAGCACACAATATTTCATCATAAAATGGCACCCGATGAGCCAAATTGAAAATAAATGTGGTGACTGCACGCTTGACAGCATATACAACTTTGGTTCTCCTAGGTCTGTTTTTGTTAAAGGAGAGTTTTGAAATTGGCCTTCCAATATATATGTGACCGAAACACTGATCTGTTTGTTCTGCTCTTATTACTATCTTCCTACCTGATGAGTGAAGCTGGTGGCGAGCTGCTCCATGTCAGCAGCCAGGTCCCTCTGCAGGCAGCTAAAAGCTCCTAGTGTGGCCCACAGTAGCTGCAGAGCTTTTCCGTTGAACTGAGGCAGCTCGGTCAGCAGCAGCGTGTTCATGGTTTTGTAGGTGTTGGCCACGGCCTGTTCATCGTAGCTCAGGTTGCTCTTCTCCTCGAGCATCTCAAAGTCCAGCAGCTTGTCCTGACGTTTGCGGATAAGGTTGCGTGGACCAGTCATCAGCTCCCGCAGAGAACACAGGGGTTTGAAGACCAGAGCCTTCAGACGAGTCTCCTTCAGGAATAAGTAGGGAAAGTGATGGTGTCAGCAGGGCTTTAACTATTGATTTTAAATAACCTGTTCCAAAATGTATAATATACAATAATCAAATTCCAAATCAGGCATTAGTATGTTAAATCCCTCAGCAAAGTCCACATCACTAATTCTGCCCTAGAATTTGTAGTACAAAAATGAGTATGCGCTGGGGGCAGCTCGCAATTAAACAGTTCGATGTGAATTAACGTACTCTAAAACAGCCTGATGTGCTACCGATGCACAGTGTTCAGCACATTTTCCATGGGGATTAGTGCTTGTCTGTGCAGGTCAATGAACAATGCTCTAAAATAAGTAATTTAAAAAAACAATGTAAGCACACAAAAAAAGACACTTGGCAAATGAGACAAAGGAATGCTTAAACTTTCAACATTTTTCATAACTGTCATATATAATCCACTTACGTATGTTGGATATATCCACTGTCTGAGTGCAACAGTGATTTCCTTTGAGAACAGGGCAGCCTTTTCGCCCTCCAGGTCCAAGTCAGCCTCCTCTGGTTTGCAGCTGAGGAACCGCTGTGACAAAAATAGAAGATCACAGCTCTGAACACTCAAAGCACACTACCAGTCCACAGCTGTAACCTGGTCTTCAAAAATACTTTTCCTAGAAAGGCCTGTCCTGGGGTGAGCCCCATGCTGATATTTCCTAAACCCAACCAGCTGAAATTGCAATTAAACCTAACCAAGGAAAACAAAAACAAATGGAAACATCATTTAGAATTTAAAGCATGTAGCCCAGATGGCCAAATCAGAAGTATGGTCTTAGCACCCCACCTGCAGGTGGCTGAGGTAGGCCTCCATGTTGTCATGCAGCTCTATGACTCCCTTTTCCAGAAGACAGAAAAAGCCAACGAGAGCATCAAACTCTTCATCCTTTTGCTACAATAGAAAAAGACAGAGGGTATTAATCATCCAGTCTAAACGCATGTTAACAGGAAAGGCTGTTTCATTTGAATATATCTTTGAGCAAGTAAATGGGTCGAGTTGAAATGAATGTTCTTCACTCTTTTTAACAAAACATCTATCTTGGATTGTTGACCATCATTAAAGCAAACACACTCAAGCAATCACAACATACACTATATGGACAAAAGTATTGGAACTCCTGACCATTTCACCAACAGGGACATTGCATTCAAATCCATAGACTTTAAAATGGAATTAAAGGGCGAAGCCCAAACCCTGAAAAACAACTGTGTCCCAATATTTTTGTCCAGTGTATTTCGATACATTTGTAATATTAACCGTAATGTACAGATTTCGGTATTTTCAATGTATTTATGCAATTTTACATAAAGCAATATGTTTCACTGAGTTGACTGTCACATAATGTCACACCACACTTTGACCGCAGATAATACAGGTAACAACACACCTGTAGATTTCATAAAAGAGGCAATGCGTCCCTGTTTAAAGATTAAGCCACTTTTCAGGATGTAATCACAGTTAATGACAGAGCAAAGAGTGCCCTACCTTTGGCACCATTCCAGTCTCATGTTTAAAGTACTGGCTCCACCTGGCTGTCTTCTTGGCAATGCTGTGACCACTCAGTCGGTTGATCTTGTCTTTGATTGTCAGGTTCTCCGTTTTCTTATACTTATCAGCTTTGAAGTTTGAGGGAAAGTAGTAAAAATGACAACAACATTAAATGAACTTTCTTCCCTACAAAGGCTTCCTATTACTTATATAATCAATAGTAAACCATTAGCGGTTACATAAGCACGCTGCTTTGGCACTAAGCAAGTTCCCTAAACTCAGGCCATGCTCACCCACTTCACGGAAGCGCTTGTACTCATTGATCCTGCAGTTGAGCTGGACGGCTGTGTGGGCAGTCTGCTGCAGCAGGGCATAAGCTGGGTGCTGGGCATCTGTGTGCTTCTGAATGGTCTGCAGGAGAAGCGGGTAGCGGGCAATTCTCTGTACTGGCATTACCAGGAAAAAGCTCAGAGTGGATGCATTCACCTCTGGCCTGAGAGAGAGAGAGAGAGACAGAGAGAGAGACACAGAGAGCGAGGGAAAGAACAAGAGAGAGAGACAGAGAGAGAGACACAGAGAGAGAGCAAGAGAGACAAAGAGAGCAAGAGAGAAACACAGAGAGCGAGAGAGAGACAGAGAGAGAGCGAGAGAGAGACAAAGAGCAAGAGAGAGAGAGACAGAGACAGAGAGAGAGAGACAGAGACAGACAGAGATGGAGAGAGAGACAG
>JBBPCX010000032.1:7754648-7784648 GCA_037974365.1 Hydrocynus forskahlii
CAGTCCTATAGATCACACACACACACACACACACACACACACACACACACAGACAGACAGAGAGTGAGAGGGAGAGAGAGAGAGAGAGAGAGAGAGAGAGAGAGAGAGAGGGCTGTGTGTGTCTCAGCAGTTGCTATGACTTCAGGAAACCGAGAGGCAGTGTTAGTCTACATACCGATCCTCTGCCGTGTGGATCCACCTGCCTGGAGGAGGAGAAGGACGGAATGCCGTAGTGCGATAGGAACCGTCAGGCCTGAGATTAACAGCATGCCCTCCCTCCTGAGAGCTCTGTTCCCTGGCTGATCAGGTGTGAGTCTCACTGACACTGCAGTAGCTCCCACACCTGCAGTCCATAACCATCAGAACTGCGCCTCTGAGAGGTAAATTAACCACTGCTTCTTAAACTCCGAGGCCAACTGTTGACTGTCACCCCCAAGCAGTGCCGAGATAAAGGCAGATTTATCCCCAGGAGCTCCTTATGTCCACATGTCGCCCAGTTCAGTCCTAAACCTTAAGTAACAGTGACCTCGTGTGGTTATTTTGTAGTAATGCAGGACGTCCATGACGTGGTACGACTGCAATGGCTGCGTTGGAGTGGTGGATTTTGTCTGATCTATAGCTCATATCCTCAATACACGTAGCTGCAGAGCTGTCTAAGATGTGGATCCACATGACTACAATATCAGGCAAAATCAAATAGCAGACAGTGCTCAATCCTGCAGAGTGTCTCCAGGAGCAGGGTTGAGAACTTCTCTAAAACACCCACTTCAGCTCAGGGATGGTTTGTAACTGTGTTGACTGCTGTATCAGAGCATGGAATACACCAGAATATTCGGTACATGTGTCCTCCAGGAACAAGTTTAGGGTAGTGCTGTAAGACTAGGGTTGTAGCCTATGGCCTTAATACATATAATGGCAGTGCTGCCCAACATGTGGATCAACATGACTACAGTATCAGGCAAATTCAAGAAAGGCAGACTATTTAGACCTGCAGTGTATCTCCAAGAACAGGGTTGAGAAACTGCTCTAAAACACTCTCTTCAGCTCAGGAAAGGCATAGTGCTGGATCAGAGCATGGAAAACACCTAAATGTACAATACACTATGAAACACAATGTACTTAAAATGTTCTTAACCCTACGTTAATTTACCCATGAAAATACACCAAAGCCCTTCATTTGAATTAAGTGGCCGTTAATTTGTGAAACCAACCCTTTAATTTGACTTTAGTATTAGATTGAAGGCATGAGTGTGAAACCCCTTAATCTTAAATTTAAAGCGTTAATTTAGGAGATTCTATTATTTAAGGCACAAATTTGAAAAAGTAGGGGGGAAATTCAGTCATTTTACCCATTTATCAGCCTTAATCTGTGCACTTTTCCCCTTAATTTCCTCGAGTTCCTGTATGGGAAATTAAGGTCAAAATTAACATAGTTTTAAGAGGGAAAATTAAGGGGTTTGGTTTCGTAGTGGTACAAGTGTCCTCCAGGAGCATGTAACTTTAGATGCAGTACAGAAGTGAGCTTCTTCAGTCCTGGAGGGCCAGAGTTCAGCACAGTTTGATGATTTCCCTGCTCAAACACACCTGATTCAACTCTGCTGTTAATTAGCAAGTTTGGCAAGTATGTTTGAACAGGAAAATGACCAAACAGTTCTGAACTCCAGCCCTCTGGGACAAAAGACGAGCTTATCAGCTCGAAAAACAACAACAACAGGGAAACAGTATGAAGACAAATGTGTTAGTGTGTTTCTATGACATACTATTAGCAAAAAGCTTTCTATATTGTACCAAAAAGTTTATTTGACTTTCGTGAATGGGAATAATGGACCCCTTTTCGATGCTGTGATTTCTACAGCAGTTTCTCCATCATGGAGAAGACTCAAACTATTCATTGCTATGGTCTATATTCATAAAGGCCTCTGTAGAGACTGTGGTGAGCCCAAGTAGTAGCAATAGTGCTGGAAAATGATGTATATCATGACTTTGTGTGTCTCCAGCCCTAACAAACTTTGATGATTGTGCTAAAAGTGCAGCTGTGTATTGTTTGTGGATCCTGGTTAAAGGACACACTTCTGCATATGATACACAATGCACAATGAATTGCACTGAACATATTGTGAAAAAGATATAAACAATACATAATTAAATGTGGCCTGTTAATATTTTAAAGTGGCACAGTTAATATTTATTTATTTGTTTGTTTGTTTGTTTCCAAACATGTTAAACTCAGGAAATATGTGTTGTGTTTAATTGGCACTGCGATGGACTGATGATTTGTCCATTGTGCTTCTCTGCCTTTTAACCCATGACCTCTGGGATAACCCCCCAGGCCCCCTCTCCCATGACCCTGGTTCAGAATAAGTCTTAGATAATGATTAAATTGAATTATCCTTGTAAGTGGAGCAGGTAAGCAGATCAGAGTTATCCAATCCTGGTTTAACAAGCAAAAACATTACAAATTCTTAAAAAAAAATCATGATTCCTTTGGAATTACGTGTTCTCCATGTTAGTATTTCTAGTTGAAATCAAATTAAGCATTAATTTTCCTCTCTAAAGAAGTGTGAAACAAATGTGCACTATGTTGCCTTGATAGACTCAAAAGAATTTTACTGAAAATGAGATGTAGAATTCTATAAAGCAAAAACAACCTGTTGACGTGGTGAACAACATGACTTAATAGGAATTCCTGAAATAAGCAAACATATCTAGTTACATCTTTGTAAATATCTTGATACTAGTGAGACAAAAAGATGTCAATACAGCACTTAAACATGATTTCAGTTACAATAATAAGATACAGGGACTGAATAAGACTGTATCTCTCTTCTAAATCTCTCACATATCTGAAACTTAATTGAGTATGAGGTGTAGTATTTTAGTATTATTGTGGTAGTTTTAAGGAATGCAATTGATGCAAAGAACTAGATTAATTACTTATGTCACAGAAACAAGTGACCTTGTCTTGAGAAAAACAGCTTATGGCCTTGAAGGGAGATCATTTCGCTTGCCGATGTGTAGCTTTTCTGCAGAGCATTCACAGTCAAATATTAACTTTATATCCTTCTTTCATTTCCATTTTAATGGAAACAAATCTTACTAGTTTCCTGATGTGAATATTTTTGAAGCATCTAAAAGGATGAATACGTATATCATGAAGATGTGACTTTACAAGATGTGACTTTACAAAAAGAATCCTCATGTGCTCCTTTGGTTAAATAGAATCACTTCATTTCCAAAGTCAATTGCTTTCAATGGGTTGATTTATTAGTCTGCCCATCCAACTAACTGAGGGACTTAATCCATGACATTACACTTCAGATATGCGCTTTGCTCCTCGGGGACAGAGATTGAGCCATTTAGTGGGAGTTACAAAATGTAAAATCGTGGCTCTCCACACATTCTGTCTCCTGGCAGCGCGATGCATTTCGACATAAGTCCTCGAACATAAGTCCTCCATGCATGCTCGACTCTCGTCTCCAGTTTTCGTCTGTGGTTTCTGGGTTATTCATGCAGGAGAGGTAAATTGTGGGCCATTTCTGTGGAAACCATACATTTTGACACAGCGAGAGAAGCTGTGGGCCCTCCCTCTCACACACTAGGGTGACGAATTAGGGCTCAACCTGCAAAACAAATGAGAGCACCCAGAAATTTCGCAGCCCACCGAAACCACAGCTGCAGTCGTCTCCAGACGAGGCTGGCTTGTTAAGAAGCTGTTGTCCTTGTTTTAAAATCAACATGCGTCTTCATGCTTTCAAAAGAAAATAATAATCAAATGGACTACGGTATATAATCATAATAATGCATTCCAGACTGAGAAACAGGCCTGCTGGAGGCCTTTGAAATAAACATATGGTTATCATTTTTTCAACCCGCTCTTGTTTTTTTGTTTTTATTCCTTCCTCCTATTATTCAGCCGCGATATATCATTGAGATTATATATTACGATAGGCCAACCAACTTCACCCAGCAATTATAAGCTAATTCTTTCAACTATATGAGCATATTCACATGATTTAGTCTGGGATTTAAAATGTGAGAGGAAACTAATGCGAAGAAAAACAGAATGCATACACACTGATTTTTAGAACAATAAAGTGGCAGCCCTGGCACCTTTGAACACTGAAAACAAGGATCCTGGTCCCAGGGCCTGGATCACCCTGCACAGATTATTAGGTAACCTCCATGATCAGGTTACCTAATAGTCAGATGTGCCATTTATTACCTGGATCAGGCGTGTTTGTTAAGGGTTTGTTAAGAGAGCACCCCTGACCTAAAGAAATACTTAATCACAGTGTTTTCAGTGTTTATCTGTGGCCAATGCTTGTATTTCTAGGTTACTGTTTGCCATCAGTTTTTAAAATTTATTTTATAGCAAATCTTCGTTACAATAAATATTTAACCAGACACAATTTTAAATATGACAATTTTATATTATCAATGCAGGTTAATAGAAAACACTTCTGTTCAATTATATTGGCTTTCATTCATCACGGATTAAATGACTACAAACTTTTTTTCTTATCATTGTTTATGGTGTTAAATAAGTTTACATTTTAATCAACTGGGCTGAATCTTCTTTTAGGCCGCAGAGGCTTTAGTGATAGGACGTGTGGGCTGTGAGGCACAAAGGCTGGAAAATCCCACTCTCAGCTGCTTCTATGTATATCATTCATTCAGTTACTTGAATGACATTTATAACAGAGAGCCAGTGGGAAGATGCTGAAGCAGCTGCCTATTACTTCTGCTTTAAGTTTGTTTTGAATCAATAGGTTTTTTTTTCTATTTTTCAAAGCACAGAGGAATGCACTGAAATTGCTATTATGAGTGATATAGATGTGACACATAGAAATCAGGTTGATGTACTGGAGTAGTGCTGGAGTATTCTTTCCATTGGACAGTAGGTGTCACGGCTGTAACTTTATTTTAAAAAAATGTCTCAAAAAATGTATATGCACATACAGGATTCAGCACTGGACTTGGACTGTCTAAAATCTATACTACAGAAGCATATCAGTATTACTAAATGTACTATGAAAAATGTGTTTGAATTTCAATATCTCTTTCATATATGCAAATTTGAAATGGTTCCCAATCCCATTCCTGAACGCGCTGTGCTCTGCACATGTTTGTCTTTTCATGTTTGCCTCTTTTCTACTGATCCAGCACATGAGGAGCTTGTTAATTAAACCAGGTGTTCTAGATGAGGCAAAATCTGCATAGTGTGGGGTCCTGAGGAACCCCAGGCCTGAAGAGTGACCTCTCTGAGAAACAAAAGGGAGACTTTCATGTAAACAATTGTCTCTCCTGTAATTTGAAAGAATGATGAATGAACTGAGGGATGTGTAGTGATTGCAAACGACCATTTAAAGCAGGGGTGTTGAATCTTATCCACAAAGAGCTGGTGTGGCTGCAGGTAAACAAGCAAGAACACCTGATTAAAATTTTGAAGACTGAAACCAAGTGGAATCAGGTGGACTCCTGATTGGTTGGAATGAAAACCTGCAGCCACACCAGCCCTTTGTGGATAAGATGTGACACCTCTGGTTTAAAGCATTTAATCAGAGTGTAAAGAGCCGAGTCTGTACTCTGCAGTGTACCTCCGTGTGTTTACTAGTTGACCAGCAGAGGGCAGTGCAGGCAAGCAAAGCGTCCCTACAGTTAAACATAGGAGACGCACATTTCATCAGCTAGCTTGGCTTTATGAAAGAAAAAGTCAGGAATATGGTTAAGAACGCCCCATTGATTTTCATACACTGTGACAGGCACAGACTGGAACTCATTCTGTCCTTTTTTGGAATGTTTCTGTTTTCTGTGTGAGTGCATGCCAGGTCTGTGTGAGTGCAACGTTGGGCAAAAAATGAAGGAACCTGGACTAATGCACACCAGGGCTCACACACAAGGTCCAGCGCTGGTCCATACACACACACACACACACACACACACACACACACACACACACACACATATGTATATAGAATGAGCCTCCCTAATTATTTGTAACATAAACTCCATGGTTAGGTTATCTAGATTTTTTTATTAAAACACTGAGGTTTTAACCAAAAAATCTGCTGTGCCAGAAATTTATAGTAAATTCAACAAATACTAACTTGTTTGTTATTTTGTAGAATAACACACACACACACACACAAAAGCACAAAAAAAAAGGCTCGGTCTCCAACATAAACACTCCAGCCAGAGTGAGAAGCATGTGCTGGGTCTCTTTTTAATATGTATATTTCCTTTTCACATTTGGTACCATCAGGGTTTTGTTGCAGAAGTTTACCCGTGTGCTGCCAGGCTGTAAACAATGAGCTCAGGAGGCCTCTGGGTGGCCAGTCCCGCCTGACTGCCTGCCTGACGCCCTCTGTGTTCTCCATCCTCACCGGGACACGCTCCGCATCCAGCCGCTCCTTCACCTTCACCTGTGCAGGCACGGCAGAAGTGAAAAACACACTGAGAGAGAGAGAGATAAAGAAGTGAAGCGCAGATCCCGGGCCTCCACGCCTGATCCCCCCATCCGAACCATGGAATCAGTGTGGAAATCTGTTCCTGATAAGGAGCCCGGGGGAAGGAAAGAGGAGCCTGGATGGCAAAACACATTAAAAAACAAAAGATAAAAACAACAACAGAGGTGGGCAGTACCATCAAGTCAATAAAAACTATCACTGCCGTCAAATGATGGTTCAGGAAGGCAAAAGTGTGCAGAACACTAGTGAAATATGGATAACTAAAGACTATTACTTATAGAACTGAGGAGGGACTCTTCTTAGGACATTCAGCTTCTGTTAGTGTAGGAACTGAAGTTCTTTTGTTTAAAACAAAATGCTAATAAGCAAAAGTGAGAGGTGCAGTAAAGCAGTTCAGCCCACAGAACAATGAGGTTAAATCAACTTTATTGTTCAAAGACAGCAAAGTATTGTGCAAATCCAATAATTCCAACAAACTAAATTAAGAAGTAATAAGGCAAATTAAAAATAATTCAATGAATAATGAATGAGTGAATGAAACAGTAAAAGTTAAAGCCACAGACGACGAGACAGAACTACAAATCACATGGCTCAGTAGACCTCAGGGCAGTACAGCCTAAAACTACAGCTTATATGTTGTGTGCCATGTTAAGCAGTAATTATAGCATGGCATTAT
Source organism: Hydrocynus forskahlii (assembly GCA_037974365.1). Lineage (NCBI taxonomy): Eukaryota > Metazoa > Chordata > Actinopteri > Characiformes > Alestidae > Hydrocynus > Hydrocynus forskahlii. The sequence goes on from JBBPCX010000032.1 coordinate 7,761,792, forward strand.
ATCCCTCAGCCTCAGTTTGGTTTGATAGAATGCAAGATCCTGAATCATTCATGCTTTGATTCTTAAGTGTTCTCTCGCTATGGTACCCAGAGTTCATTACACAAAATGCATATTATGACCATTGGGAATTCTCATGGTGTAACTAGTCCTGACTGCTAGACAATAAATACAACCATGCTAGCGTTCAAGTAATTCTTACCTCAGTCACTGCAGAAAAAAGCTATACTGTGCTAAGACACCTCGCTAACTAAAGACCTAAAGCTTCTTGTCCTCTTCTGATGAGCAATTCCTGTTATTGAAGTTAATCCATTCTTTCCACTGTAACAATATGTGGAAAAAATACACCTGTGCATAAACCACTATGCTACATCTTAGTTTAGCGAAAACCCTTGTTGAATTTTAGAGTGGCATCAGAGACAACAGCAAGTCAGGGGGTTCCCTTCTTTACATATATATTTGAATATAATTTTTGTTGTTATTTTAACCAATTTTCTTACAATTGTCATTATCAGTTGATACTCTCTAGCTACGTTTCTCACTCTCATACAGTGCTCCAAGGTGAGGGTCAAGATGCGAAACCAGCCTGTTTTACATCTGCTGTGAGTTAAGTCCACTTCAAAGTATCTCCCGATAAATAGCTATGACTTGAGCCTATCTTGAGAAAAAGCTTAAAAAGTTATACAGATAGGTGTAGCAGGATTGGTATACCAGTGTCACCAACCCGGCTCCTGAATATCTACCTTTCTCCACACTTAATTAAACACCCTTATAAATTCTACCTGACCCTTCAAATTATTCTCTCCCTGCACATACAGCTAGTTTTATATGCACAGATGTTTCGTCTATAATGAGCACTGAGTTGCTGTCCCACCGGTTACTCAGAGCAAGAAAATAAGACAACAACTTTTCTCTAAATGTTAAAGGTTTTGTTGGAAATATGTCTGTAGAACTGGCTGGAGGGTGTACAAAACGAGTGTCAATTTTTGACAGTATATTTACAACAACCAGAAGCTGTGGCTGAGAGCTCTGTTGCTGAGAGCTCTGGATTCTCTTGCTTAGATTCAGTGCATTGCTATTCTGAGTTATCAAGTCAACAGTGCTGTTTGAAAGCACTGGAGAAACCGGCCTTGACCAAACAGGTGGGCATTGTTGAACAAAATATGAAACTGATCGGCTGTGTTTTCTACAGAGGGTAACTTCAGGTGGAACGTACAATATCCTGTTAATACAGTTCATTCATTCATTTTCCAGTTTATCCTTAAACTGGGTCTTGGGAGGTGTTGGAGCCAATTCCAGTATGGTTGAGGCAAAAGAAAAAAAAAACACCTGGAGGATCACCATTCCTTCACAGGCTTTCACAGTTGAGATGCTAATTTTAATTCCTTTTAAGTGGCCTTATGTTAAAAATGTCACGTTATTTTCATCATAATTCATGGTTAAATAAGACTAAAACCAGGTTGGAGTATTTATAATTGGATGAAACCGTGTATTCCCTATATTTGTCTGGCGAGTTTATTCTTGCTTCTTTCAGCTCTGTGGCCACAGGTCTGTAATTTTGGCATGTAATTTTACTTGACTTGCTTTATCTTATTTTGGAGATTTTATATTTTTAGTGTTATCTGTTAAATGCCGTATTTGTTGAGTGCTGTGTTTATGACAGGCTGGTTGTGATAGTATAGAGCTGACTTTATGCCGTTTATCTCTAGGTGGATGTGGTCTAGGCGGATAATATGCGCAGTCCGGCTGTATTATCAAGTGTTTTAGTCTTTGCACCTCATGGATGTGGCTCGCAACTAACACTCAATCAAGTTTGGCAGGCTAATAGCTCGCCAGAGAGGTAGATTTTGTGGATTTTGATCATTAGAATGGAGGAACTTCGAAAAGTAACAGTTTTAGAAACAGTTAAGGTGGTCATATAAAAAGCATTTTAGATGGCACAGGCAAAAAGAGCGGCAGGAGTGTTATATAAAAAAGGAACTTAGCATCAGAGACACAGTGTGAACAGAGCAAGGCAGTAGAGCCCGGTATAAGACTGAGCCACTGTGTTAGAGTGATGAACAACAGCACCCCAGCTGGCAAAACCACTCCACACCACTATGAATGAGGTGTGTTTCCTTTGGGGTGGGGGTGAAACCTGCCAAGCAGCTTAGATAGTTATTGCTTGAAAAATAGGCATATTCGGTAAAAAAGTACTCTATCAAAACTGTCCTTTTGTTAATATAACCGAATGATTGTAGCTGCCGCGTCAAAAGATCCGGCACTTATCAGAACTAAACCAGACCCAGAAAAGGCTGGTAATGTCTCTGGAATGGCGTGTCTCAAAGCACAGGCCACATTACGTCCCATCAGTTCCAGATCAGACCACACTGATCAGCTGCTAATCCTGAGAAATAGCGGGCCACATTTGCATAGCTGTTCTTCCTATTTATTAGTCGTTCTGGAGCAATCTCTGCTGAATGATGGCGGTCGCCGCTCTGGGCTGAAGAGAGCCAGTTGTGGTCTGTTTGCAGCCAAAGGGGATCAAATCCCCCCTTGCTTGCTTGCCAAGGTGGGGTTTGCTTATATATGGCAAGTCACACGTTTATTGCCTTGACTAATTGTATGATGGATGTTCAGTGCAGCAATTAGTGTCTGTGTCCAGATTTAGCTCGAAGGGAAATGTGGCTTTTTACGTTATTATACCACAGCTCGGCAGCTGTAATGATTATGCCGCTCCTAATCATAACTCTCATATACAGTATACGCGGTGCCCCGTAAAACCAGAAAAAGGAAATTGAGAAAAAAATGCAAATGAAAGAAAAAAGGATATTTGAACATCATGGATGGATGATATAAATGTTTTAACCAGTCCCGTGTACCGTATGAGTAAAGAGTGTCCGTTTTTATTTCAGCCTCGTAAACAGCAAAATTGAAAATAAATTAAAGCTGTTCCGATGGTGTTTAAGGACTGGACAGTCGGTTGCTACACGGTATATTCATTCGGTGGAGGAAATAGCCATGCCGGAGTGTTGGGCAGACTTGCGTGAATGAGGCCGGCCGTTTATGAAAGAATTCAGTCATTTCTGCTGTGGTTTGGGCCCTGCTCGTATTTTACAGGATTTTTAGGGCACAAATAATCGAAAACGGCTGCCTGCACACTTTTTTCCCCCTAGAAACCCAGAGTCTTGAGCGTCAGAGACATTTCTCAGAGGGCAGGGTTTGACCTTAGCCACCCTGACAACAGTGCTGTGAAAACGGACTTGCTGAGAGCAGGCTTGCTGAAAGCAGGCTGTCCTCCACTGTTCCCACAATGCACCTGGAGTCAGGCCTGCTAAATCCAGGTACGCTCAGAGGCCTGGGTCCTGTGCGTCGCGAGAGGCTTGTTAAGAAAGAGGGAGACATTTAGCGTGGGCTGGGGAAATAAACCTGTATCAAAATGTAATGGGCCAGGTTGTAAAAGTATTAAATAGTACACGATTTAGCCAGGGGGTACCTTGGCCGACCCTGGAATGAGTGCGTGCGGCCGCGCGCTCTTAACCATTTCAATGAGCAGTCAGGCTGGCTGTAATCACAACCGTGTGGGTTTTATAATCCCCACTGAAACACCATGCTACGTGTAGCCCTCACTTTCTGTCTGACCCAGCTCCAGTGTTACACAAGGTGTCTACATATGAAGTAATGCAACAGAGCGGGATTGATATGTCTCATAAGGGTGGCCCTCGTGGTGGTACTGTGTCAAGTCTGTGATAAACACGATGAGGTATACGCATACGCAATCTCACGCAGGCCTATTTTTAGGTGTAACTGGACCTGACGCAAGTATATCCCATTCTTCTGAACAGAACTCCCCCCAGGGCCACCCACTGAGGATGGTGATGAATATGTGCACATCCTAATAGTGTGAGGACAGGGCCCCGATAACTCACACACTTGACAGTACTAACGTCACTCCTTTTACTTATAGTTCAGCTAAAAATCACATGTATACAATTGTCCTCTTATTTCAAATGTACTCGATCAGCCAAGACAGGAGGTTAAGAAAATTCATTTTCCACAAAAAATGGATGTGCACAGGAATAAAATAGGCTTTCTATGGGTTATTACTATGTCTCGTTTTACAGAAGGTAGAAGGCACTGGAATCTTTCCTTCTGCATGAGCACGCAATATGTTAAAATGACTGAACTGGTGGAATCGGACAGGACTAATATCACTGAGGAACACAGATAAAATGGCATTACCCTGCCTCCCCATGGAAAACGAATCTCATCTGAATAGTTCCCTCCCAGTTTATTTGCTTGTCAATTTTTAGAGCAGAGTCAAAGATTATGCCATGTTTTTTACTATGCTCTTCAACTGTAGCCCTAATTTGTCACTTATAGCTTTTGCTGAGTCAGAATTGATTGTATATATCAGGGTGGAGAACGCAGTGGTGAATATGTCACCCCCCTTATGTGCTAATATATTTGATTTACTTTCTTTTAATTGTGTTTCTCTTCTTCTTCTGTGTCTCCTGTACAGCTGATAGGTCAGATGATCCAACAGATGCTTCAGACCAGTGTTCTGCAGCAGGAAATCACTCAATAGACTGAAACAGGGCAGCCAAAGGCATCCTCTCTGAAGCATGGCTTCTCGGCTGCAACGTACAACTGAACAGAGCCACAGAGGGTTGTTTTTGCCCGCTTATTCTAGATGGCAGAAAATTCCAGGCCCTCATGCACCACTCAGGTACCCCCAAAGCGCCAGACTGCATGTTACCGGCCCCCTGGTTGACTCCCATAGCTGTTTCCTACATGCAGGGTGATGTTTGGCAAATTCCCACAACCTGAGACTGGATCGGGAATGGCCTCCTAATATTGGTCTGGTCACTGGTCACTGGCCCTGGCTCTGCTTGTAGGGTCCTGGGTTAAAGCACATTATCTAGGCACCAGCAACATTCCAGCAACTGATAAGTCTTATTACAACCCCATCAACGGTTTGCAGCAGCATATCTGGATGATGTAATTATCCTTTTAGAGTTCTGGCCTGAATATCTCCCCCATCTCTGGAAAGTCCTGTAGAGCTTACGTGGTGCTGGTGTAATTGGAAACCACAAGCAATGTTATCTGGGACTGTCAGAAGCACACTATTTGTGGTACTGTATTGGGAGATGTATCAACCTACACTGAGTTGTCCTCAGCCTACACTGAAAAAAGCGCCCCCCCTTTACAGAGGTCTAAAGAGGCCTCCCAGACAAGGTGCTTTGGACCACTGAGGTTGAGACAATTGGAAACACCACCTCACCTCTGAACTGGTTCTCCGGAACCCCAACTTCGACTGGCCATTCATCATTCAGATGGATGTCTTAGAAAAGGGCCTGGGAATAGACTTTAAGGAGCATCTGGTGCTGTACATCGGTTGCAACTGAGCAATACCATACCACACTGAAGAGTGAGGTTCTGGCAATCAAATGGGCCACTGAGGGCCTTTTGATTCTATTTAACAGATAGAAAATTCACTCTCATTCCTGACCATGCACCTCTACAGTGAATGGCCAGAGCCAAGGACACACACTTCTAAATTATGTGCTAGTTTCTTTCACAAAGAACTTCTCTTTCCACATGCTGCATAGGTCAGGGATGCTGAATGAAAATGTGGATGCTCTCACCTAGTTGCTGGCCCTCTGGTCTGGTCTTTAGTAACAGCCATGGGGAGCATGGTGTGGGTCAGACCTGGCGTCAACCATCTCCAAGCCAGAACTGGAGCTGTCCAAGGTTCAGAATGAAGAAGACGCCTCCTCAGCACCTCTTCTTTTGGACAGCAAAAGCAGAGGGTCTCAGGGGGTGGGTCAGCCGACCACACGGCTGGAGCCCACTCATCAGCTCCCCTGACCGCACTCTCCGGCTTCGAGATGGACATTTAAATGCCACCCACAGTTGGATGAGTGAGTCTTGCTGCTCCACAAATCCCCTCTCTTGCCTCTACCTGTCTTTAGGTGACGGCAGTGGCATGCAGCAGGGTAACCATGGGAGATCCAGTACACATTAAACAAGCATGTCCTCTGCTCCCATTCGTTTAGGGACAAACTCACAGCCTCATTGCACACATCAAAGGAGGGATTCACTGGGACCAGCCTGCCCATGCACCACACACTTCATTTGAAGCCTTGAACTTAAATAAAGGAAAACCAGTATGAGTTCACTTGTGACCTCTTTATTTCTGTACTTTGGCTGGACTTTTCACAAAACGTGTTAAACTTTCTGACAGTAAAAAGAGTGATTATTTTAGTGTAATAAGCAGACTCTTACTTATCACAGTCTGTAATTTTGTTGGCGAGACAAACACTGCACTTTCGGGGTAAGATGTAAATTCTGTAAAGTGCATGCAAGCCACACACAGTGTATCGCAACCTCAGGAATCTCAGACACTGAGAGGTGTTTCTCTGTAGACACATTCAACAGAACCACAAAGGGCAAAGGTTTGCTCTGACGGCTGAGGTCACTCACAACTCATTCCTTACTCACATCTTGTCTAGTTGTTGCAGTCTGAGCATGCTCGGGCCCTGCCAAGACATCCTGGAACACTTCTGCTTCTCACACTCGTAAAGATTATGTTTACCAAAACACTCCACGAAAGCAAGTGTACAGTTCATTAATTATAAGCACACAGAGGCCAACCACATCAGTATTCCCAAGCTAAGCACATGTGTATAAATGGAAAAGGAGAAAATAAATACACTTCTAAATACGTTCCAAGTGTAGCGGGGTCAAACTGCACAGCTCTGCCAGTGTTTTGTGTGCAGTGGTTGGAGAAAAAGCAGTGCAGAGGCTGCATTGAAAATTTATAGCTATGCCCTTGTCTAGTTACACCCATCCAGTTGGTAGAATGGATAAATACATGCTACTTTTATGAAAATATTCAGAGGAAAACACAATAACCACTTCTGAGTTAAAATAAATGTCAATAGCTCACCGGCATTATTAGAATTAGAAAGGCCATTTGTCAGAATTTGTTTGTTTTCGGTCAATCCAGATCAGGAAGAAATTGTCTTCTCATCTGAATTCCCTCTTTTTCCCCTTATTTCTTCTTGTGAGCATTTTACGGGCAGCATTATTTTCACCTAAATCCTCTGTCATAATCCATATTCATCAGAGTTAAATGGGAATTGTTCCTTAGCTGTGAGTGTTGCCTCATTTCAGATACATTCCACAGACATGGCGTAGCCATGACTTACAGGCCATTACTTTTTAACATGCTTTACTATTGTACAAGCTCAGCTGCTGATTTAAAGCACCCTCATTTTAAAGATACTTTTGTGCTCCCTTATGTGAGATTGCTTTCCTTACGTTCTTTATCTTTTATAGGGCAATTTAAGCAAAGAGCATTGCCCTGCAGCACCTTAGTCTCGTACCTAGAATTAAAACTAATAAACCTTTGCTAGCAGCAAGAACTGAGACGATTGCATCAAGGTCAGGACTCTCAGTCAATGGAGCTCATGAAAACATTTACATTTACGGCATTTAGCAGACGCTTTTATCCAAAGCGACTTCCATTCCCTACCTACAGGGGACAGTCTCCCTGGAGCAACTTGGGGTTAAGGGTCTTGCTCAGGTACCCAGTGGTGGTATTCTGTAGGTAGGATTCGAACCCACGACCTCTTGGTCCAGAGGCAAGTATCCTACCCACTGAGCTACCACCACCCCAAAACTGGCCTGGTTACAGCAAGTGCCTTTAACATGTTTGGTTTTTCCTCACAACATGGATACAATGAGTACTCCTGGAAACCCTTGGTTCTGCTGATGTTGCAAACAGGACCAGACTGAATGTTCAGGAAGAGAAAAAAGTCATTTGCATGCAGAGCTCTGAAATTCTGGAACAATCTATCAATTCGTGTGGAAAGCGTGTTTATATATGATAAATGAAAATGATAAGTGTGTTTTGTATTTAGATATGTTTTAGTCTTACAGTAAACTAAAACAATGAATTTATTTGTTTTAGTTTTTAGCTTTTAAATTACACACACACACACATGCACACACATTGCATGTGTATATATATTCATAAAAGCAATTGCATCAGTGTCAGGCATCTCAGTCAATGGAGTGCATGTAACACATATTTAGATTTTATTCTTTATTATGTACAGCTGCCCTGTTCCACTTCGGTAAGTAAAAAAGTTTGTTGCTAATGAAGCTGTTAATTTCTTTTGGACTTTTATAATCAGTTCTAATATACTAGTGTTCAGTAATGCATGCACCCATTTGTTGGCCGAAATTAAGCACATAAATAAATAAATAACCTGTCTTGCGGTATTGCATAAATACAGCTGTAACTGTAATGTATTTTATTCTTTATTATGTACAGCCGTAACTATGCTGTATATTTGTACAAATTGTGGAATTGTAGGTTTACAGTTACTGACTGTAGCCCATCAGTTGCTGCACTATTTTCAGCTCTGCAGTGACACTGTCAAGTCTGTGCTGAGTTTACAAATATATGTATTGGCCACAGTGATGTGCCTGGGGTTTTTGAACACTTTGTATATGGAGTGAAGTCGCCTTATAGTGGAGGTGAACTGTCATCATCAACATCATCACAAATGACATTCTGGTGCTTTCTTTCTCCTCTCACTGACAAGATGGCCCAGTTCCCCCTGACTGAACTCCAGAGGGCACAGAGGGGTGATCCCACTACTGGATAACTCTCTCTCTCTCTCTCTCTCTCTCTCTCTCTCTCTCTCTCTCTCTCTCTCTCTCTGTTGTGGTCAGATGCCCAGCACTGATAGAAAGCAGCTTGTTGAAAAGGGCCGCTTCTGTTCCATGACACCTCCAACAAAAAAGTTCTTTCCTCTGCGGGCGATTGTTGCTAAGTAGCAGGCAGGGTAAACATCCTTGGTGGTGTTTGTGGGCAGAGCAGCTGACAGCGGTGTGTGCGCCGCTGATGAAGGAGATTCACACACTGGTTGAGATAAGAGCAGGGAGAGCCCTCTACCCGCTGATAAGAGGCCTAGCGCTCTGTTTGCTGCTGTTGCCATGCTCTGGCCCCTTTGATGCACCCGGGACGCTGATTTATGTTCCCTGCTCTAAAATCATTCATCCCGTGTCACCCAGCCAACTCTGTTTACCCCGTTGCTATTGTTGCCGTTGTTGTCGCTGTTGTCTCGCATTTTAAAAGCTCTATGATGTGAATGAATGAGCACTTTCATAAGATTACAAGTGCTGGCATGTGCTACCTCAGCTTTCCGGCGCTGGATCCTGTGTATGTGATTAGAGGCGTGATGGCTTTGCTTTTTCTTATAAAAGTGATACTCAGAGATTAAGAGTTCAACACTCAGTCATATTGCGGCCACGTCGCCTAACTCAGTGCTTATTTCCGGACAAACCACTCTGGTAAGGGCATCTACCTTCACCTCTGTTTTACAGCTCCATTTATCATACAGGGGATTTACAATTATAGTATATGCTGTTGTTTTTTGTTTCTATGGATCATTTGTTAGCCCCTTTTACTCTGAACAGCACCCCCACAAAACCACCAGTGAACAGAGAGGGAACAAGTTGAGGGACACAATATCAGTATGTAGTGCTTGAAGGCAGCAATTGTTTTCCAAATATGATGCTATAAGTAAAGAAGCATTCTATTTATTTAGTATTTATGTACATTAAACTGTTCCTTTAAATAAATATAAATCACACAGCAAATAATGTACAGTGCTAACTGTGCACAGAGTTGTTATTCTTTATTAATTTTGTTAAAACTAAAAAGGTTTTCCTATATGATGTATACCATTGTGCTTGTATTGGTTATATAGCAAATAACATACACTACTAACTGTTAACTCAGTTTTGTTCTCTATATTGTTACAAAAAAAACTGGTATAGGCAATATATCACGCAGCACTATCAACACGTGTAAATAAGTGTGACAATAAGTAAGAAATAAAAAAAGTTTTTTTCAGCTTTTGTAACTGCTACACACATTTCACACACAAGCAGGTCTGTTGGAACTGACTCCTCTCCCTGTTTCATAATGGCATCCTAAAGGAAGTGCCATGCTTTAGCATGTCATTTTAAATGAGCTTCTGATCGCATGCATGTTGTGCAGCTGTATGTGGATGGTCATTTTTCTTCCAAACGAATTGGCCATCTGTTTGGTCTGATTCCTTATCAGCCTGAACTTTCCTATTAGTCTTTTCAAGAAAAACACAACTCCTTCTCTCCCTCATGTTAGATATTTTCCAGACAGCCTCGCTGTGCTCGGTGCTAAAACCCTCCACCCCGCCCTCGCATCTACAGCTGCCAGCTGCAATCTTTTAGGATCAGGTAATTCACCATGGTTTACACCCAATGATAATAAAAAAAGAGTACAGTACTAAACCCGGAGCCCTGAAGGAACGTTCAGATCCCAGTTTCACCTACCATTTGCGGTCTTCAGTCTGTGCCTCTACAGTGTTTACATTAAACATACCACTGTCTCACAGATATTATTCTGCTAAATGAAAAGTTAGTCAGTATACTAATAGTTATTATTAATAGAATTTACAATTGATTTCTATCATTGCAGAATTAGTTTTTGATTAAAACCTGATCATGGAGCGAAAATGCATATATGTGTGTGTGTGTGTGTGTGTGTGTGTGTATGTATATATCTATATATCTATGTATATGTGTGTGCGTTTGTGTAATGTGGTAATGTGTGTGTCTGTGTGTGTGTGTATGTGTGTGTTTACACAGTTTATCATAATTACGTTCAGCCATGGCGTAGTATAAATTGTAAGTACAAGCTGTATGGTTTTAATAATAAGAATGATTTTTGAACCATTTGATATATTGACAAAACAACACTGGGACACAAAACATTAAATTTTCAAATTGTGGTTTAGGTTACTGTTCTAAATCTCAAATGACTTGTTGATCCTTCACTGAAGGATTTTCATGAAATATATGTTTGGGGTGCATTATATGGCATTCAAATTCGCCCTAATGCTCCTCTGTGTCTACAAATTTCCATTCAAAGAGACCGGGTGCCAATACCTGCCCGGAATATTTATTTATTTTCATCAAAAGTGGTTTGTCTGTTCACATTTTCCCCACCATAAAATTGAAACTGGGCGGGGTGCTGTAATATATTTGACTCTGTTTGCAAATATTATGACAAGAATGGATTTTTTTCACCTTTTCATGCTTAGAATGTATTAAAAATCCCCCCTGCGCTAAGATAAGCAGTTTGTTTAAGCTGCATATTTGATAACATGCCAATTTTTTACTGCCTTTTCTTTCACTCATCCCCCAAAAATACCGCAATTATTTTTTCTCCAGCTGGAATTTGAATCGTTAATCAATCCTGGCCTGCAGCAGCCGTCTCTGAGAAACTCGCCGCAAAAGGGGGCTGCAATGTTTCAAGTCTTTCAAACTTCTGAAACATTTAATGGTCAGCCTGAAGAAAGGGCTAAAGGTTTCAGTGGCCTGAATTCCACGCAGTCTTTCATGGTGACTGTACCAGTGGGAATATAGCAATTACGGAGCTTGGGTTAGAAAGCTAAAGGCTGCATTGTTTAGTAATTGCTCATATTGACAAATGGAGTTGATTAGTAATGAGAAAACCACATGCATTGTGAAAGCATTTGAGGCCTGTCAGGTTCTGATTGCGTCTAAATGCTGATATTATCTTTTGTTAATCTGACAGATATGACAACACTGAAATAAGTCTCTGTAAGAATTCCAACGAGAAACATTTGGAATATTTGCCCTAACCGTGCTCTGACAAGAAGTTTTGATGGGAATGCTGAACATGATTCGTTCAGATTGATTTATAACACAAATGTGGCAGGTAATAACACGCATTATAAATCAAGTCCACATTTTATATGGGAGTGTCGGAATTACGTGCAACCAAAACAGCTTTGTCAACTTGAGCTTCTCAATAAACTGAGGCTTCATTCCAAAATGGTGAGAGAGATTGATGACTACGCTGGAGATGGGACGGGGGGGGAGTGTGAGAGGCTTTTGGAATACTCCGGATTACTGGGCTGCTGGGAAGGGCCTAAGGAAACACATTGTGCACCAAGTGCTAGACTCCGTGGCCTGTAAAACCGCTGACCTGGTCGACTTTTTCCAAGTTATATTGGGCGAGGAGTAGCAGGGCAGCTGGAAGAGGTGACATCCTGGCCCCACTGTGTCCCCTATGTCGCTCAGTGCAGACCCAGCCTCTGTTTCCACAGGCCTTTTATCTCCTGTCCACTTCTGTCCATTGTAGTTTGAGGGAAGCTGTTTCAGTAATCTCAGACAGATTTCAGTAATCTCAACTGCCCTAAAAAAAACATCAGTGCGGCAGATAACAAGCATCTGGACATGACAAGCTATACAAATAATGGCACACCAGCAACACTGGACAAAACAATGTTTAAACAAATACCGCATTTAAGAAAATGCTAAAGTGGCTAACAGTGCATGAGGACTAGGGAGCAGTTAGCAAAGCATCATTTGCATTTGATAACATGCCTCACATAACTTTCCTTCACTGGCAGGGCCACTATATTTGAGTTAGTCTGTGTCTGTGCGTGGCTCCATCTGCTATCAATATAGTGTCTAACCACCAATGAAGTGCTCATTAATGCCATAAGGGGGCAGCATAACCTGTTATGGCAGGACAACGTGATGCTTGCACCTATGCTAACACCTGGATCTCATCAGTGCTTAATTATCCAGAATACATCTGAGGTTACTCCCAAATGTATTCTGCGCTGCAACCCATGACACCCTATATGCATAATGTTCTGTCAGATTACTTCATGCAGTGTTAGCAAGGGTCTTTGTTTTAAATTTTAAAGTGCTGAGCTCTTCTATCTGTGCTATGGACATTCCATAAACAAATGGATCCCCTCACAATTTCCTCACAGGCAAAGAAACAAACACAGAAAACCCTCATCTCCAGTGTCGCGGTCCAGTCAGGAGGCTCAAACCCATGGTTTTGGGTTGGAACCAAATCTCAGTTAGCACAGGGTCGTGCAATCTAGCGCTTCACTGGGGAAGAAAACTCCACAGGTTTACACAAAGCCTGATCTTGGGGCTTTGCCTTGTTTAAGTCCACGTTCACAGATGTGCTCCTGCTTATCTCGGTGATCTTTCCTCGACTCCATTCACTGTACATTAGTCTACATCAGGAAACACCACAGGGAATTTAGAGAAGTGACACAGTTTATGTTGGACCGCTCAGGAAATTAGAGAAGCTGGACGTGACTGGGGGCAGCGAGCTCATGTCTCATGAAGATTGCACACTGAGACAAATAAACACTGTTTACAAAATAGCGTTTTGATCCAAAGATATTTGGCGGATCCAAAAATGACAAAATCATGTCAGCTACTCTTTAAGTGAATTTATAGCGATGGCTTGCATTGCGAGTCATGCTGTATCATTATGTGGTTAGTGGTTAGGTTTATGCCCTACGAGCAGCTGCGCCAGCCCCATTCTGTTTAAACAAAGCCTGATTTTCTCAGAGGCTGCGGCCCTCGACCTGCCTGTTCACGCAGGCCGGCGCTACTAGAGGCAGACGGCCAGGGAAGTTTAAACTGTTTAAACAACGCTATTGTGTCTCAATGAGAGGCTATGACTTGAGCCAACACTTCTCTGTGTCCATTCATCTTAGCCATGACCAGATCAGGGCCTCATTACCATATAACCCTGAATGTGCTTTGCTACCATGGGGAGTTTAACAGTAAAAAAGTACTCTTTTTTTTCTTGCAAATGTAAATATATATTTACACGCACACATGCTTACATATATGGGTATATATATCTGTGCACATATGTTTGTGTGCGTGTGCGCACGCGCACATGTGTTTGTGTGTGTATACAAATAAGTAGAACTTGTGCAGTATAAATTTGTCATTTGTGTTCTGAGAAAATATGTACAGCTGTGCACTGTAATACAACAACATTTACGACACAACATTTATTACTAAGATGGAAGTACTCCTAATATAAATGTATGTGACATGTTGTGATATAAGCTGTTAAAGCAGAACAGCACTGTCAACACTGCAACTCTGTCAACTCCTCTCTTCTCTCTCTCCCTCTTCTTTCTCCACGACTGCGTGAACTCTCCTCCTTGATAAGCTCCAGATGTTGTCTGCTGCTGTGAAGGTGCTGGAGTGAGATTCACTCTCCTTCCTCCCAGTAAATGCCTGGCCTCCGCTGACCAGGTCAGAGTGTCTCGGGCTGATTGTTCATAAGGGGAGGGCTGAGCCAGATGAGTAAAACTGACTAATCACACGCAGAACCTGACAATTTGAAGGCATGTAATAAACCAAATTGTGTCGGTAGTAAAAAGCCTAAAATACAATGAAACTGTACATAAACTATTACTATTTTCTCTCAGTCTCTTTTTAATATATAATAGAGATTTAAATTTACACGTATTTCATTCCAACTTTCCAACTGTGTGGATTGTGTTGTTTGTGTGGTTTAATCATCCATTATTACATAATTATTTTCCAATCTTCCTTTATCCTTTACAGCTTGTAACAGGTCCTTAAAAACTGGTGTATGTAACAGACCTATGTTCTGAGTTGCTGCTCTGTTTGAACGTGTTTGAACATGTTTCCAGTCCGACAACTCAGTAACAGCAATCTGAATTACTTCAGTGTGAATAAGCAGCTACAGCGCGGCAGACAGACTGACAGGTCATATGTCGCGAACAGGTCAGTTTCCGTGTTTATGATGTCACAACCATGTAAAATTTAAACAAGCTGTTTTCTATGGACTGTATTTAAACAAGTCGATTCTATGGACTGTATATGGTACATCTGCAGCAAACTCTCTTACTTCAAAAAAGGTTTCTCCGTCATATAGCCCCTTCAGTACAAGAAAGGAGCAGAAGTGCAAGGAACAGAAAACTAATATATCTTTGTGAGGCACTACATGGTTCTGTTTTAGTTGAGCGATGGTCTCACTAACCTGTGACAGATGTTCTTGCACGGTCACTTACCTTCTAAGGCACCTCTCCTTTAGCCTCTGCCTGTTCACGCTGCTTCGCTCTCTTTCTTCTCTCCACGGCCCAGAGTTCACGGGGTCTGAAGCCATGAGATCCATCTCTCAAACGAATGGCAGAGAGGCCAAGCCAATCAGTGGCCTCAGTGATGGCCTTGGTGATGCCCTCTGTCAACTTGCTCCTACTCTGTACTGGCACTCCTCCAATTCTAAATGGATTAAGCAACGCAAATCTCCGATCTCTCCTGTAACACAAATTCACATGCAAATAACAGACTTCCATCTAAAGCTAAGGTGAAACTGAACCCACTTTTACCTCTGATTATGGGTGTAGGCTGCACAGTAAAATATGTCGAGAACAAGCCAAGAGCCTAGTGTTTTAAAAGAATCGATTTGTTCAAAAAGAGGACAGTCAGAGAGCTGTGCATGGAAGGTAGACTTCGTTTAGCTTGGTGGCTCACCGGCCTACTTGCTCAGTTAAATGCAAGCTACCATAATTGAAGAAGGAATTACTGTATGTTGCTTTCAACCTGAATGATGGATCTTTACATTTATTCTTCCAGAAATCCTTCCAGAAACCAGCTGGTTTCTGCATTTATCTGCATTATTTACACTCAAATGCAAAAGTTCGAACACCCCCCAGTCAAACTCCATACCTTCTACGGAGGAAAACTCTATTACTTTCTTAAACATATTGTGACAAAAATCCAACATAAAGGACAAAATGTATCATTGCGTTTGCACTGGTCACATTTTATGGGTTTTTTTTCCAAATCAAGAAATAATCAGTGCATTAAAGTGTGCAAACCATGTGTTCTCAGTAGATCATGATCACTTGTGACTTGACCAGGGATGCCTCAACTTTTGCCTACGACAATACGTTGTTAAGATTTCAAGGTTTATTTACTAATAAAGATTTTGTGAACCTGTTCTGAAATCCAACATAAAAGCCTATTTTGCTAACTGGATAATATCTATTTTACGCTGTCGACAACGTCTTTAGATAACATCTTTGTCTTTCATTTTCTAAATGAAACTGCTGTACCTCTTTTTATTTTTATTTTTTTTGAGAACGGCGCATACCCATCCAAACCCCGGCCTTAGTGAAAACGTTTCTGGGACTGCCATCATGTTGTAATTCTTAATTTAATATGCAGCTTCAGTTGACGTTGTACTTGCAGTAAGTATGGTCACTTTTGGTATTGGAGTGGTAATCAAAAGATCTTATGTTTCATAGTCAATAGAAAATGTTTTATTTTGTAATATTATAGCTTTTGAAAAGAGGGGTTTTAGTAGAATTCAGCCATTTTTATGGTTATGGCCCATGAAAGCAACCCACCAGTTACCAGCACAACTGCAGTGTTTTAGTCACTGTAACAGAAAGGTAGCACTGACTTGAGAGTGGCTGTGGCATTTGCTTGAACTTTGACAGTAGTTTCACGCAGTGAAGTTTCCTTTGGTCCTTCTATGGCAGTGTGTAGACTGCAGTGCTGCCTGGCTACAAATTGGCTAAAACTGGTTTTGACACTCAAGCATCACCTAGAGCCAATCTAGATAAATCCTATCATTTAGCAAGGTCTTAAATAATTCATCTGCGATTTGTAGGCCACGCACTGAAGTGACTTAATAGGATCAAATCACATGCAGGTATATTAGATACACAAGTTACTTTGATGAAGGGAAGGCTTCTGGCTCTTGAGTGATGTTTCAGACCAGTGACCTGTAAATCAAGTTTTTTTTGCCTTAACCTAGCCTTAAAGTTAAGCAGTGCTGAGATCACTCACAAATGCACCACAATTCATTCATCACTTCTCTGATATTGGTTTGCTTTGCTTATTACTTACAGGAAAAAAAGTGATCTTACTACTCTTTGCACGACCCTGCATTACTCATCTAAAACCCATATGCATGGAAAATAGAAGGGGAAATTCAATGTTCTCTTTTAGTGCTTTATTTAGAAAGAAATATCCAATCACAATAAACTAATTTAAAAGGAATGCCACTACCCTTGCCTCAGTCCGAAGAAAGCGCCATTTATGTTTGATGAAAATAATGAACAGCTGATGCAAACCCAGAAACCAGCCAGAAACAGCCCCCAAATAAATTCTTCATGTATAAAATGCATGAAAATTGGATCTGAGCTCTTTCTGCGAGGTTGGGGGTCTTTCTTCTTCACGTTATCCGTAAGTTTCATATTAGCAGGATGAGATGCTCGATGAACATCTAAAGTCCCTTGGTCAGCTGTGGCAACACATGCCTGAGCAAATTATGGAAAAGACAGAACCAGATAATCTACATAGAGGTAATGTATGTTTTAAACATTATTTACCAAAGATTATAGTCATATTAAAAACACAGGATTTCAAATTGTTTTAACACACCGTCTGTGCATGATTGACTGTACAGCCCAGAATCTGCAGCAGGCCAAAACAAAGCATTTTTATAACCAATTCTAAATTTACTGAATGAGATCTAACCGTAATTCAGTCCAAAACGAGTCTCTGTTTTCTGCTTTTCCTCTGGGCTGAAAGCGCTGTGGCATCCGATGCTGGTTAACAGCAAGTGGAAGCTGCATGCGTTTGCTTTTCATGCCACTTCTCCCCTAACTCAAACCAGGCCACCGCTCTTGCCAAAAAGCATTTTCGGAGTGGTTATGGCCCTCTGAATGGACCAGAAGTGCTGGACCTCATGGAGACTACAGGAAGAGAGTTCTAAAACAGTCCTCGGGAGCATCTTAAAACATTTTTATTGTCATTTTAGGGAATGTGTGTTTTTCACTATCAAATGTGTTTTTGGCATCCTGTGTCCCTGTAACACCATCGGGCAGTTAAATGGGTAAAACAAAAAGGGTTTGGGATGTAGTAGCAGAGAAAAGATTTCATCGATATGGCTTGCAACGGAAAAAAACAAAAACAAAACACACACATCCATCAGCAACAAGTTCTAACCTTATTTTAATGTACCCAGCTAAACTAAAACACAACTTTGTGTCATTTTGTTGACATGAAGCCCGGTGACTAGGCAGATGGCTGTTTATCAGGCTTGTGAGCGTCACAGTGTCTTGGTGGACCATTAGAGTGCTTTAATGTGGGCCCCATACTGAGAGGCTTCTGGGAAAGCTCAGCAGGTGTGGCACTGATTATGATCTGACACCCCTGTTGGAGCTAACAGGAATCATACCAGGCGGTGCCATGGCGCAGTTCTTGTAGCGTTTTCCAAATCCTCCTGCATTCTTGCGACCACTCTTGCATAGTTCCCTGCCATGCTCATCCTTCATCGGCAATGCTGTCCTGTGCTGGTGTAGTTGTCCTATAAGGTCAAAAAGTTAACTGTATTTATCTTTAATGTGTTGCATTTGAGGTGAGATGAATTTGTCCATAAGCATCGCCGAAGTTCTTGGGCTACTGTGATCACGATGCATTTGCTCTTTCCAAACACCATCAAGAGCATTAACTACTGTTTGATGTTGATCAAAAAAGAGTTCAAAGCCTTATTTTTGGTCTCATACTGCATTTAACCCCCTCCGCCGAGCCATTAATCTCTCTCTGTTGTCCATAATCAGATAAGGTCAGGCAGTTACACCCATTCTGCATATAACAGCACAGTGCCAGTCTTTCATCCCTAGATCATTCTTAGATTCCACCCTCTGAAATCTGGAAAAGACTAGCGTGATATACTGTCGTGTAGTTCTGGGCATGCGGTGATACGATTTTGTAGTGTGATGGCAGAATATTTAATATATTCTGACCCCCATTCAGCCCCAGTGCTACTGTAAGACTGTCATGTCAGCTTGCAAATGTGAAGAGACAAGAGGTTTTTCTTCTTTCTCTCCAGTCTACAGAAGATACCTCAAGAACAAAAGCGGGTACAACTGCCCCTAAAAAAAAATAAAGTTCTATCAGTAACTCAGGCCAGATGAGAGGCACTGAGAGAAGAAAGTGGTTTGGCCTGATGGATTTAAGAGCCGTTTACCCGTGATAACGCCTGTCATTTGAGTTAACCAAAATCAAATTCAGCCATCTTATCTGAAACAAGGCCTTTCTCTTTGATCAGATTTCAGATGGATGGCCCCTCCTTCACCAGGACTTTTATACTGGCCTTTCTCTCCCCCCCCCCGGCATGGTCCTCTAACCTCCTATTCTTAGGAGCTCTTGTCTGTAGTCTTGCTAGGTGAGCTGGCATCCCCAGCTCCCAAGCCCGACGTGCACATCTGAAAGCAATTCCAGGTCTGCGTGTGGGGGCTGCCGGATTCCAGTGAGACCCCCTCACCAGGAAAGTGGAGGGAGGTAAAGTGTTGGGAAAAAGTGGGAATGGCTATTAAACGATCCCTGGCCTTTTGATGGAATTCCCGGCGGAGTTTGTCAAAGCAGGATTAATCACAAGCCTGATCCCGGTGATCCTGCATCTTTGTGTCTGCTTTTCCCCTCTTTCTTTTTTTTTTTTACAAGCTTGTGTCATTTCCTCATTAATATCCTGGGAAAGGAAATCTACAGCAGTCCTCAAAAACTTTCAAAGATCAAATGGCTTTTTAATGTCCATGTGATAAAGCTGTAGGTTGGTCCCTCAGGATCTTAATCAAGAAATCACCCAGAAATTATTGTTCATGTAATCCCAATCGAAAACCAGACAGAGCTGTGGGATAAAATATACTGAACAACCACAATAAATTCCACGGTTACTCACGCCCATTACCAGCACATGTCTCTGTAATACAACCGGCAATTTAGTTTACATTATGCCTTGACAACTGAGTAATTACAGAGATTTACATTCAAAATGACTACTTTCTTTTTTGTAAAGTTAAGCTAGATGCATGTTTTTTCTCTACTAAGCTGAGCACAATCTGCTAACTCCACATATAATTTTGCCCTGAAAATCCTCTACTTTGTGTAACATCAGTGAAATCTAATAAACATTAGGAAAAAAGAATTCTCCTTTGCAAGGTTGCCATTATTTTTTCTGCAATACCCTTTAAGACAATGGGTGTGTGTAGGTGCCAGTTTTGTCAGAGCGACAGAAGGGCAGACACATATAGCCTCAAACACATGTGCGTGCTTCATCAACGGATTAATGGGGCTATGATTCACCCAGCACTGCCAATGGCTTATGATATAAATGCTGCACAGCCAGGCCTGGCATAAGAAGAGAAAGAACCGCACTTGGGATGAATGCTTTACATCATAGGCTTTACAGGCTCATTTGCAGACAACGACTTATAGCGTGACCTCAAGACAAACATGACTCCAGAGGCTTGAAAACAGAGTGCGAGATTGCGAGAGAGAGAAGGCCCTAGTAAAAAAAATAGCCACACAACGGACTGAGATACGTCTCTTTCCACTGCCGGGCTGTTTGAATAGATGGGGTTGCTTCTGGTGGCCTGAACATGCCCGTAACTTGAAGAAGGTGGGGAGAGCCAGTAGCCTAGTGCTGGGAGCCCTCACTGTCGCGGTGTGGGACAGTTTAATTGGATAAAAGGGGTTGGAGATTAAAGAAGACCAAAATGGAGATCCTGCAAAGGCAGGCTCTGATTTATGAAGGCAGCCGACAGAGGTGGCAGCATGACGAATGGCCTGCGGAGGAATGGGAATGTCATTTCTCTTCTCTGGGAGAAAGGGTGAATTCGGAATGAGACTCTTTCGGATGGGGCTGCAGTGAGGGCTTCCAGAGGACGGCAGGGCGGTGTGGATAAAATATCAACTCTGCGTCCTTCTACTGTGAAAAGGTGCGTGAATGAACAGCCAGGTGTCATTTTGAGTGGTTCTGATGTGTCTTTGGTTTTGTACATGTTCACATACGACCCCATGTCCTGGCAAGGTATAAAAACGTGATTGTGGCAGGGGGTCACTTTATGTGTCAGGGCGTGTGTAAAAGAACAGAAGTTTGATCGCAGTCCAACATCTCCCCTTGGCTAATCAAATCTAAACTACAATGGTGGCCCGCCTGCTGCAGGTGCACGTCCCACACAGAACACACACGTGTTGAGTTTCATTCAAGTCAGCCTAGTGTTTGGAGTCCTTCAACATTCCAGCCTGACAGAGTGCATTATATTCAGCTGAATTATTCTCTTTTTTTTTATCGTGTCTCCCGGCCGGAGTCTAGAAACTTTTCCCTGTTTGGGTCCCACTTGCGAGTGTGTGCATGACGTGTACGGTTAGAATCTGACGTGTGTGTGTGTGTGTGTATGTGTGTGAGTCACCAGCTACAAGTGCACGTGCGTGCGTTTGTGTGTTAGGAGATGTGTGTTGGGCCTGGATGGAGGTGGGGGTGGGCCGGTGTAAGGCGTCTGGCAGGCCTTGTTGGCTACATTCTTTCCCATCTGATAGAGGCCCTTATCGGCCTAAGACGGAGGTGCTGAATAGGAGATGCGTGTTGGGCTTTACAGTAACATCAACACATTCCTGCACACATTCCTCATGGCCAGTGAAAACACTGCCGGCCCGATAACAGAAGGACAATCAAAACAGCGATAAATCGCGCCGGATATAAAGCGCAGCTAACCAAAACGCCGGCGCTTCAAACAAATACTTTCCCTGCCCGTGCTAAATGCCTGTAATACCCTCGGATGGAGCCATTTCAGCTCCACTGGCTGTATTGTCACGGCTCTTTGTCTCCTGGCCCCTAGCGCCCTGAGTCCTGCTGCAACACCCCTAGCCAGGACCCAGCAAGGAGCTGCTGGGTGGACTGTTACAAACTCAGCACACATCGCATTAAGTTGGGTACACCGAGTTTATAAAAAATACGCAAATAAGCATTTACTCTTTTTTGGTTAGCCATAATATGACATTGAAAACTAACCAGGTTCATTTTTGGTAAGCAGTATCATGTGTGTCTCTCTGTCTGTCTGTCTGTCTGTCTATCTATAGTAAGAGGTCAAACTTCATCCTCTTGTTGTGATGTCAGAACTCAACAGCTCTCAAACCTTCCAAATCAGTGTTTCACATTTTTCTTGCCATAAATAATTATCACTACAAAACCTGTTATTCATACCAAGGAGGTTCTTTTTTGTTCTTAGTTAATGCTTTGTTTTCTATTTGCAGCTATGTCGCCTTAGTAAGTGTAAGAATCAAGCATTAAAAAAGAAAGCGAGCTGTCTCCAAACTTTTGACCACATGCTCATTTAGTGTTCCCTGCATCACGCAGCCAGGCTTAATACGCGATGACTTTTACATTTTATTTTCATGGAAAATTGGCATGCCTGATGGTTGGAAATTGATGAGGTATGGATTTAGTGTTTTTTTCGACTAACATTTAATCAATCAGCATAGCCTCTGAAAAATGTGCTTTCCCTGTGGTGCTGTGTCACTTTGTGCTTATTGCGGTTGGCTCAGAACCCAAGGCAACAATCAGGGCTTGCAGAACAACAAAGTGGCCCCGGCACTGAATTTTGTAAAACACCAGAGAGAGGGGTTGTAGGGCATTTTCCTTGAGTCATGGTGCAGCAATTTAGTCATTTAGCTGATTAAATTACTTTGACTTTTCTCCTCTGAAAGCTGAACTCTTAACTAAGAGCCACTGACTTAGAGGAAGCATTAGAGTCAAATCTCTGTCTATTTTGACAAAGAATGAACAGTAATAGGGATGAGATCTATTTTTTAAGCTCTTTATTTTTGTTAACCTTTGTCGCAGTTCTGATACTTCACAGTCTCTCTAGCCTCAGTTTCTCAGCAGCAGTTAATCAGCCAAACCATTTGGAACAGGTGGCCATGTTTAACAGGCAAATTCTTTTCCTCTATGCAATCAAATAATCACAGATACTACTGCTTGGACACTAGTTAAAAAAAACAAAACAATTAATGTTAATAAACATTAACATTTATTAGCACAGAATACAAAGGTTCAGCCAAATGTCTGTTGTAGTATGAATAGTGTATAAGTACAAGCAATCCTTATCATTTTAAAATTCTGAGTTTCATGAA
>JBBPCX010000032.1:7789648-7804648 GCA_037974365.1 Hydrocynus forskahlii
CTCAAATACACGACTGAACGAGCTGTTGGGGCCAGAATTCCATTCTGACATAACAGACCTCCCAAAGGTGTTATTATACATTTAATATTTACATATCTGACTTTAACAAGGAAGAAAACCAGGGAGGAGGCGAGGTGCATAAACACCAGCTGCGGTCTTAATGCCTTTTACTGCCATCAGCAGAACAGTCTTATCTGAGTAGCTGGTGATAAGATAGCTAATCTGAGCTGAGCAGAACAGCAGCCTGGCTCCTTTTACCCATGGCTACAGCAGCTTCAGTCCTGTCACTCCAACCCAGTTCTTGGTGCCATCGTTGTGGCATGTTTCTGAGGCCTCCCTGATAAGCGTGGGAGGCTAACTGCAGCAGTTGGTCGCCGTGCCGGAGCAGCAGTAGGTGGGCCTGCTGTGGATATGTGCGCTGTGTAAATACACAAAATACCAGCCCCACACTCCATCACTGCCCACTACATACATAAACTCACCGGCTAGTTAAACACATTTAAAATGTCAAGTGGGTAAATGGGCCCAAGCAAACGAGTCATTGGGCCTGAGCAACCAAGACATTTCCCAAAGACTCCCACAGCAACATTGTAAGATATAGTCCTGGCACTGGAGCTGATGGTCTTGACTGGACTCAGTCAAAAGTTCTCTGGCCACAAAAAAAAAAAAAAAAATCCGCCAGCCTGATCTGCTTAGTCTACCGCCACAGTTCTCTTTCCCAAGGGACAATTTTGCGTTCTGCCTGCTTCCAACATGCCTCAAAAAGGACTTCATAATTAATGACCTGTATCAGACTGAGTGAAATACTAAATGGTGCAGTGCAGAAGTCTTTACAGAGCAACGGTCCATGCACACGGACACTATGAAAATATGTTCACATCCTCTAAAAGGAACATGGGGCATCTTCTGAAATGCATAGTTTCTATTTTTGAGCCAAGATGGAACACAAATAAAATGTAACATGTCCAGTAACTTATGTACAGGGCGTGTGTTTAGTTTGTTTAATTCAGTTAATAAATAGTAACTGAGTACTGAACTGTGTAAAAGTGTGTTCTCTGTAAAGGACACACACATTTATTTTCACTTGGAAATCAATGAAAGCTCACTTGATGAGAGGTGTCCAAACTACTGCATAGTTCTGCATGTTTGTTAAGATGAACAAATGTTCAGTTCACATTTGAAATATCAATAAATGATGGAATCCACAACTTACCCTAAGACGGTATAACATCCCTTTCTGTGTGATATTCCTGAGAGCCTCACTGATGAATCTTTATCATTAGCTAGCGATAGAAATGACTGACAACGAAAGCTAGTCTAGTTAGATCAAGTTAAAGCAACTAGTTTATCAAAGTAAAAGTCGAACCACAACGAAGAAGTATTGGCATTTAAACAATTATGTAGGCATATAAATATTATAGGCTCCTAAAAGTTTTGTGTTTGGGTTCCCCAGAGGCCCAGAGGTGTAACCATCTAAACATTTGCTTTATCATGAGGAGTTCGAGAGCATCACTGGCCTCTCTCTGTCTAATGCTTTCGTAACTGGATGTCCCTCTCCCTGCCACTCAGCTTGATGCAAGCCGATGTGGCACCTGTTAACTGTTCAAACAGAATGGGCAGCTCCACCGGCTGTCCTATGATGTTTCAGTAGTGGCGGTTCAGAAAAGTTCAGAGGCTGGTATCACTGATTCAGAGGAAGGACTTGTTACTCTGCCCCCTCCAACACTGGTAGCTTTGTGTGAAAGTGTGAGATCTAGCCAGCGGGTGAGAGACGCATTGAATGATTAAAAAAAAAAGGTCTATCAAATACTTGTAACTATGGAATGATAGTAGATAAAGCTAATGCAGCTTATGTAAAAATAAATTAAAAAATGAATAAACGTGAATTCATGATAAAAGTCCTTTGCCTAACATACAAGGATGAATTTGTGGCTGTCCCATTGTAAAAATATCAGGTGGGTCACTGTCATAAACCTTAACTGAAATACCGAAAGACTGCTGGACATTTTGCACAGCATGTCTTCTTGTCTTAGAGGATATCTCATTTACCCTCTCCATTATTTACTCGCAGATGACTGCATGTCCTCTCCACAGGTTCAGTCAGGCATCACTCAGTGCAAGGCTGTCGCGAGTAATGGTCTTTAAACCATCAGGGCCTCTCAGCAGAGCTGCACACGCGGGACTCCGGAGGGCCGGCGTCCCTCAGTGGCTCGGCCATCACACTGGCTGGGGCCTGACTGACTCTGGCAGGTCTAACATGGAAAGAGCCACTTTGCACTGACCCCTCATTCAGCTCGGACAAAGTGACACATGGAAATGCAGTATTAGACCCTCTGTTTCCATTCTGTCCAGCCCACTCCATCCTACTGTCATTCTTTTGCTTACTTGATGGAGAGAGCAAGAAGGAAACGCTGAAAGAAAGAAAAAGGAAGAAAGGTAAGAGGTGTTCTAATGTTTCCAGTCAAGCGTATCATGTTGAAGGTCCTGCCCCAACCCTGCAAACTTGATCCAGCTTCATGGGTCTATTCTCCATCCAACTCGAATAAAACTCCCGCTGGAGCTCGGAACTGGAAGAAGAGAATTTACTTTCATAATAAATCATTCAAGTTGATTGAAGGTGGTTGTATACACTCTGGAGGCTGGGAGAAGGGGAGGATCCTGGCAGTGGGACTGGTCTCCTCTTGGAGTGTTTGTTGATGCACTTTAAATCTAACCGTAATGCATCCCGACATGCCGAGGCCGCCATAGATAATCGCTTCCTTCACTTTACCACCACATCCAGGATACCTCCCATATCACACAATCCCTGGTGCAGTCGAAGAATGAGAGGGAGGGAGAGGCCAGTAGAAGGAAAGGGGAGCCAAAGGCGCTGCAGTGAACTGCAGCGGTAGCAGACTATACTGTAACCTACAACAACCATATTTGGGCAGGTGGAATAAATTAATGAAATCAAACCTGTGGATCTTACCAGCAATAATCAAAAGCATATAGCCCAATCTAGGCCTGCGGGACTCCATTTATAGGCCACATTTTGAGCACCCGCAGAGAATTGGCACATTTAACATCTCATGGAATCCTGTCAAATTCCTATTTCCACATTTCGTCCTGTAACACTAGCACCATTGTTAAAGTGCAGTGTTCAGTGGTAATCACCATTAGACTTTCCAAAGAAAGTTGCAAAAGTGCTGAGATCTCCACGCGGTGTCTCGAAGTAGGCCAACCGATCCAGTCCAATCAGCCTCAAGACTATTACTCCAGTGAAGCACAATTGTGGTTTTATGGACTGGAGTGCTTCCCTATTCATTTGATTCACCACACAGCGTAGCGTTTGCTCAGCTCAGCCCTTTCCTGTCCTCCGTTTTCCTCCTCTTTGTACAGTGGAGCCGCTGTAAACATAATAAGGCCTGATTTAGCGAGGGCCTCGGTGCCCATGTCAGACCGCGGCCGGCTTGCTTGCTGAGGGATAGAGTTCCCACTGCCAGTCAGCCCAGAACATTGTTTTCCTTGGGCCAGGGCCACTCAGGGCATTTCCACCCCATTCAAAGCAAACAGCACCACAGCTGCTAAACTCGCTTGTCAATGAGTGAGCTCTTGGCATTCGACCTTCACCTTCTAGGGTCCTCCTCATAAAGCCCAGCATTTTTAATTTTCTCATGTTGACAAAAGTCCATGCGAGAAAAGGAGGTCATTGTTTGGCCTGGTCGAGTCTCTGTGTGATTTCACCCTCTCTGAGTCGTAAGGCTTTCTCCACCAACCTTTCTCGACTTCCCAAAGAGACCCCCTTACCCTTTTTGCCCCACTGCCATTCTCTCACAGACAAAAATCACTTTGTCAGGTCGGGTTAATTAAAATGCCTTGCTGGAGATTTTGAACTTTGCTGTTTTCAATGTCTGGCTAAGCATAACCCCCTACATTCAACCCCCCCTCCAACCCCAGAAAACCTTCAAGTTTCTTTGATTTAAATCTGTGAAACCCTTCGAGGGTCCACTTGTGTTGCAGTTGGCTTGCAACTACCTCCCTGAAAAAAAGGGCTAGTGGGGGAGAATGGCGAGGCCAGCCAAGCGAGAAAGTGACAGACTGAGCAGAGATTTGACAATTAATAAAAATTTCTGGTCAGCCAGACTTTCAGAGGTGAGAAAAAAAGAGACGGAGAGGCAATCACAGCTCTGTGTGGAGATGGACGTTGGCCAGAACGAGGTCAGCCTTGTCGACCACAGCCTTGCAAGACTGAAGGCTGCAATGTCTACGGGCCTGGCTGTGATGGCTACGAATGGCTCTCTAACGGCCAATCGCTAACGGCTGCTCCCGGCCAAACTGTTTCAGCAGAGCGAGCTGGATCACGAGTTTCCGAGAGCTGTCCCAGCGGAGGCCCTTGATGAATGCTCATAGGACATCCTAATGTAAATAGCTCAGAGCTGTGAGCTGGAGTTGGAGGTGGAGGGCAGTGCAGATGGCCTGCATGTGCTGGCCCCAATCAACGGTCTGATTTCAGAGGTTAGTGTTAATTACAGATTATTGCTGAACCGTAAATGCATCCAGGGTAGACCAGTCAGGCCAGCGAGACTCCGAATCATTTGTGATGGCTCCATTCCGTGTTTGTGCTTGTCCATCAGCCGTGCTGAATTACAGAGGGGGCTGTGAAAAAATTCAGCTTCTCCTGTTTTGCTGTTGTTTTTGGCCACCTGAAGGTGAACCGTGGTGAAAAAAGCACCACAAGGCTCAGACCTTCTTTCTTTTTCTATTAAGTGCGTGTGCTCGTGGTCGCCCAGTCAACCAATCGCAAGGCAACACTGCACATCACTCAAAACCCTGGAACTAAAGCGCTAACGCTCCGGGAGGGTGTTACAGTAAGTTTATCCCACTGTGCTGGAGAACAGGACCTGACCACACCAGCATCACTCTTGTCTCTCTGAGTACAGATTAAATCCTGGCTCTTGGAAAAATAGTGGCAAAGGCGCAAGCGGCCAGCCGCTCCGTGCAGCCGTTTGTATTTAGGTGCATGATAACTCCCTGGTAAATTGGATCATCAATCATCCGGCTGTACCGGGAGAAAAAAGTCTTACATTGTAATGTCAGGCTTAGTCCCACATATGGAACTGTTTATAGGCTAATCCTGATAGAAGCATGGCGAGTGCAAGGGCACCAGATAACCCCCCCACCCCCCAACAGAAAAACATGAGCAATCAAATCCACCACTCCATCATCATATAAACCTTCCCACCATGGCAATGCGTCCGGTAATTGTGTTCTACCTACAGCAGGAATATAGTTTGGTGATGGCAATTACGCCTGCCCTCACTCATTAGTTTCTATTAGGATCGTCATGATACTGACATTTTGCCTCAGACACTGATGCCAAGTATAGTATCGCATTGCCCAATTATAAAATGATACCACAGCAAAACATTTGTCAGTGTGTGGATACCCAATGTTTATCAGACTAAATACTGAAAATAGATCATGGATTATACCTCCATTTGATTGTGTCTAGGCGCAAAATCTCACATTTCACCACTATTGCAATTTTATTCATGAATTAATCAATATAATGGGTCCAGAAATACTGAAAAAACTGCTACATTTTAAGCTGCATTGAAACTTTTTTCTTCCTTTTTCTGTACAGTTACTGTTCTGGAGATACAAAGTTTTGTTCTGAGAGCGGCAATGCATTCCTGAATATAATCTGACCTGTACATTTAGACCCAGGTAAAATTTGCAGTTTGATTCACCAATAGGCACGATACCATGATAACACTGCATTAGCCTCTTTAATAAAAAAAGGTAAAGTGTTCACTGGTGATACTAGACTTAGTACATCATGCCAAATTAGTCAGTATGTTTTTTTATTTTTGATGTACAACGGCAGGCCACTAACAAGGTGAATGATAAATGCACTGTTCAGCACATGATAAACATGCCTCTTCAAATCGCCGCGCCTGCCAGGCGGGAGCGGAGAAAGAGAGAGTAAGAGATTCAGCAGGAATGCTGGTGTCTGGAGGCCGGACATCTAACAGAGCAGGACCTGGCATCAGAGCAGAGGTCAGGCCTGTTAAAGAAGCCGCCTCAGGTTGACCATAACCGATGGTGTCCGGAGGGGCTCCTGCAAATGGAATGCGAGCTTGTAGAATTACAAATAAATCAAACTACAAGGGCTGGGGCAACATCTGGCCATGGTGTGGTCCATTTTTTTCTTTCTTTCTTCATACATTTGTTTGCTATAACTAACAGGGACGATCATTAAAATAGCCTGTTTTGCCCACTCGCAAAGACCTGACGCTTATTTTTGGACTGTCCTTGAGCTGAAGAAGGACAGGACTTGCTCAGCTGGCTGAAACAGTCCCAGAGGTCTTTGTCACAGACTGTGTCCAGTGCTGGGGGCTGTTTTTCTGCCAGAATTTTTACCCCCAACCAAAACTCTTACCTTTCTCTCTCTTTACGAGCCGGGACAATCTGCTGGTAATTAACAGTTCCCTGTGGCAGTGGCGGCTCATGGGCACACATGGCCCTGGCTTTGGTAGCTCCCTGAGTCTTTCAGGCCTTCATGATTTCTTGTTTCCAGTGGCTTCCTGCAGAGAAAACCTTCACTTACTTAACTTCACAGTTGGAACTTCACTTCAGAGGTGCTACAGTTTCAGAATACTTCTATATATCCAAACCCAGGTCCTGCATAACCCCCTGCCCTGTGCATTTTTGTATTTTCCTGGTCATCCACTTCAGCTCAGGAAGAGCTTGTTAATTAACTAATTCGTTGTATCAGGCTTGCTGGGAACAAGGAAAACTCTACAATGCCAGGGCAGGGGGTATTCCAGGACCAGGGTTGGGAACCACTGCTATACAGCTCCAAAAGAGTTTCGCTATTGTCATAAGTAAAAAAAAAACCTTTTCAATTCTAACAACAATGCGCACTGATGCTAAGAAAAGCGAGCTGTTTCCCATTCATGTTCCATTTAGCTAGTGCTTGTAAGAACCCCTGTGGCAACAAACTAGAATCAAATAATGTGCATTGCCAACTGTCGGTTCAGTTAGGAGGAGGAAATCAGTCGCGATCTACAAGCCGTAAAACAAATGTCGCAGTGGCATTTTATGTTCGAAGACTGATTTTCCCAGCCGTGCCCGAGCACAAAGGGAGAAATCATTTTCCACCCCAGGAAAATGAGAAATCCTTTTCTGTTCTCAGTTACCGAGTCACATAACAAAACGACAATCCTCGACGCATACAAACTGACAAAGAGGGAGAATATATGGGCTGAGAGGAAATCTATATGAGACAGCTCTCCCACTCGCTCTTGCGGCAAAGAGATAGGCCGAAAGATTGACGTAATTGCTGGAAAAGTTTGAATTTCCCTTTATGTTTAAAGCGCTCCATTAAAAGGGCCTCTCATGTCTAATGCTATGCTAATGGCTCTTTTTCTTAGACAGGTCTTTGGCCAGGCTGCTCTATGTGCTGCCCCGGGCCCCATCCACCCAGGCCATGCCAAGTTTCCCCATGTAGTCTGCTGCCCACTCACCTCCTGTAGGGCGTGGGACGCCTCGCATTGTGAGTTTGGTTTAACATTGACCTGCTGAACCGATAAAACTCACTCTGTCATGCTATTCTTTTCAATTACTCTAACGGGGCGTTTTATAGGTTGGAAAGAATAAGTAAATGCAGACAATGCAACGTCTGGTTTTACTATTTATGTTTATTATGCTTATGATTATGATTCAGCAGAGGCTGCCTTGAAGGTTTCCAACTCCATTTGAAAGATGTTTCCAGGTCTGGCAGAAAGACGTTATTACCGTAGTGAGGATGGTTTTCTGTCGTTTTTTTATCCTGGGGTGTTGCGCTGAAGTGGGTAATAACTGGGTCCATTTACTCAGTTACATGTCCTTAAAGAAACAGTTTGGCAAACAGTCTAATTTACACAATCATTCACTAACAACAGATGTAGATGATCAACCAAGATATAATTTGAATCTTTATTTGAATACATCCCCAAAGTAGAGGTCTGCAACAGGGCGGGACACCTGCAGGACCTGCAGGACCCATGGGACGCAGCGCAAGAGCATGCGGCATGGGTCTACATTTGAGAGTTTCTTGCAGGAGTGGGCGGGAATAGAGAGATGTGTTCGCGGGAGCGGGACAAAGACATTGTTCTATGGACTCCCGCAAAGTATACACTTGCCTTGAATACATTTTACGGTTTGTTTTTATGTGGAGAACAACATATGTGGTAGGCGACCTAACCTGCAGATGTTTGCTTTGCCCGGGAATCTCTGGGACGCCGAGGTTGAAATAAACGCAGAGCCGCACCACAAATTTCAGTATTTCCCTATATTTCTCTCATTTTGACTGTGACATGTTTCTATTGAGACTGTTTAGATATTTTTTAATTCAGGTCTGTAGCCTAGTTAGAAAAGTTGTTGGTTGTATTTTTTATGGAAGACTGGTTAGCCAGATCTACCCTTATATGAAAGACATCTGTAATTCGCAGCCGGAGTCGTGCCCACATAATATAGCCTTTGTTTCATAAATTCCTGTTCGTCAGTTAGGCAACAAATAAATTTGGTACCTTATTTAATTTTTCTAAGCCAAGATATTATAGCATTTAAAATGTGTCTGGTATTTTTGGCCCACCCTATACTCCACCAGCCTTGCTTGCGGGATTCAGCAGACGGGAGCGGGACAAACCATAACAGATGCGGGCGGAAGCGGGACAGAAACTTGCGGGAGGGTGCGGGAGCGGGATGAAAAATCAGTCCCATGCAGACCGCTACCCCAAAGCTTCTCTTAACCTCAAACCACAACCAGCTCTTCATTCTAGCGATGCTTGTTGATGTGGTTTAGGATGCAGTATAACTTACTGTAAGCAATTGAAATGAAAAAAACTTCAGCACTGCTGACCTCAGCTGGAGGAAACTGATCTTGGATCAGATTCCTCTGTATTTATAATGGTGATCATTACAAAAACTGACTAATTCAGCACTCCTACTCCTGAGGTGCTCTGCGAAGCCATACTGCTGTCTTAAAAGACTGTTGACAGTTTTCAGCTTTTTTTTCAAGTCATACTATGTCTTAAAACACATTGACAAGTCTGAGGAACTGAATGTTGTTTGAGTGAGTTGAGGGAAGTTTCGGGAGTTGTGTTTAAGGAGGCAACTCAAGTGAGTCTTGAGTTTTGCTGTTTGTTTGCATCATCAACCCGGTGTGTTTTCACATGATAATTTCACTTCTACTCAAGGATATTTGTGAGAGAAGTAATCTGTAAACTGAATTAAACTCTATGTGTGAAAACTGACCTTGTAAAATAAAAAACAACTCTTATGTACACTATATTCAGAGCTTCTGATTTGTTGGTGATATGGAACCTGCAACAGTTGCCATTGGCCATGGATGTCTTTTTATAAATTCAATCAATAGAAGTCAATAGAAGACCTATGTGCAATGATTGTTTATAGAGGAGGTTTAGATTTGGATTTATGTCTAATAATATTTCAATTTGACAGTGTATTAATGTCATAAAAAATGTAAGATGTATGCAGGTATATTGATGCTGTGTTAAATTGATGTGTTCTATGATTTTAACATTGCATGCAGCCATGGCTATTGAATCCAAATTCAGGTTTTCTATTGAGTCCAAATTCATTATTCAAATTTGTATATTAAAATGGGAATACAGTTGAAGAACCTCCACATAACATAAAGGGTCATAAAGCTGGTTCATCGTGTGCACTGATACGCTGGTGTTCACACATTTGAGCTTCATTTAATTTTAGCCCAGACTCATCAGAAAAAGAGAGGAATAGCTTCTAATAAGCTTCAGTTCCTATGCTGATAGATGCTGGGTGTATTAAGAGGCTCCATTGCAGTTCCACTGGGAACTCTTGATTTTTGATGGGCTGCTTTAACTTGTTCACTGAAGTAATGATGCTTTTACTCGACTGTGGTTTTAGGCGACTCCTCCCGCTCCTGGTGTTGATGTTCTCGCATGTTCTGAGTGAGGAGCACTCCTTGACCACTGACAAGAGAACAGAGACAACTAAACTGTTCGAGCTAAATGAAGACATATCTTTTATTGAGCATGGGAGACCTTTTTTTTTTGCTTGCATTACTGCCTGATCGTGCCTGACAGTGTGGCACGGCTGTTCAGAGGTCAGAGCTGGCTGCTGGATCAGACACATGTAGGGCAGCGCAGCTCCTGGCACGCTCATTCTCCACACTGCAGCACAGGTGGAGCCCGGGCATTCCTCACTCCTGACGTGAACAAGTGAAAAGAATAAAAGCGCTCAGTAAAGCCAGCACATCAGCCTTATTGACACCCGCTCTGGATTTATGAGGCCACGGCCATGTGTGTGGGTTAGCCAAAGCGTGAAGCACATGGTTCACAGCTTAGCCTCACTGTTCTACCAGCAGTGTTTAAAGACAACAGCTTACTGCTAGGAAGAGGGACTGGAGCTTCCAGATGGAGCTCTACCTTCCAGAGAGAGAGAGAGGGAGGGAGCGAGAGAGACAGACAGACAGACAGACCGAGAGACAGAGAGAGAGAGAGACAGAGAACAAGAGAGAGAAACTAAACAAAAGATAGAGACTGCGACAGAGAAAAAGTAAAACTGAAGTAGAGAGGTGGAGCAAGACTGAAGGAAAAATAAAGACTAGGGGGAGTTTAAAGAAGAGACAGAGATTGCAAGAGAGAAAGAGAGTAAAACAGAAGGAGAGAGAGAGAGAAAGACTGGAGGACTGGGACAGAGACAGAGAGAGAGATAGAAGAAAAAAGAAAGACTGAAGGAGAAAGGGAGAAAGAATGAAAGAGAGAGAGACAGAAACTATAAGAGAGTGGTGGAGATAATGACTTAAAGAAAGACAGAAAGCGACAGGGAGAGAGTCTGAGTGAAAAGAGAAAGACAGAGGGGGGAGACAAACTAATGGAGAAAGGGTGCCACAATCAAAGAGCGAGACATGGAAAGGTAGAAACTGAAAGGGAGAGAGAGGGTGGGGAGAATAACTGAAGGAAAGATGGACACTGAGAGAGAGAGAGAGAGAGAGAGACAGAGAGACAAAGACAATAGAGGCAGAGAAGAGACACTCAAAGAGAAAGGGAGAGCAGAAAGGTCATGAGGTCAGGACTTGTGCTTCTCTTCGCTCTTAACAGAAATAATGTAGGTGAACAATGTAAGTGAATTAGTTGGGCGGCTGACAGCGGCTGATTTATTCTGTGTTAAGCGTGTTGTCTCTGAGGGCTGCAGTGAGGAGAGACAGCCAGCGTGTAATGAAGACACTACCATTAACATCCACTCAGTCTCCTCTCTCCTCTGTTTGTGAAGACCCCACCGCTGCAGAGTGAAGCCAGTCGATTTCTTCCACTTTACATTTGATGTGTCTGTTTTTCACAATAAATTAAACACTCTGTGTGAAAACTGACCTCATGTAAAAAATAAAAAAAAACTCTTATGTACACTATATTCAGAGCTATTGATTCGTAGGTGAGATGGAGCCTGCAACAGTTTGTACTGTGCTCATCATTGACTGTTTAGTCTCAAAATCACGTGTTTACTTTCTCACCAGACGGGGGCACTGCAACTGCAAAATGCAGCCCATTGGGGAACTCGGTAATGAGGGCAGGGGGCTCAGATGATTCACTACAAAAGAAGAACTTGATCAGTAGTTGTTTTATGGTTTCATTTTGTGAGTTTGTTTTGCCCCCTTTACGATCGTGTATAAACTATAGTCTGTTTATCATCCATTAACTTCTTAATGTGCAAATTAACAGGAAATAAAAGTTTATCATGGGACTGTTAAGCGTTCCCACCTTTTTGGCCCTGTTGGAAATACACAAAAGACTGAATAATGAAAAAAAATTATCGCATATTTCTTCCAGCACTACAATTAAGATGCAGTTTTTTTTATTTGGGGTAAATATAAACAAGCAAACAAATAAATAAATAAGTTTATCATAAGAGGAATAAGCATTCCCACCTTGTTAGGATAAACCTGTATTAGTGCCACAAGTGGGAATTTTGCATTGCTACGGCAGAAAGTGACAGTACAAAGGTAAGAGCAGCAAAAACAACAGAATAAAATCTATACAACAGTATAATATAATAAGTACGCTATACAAATAATACACGGATATAAATTGTTACCCCTGTTGGAAAAGGCTGAATACTGAAAACAATGTCATTTATCAGACCTTTCTTCCCACACAAAAAATCCGATGCAATGGATTTCTACAGCATTTTCACTTCGAGCAAAGCAATAAATGAACAAACAATCAGTCAAACAAACAAACAAATAAATAATTCATGCTTTTTATTCATATGTGCAGATTTAGGCCAGGTAAATGGATTGCGTCACTTTCCGAGTGTGTTTGAGTCTAACCCTCACAAAAGGGAAAAAAGAGGGTGTTCCCAGAAAAGTGAGAGTTTGTGGAGAGTTGAGCAGCAACTGCAACCATCTCCGAACTTGTGAGCGCCTCGGAGAGCCCAGCCGTGGGTGAGTGACATCAGCAGCTCCGCGAGCCAGTAGGAGCGTGGCTCCGGGTTTTGGGGGGGCTGGAGAAACTCGCTGGAGAACTTCTCGCCCTGAATGCCCCGCACAACTTTTGCACTCGTGTTCTGCTGAACTTCTCCACGCGAGAGGCGCGCTGAGGGACCCAGGAGGAGATCTATCAGAACCTTTCTGAGGAGGAATCTTTTTTTTGTAGACTTTTTAGTGGGTTTTTAATAAAGAAATTGGTGATGTGCACGTGGACTTTTACGCACCCAGCTTGATCGTTGGACGCGGCTGAATGGAAGTGTAACTTTGGTTCGGACAGGGGTTTCTCAAGCTGAAGCGGGTCGTTCCACGCGCTTGGCTCTAAAAAGGCTCCTTCTGACTGGACATTCGGCCTGCGCGTGGCTCTTCTCAGGCTTGGGACGAGTGGGGAATATATTTTAGTGAAGGGTCGTACTCTTTTTTTCTTTCTTTGTTGTGTGTTTGTTTGTTTATTTATTTGTTTATTTGTTCGTGAACCCCGGCGTGCCCGTTTACGCGGAGAGGATGCGAGCGCGCGCGCACCAGACGCGCTGGCCGGCCGGCGGCGGAGTGCTCGCGCTCGTCTGCGCACTGCTTCTGAGCGTCTCTGTCGCGAGCGGCTGTCCGGCCAAATGCAGCTGCTCGGGGTCGCACGTGGAGTGCCAGCAGCAGGGCTTCCGAGCAGTGCCACGAGGAATCCCCAGAAACGCAGAACGACTGTGAGTATCGCGGTGTGGGGTCACGTTCACTTTGATGTCTGGTGGGCGCGTGTGCTGAGAAACACGAGCTACCTGTATATGTGCTATTGAAGTCTGCAGGACAGGCCAGTATATAAGAACAGGGAGACAACCAGCTGGTTACAAAGGTGTCCGGAGGTCAAGGGAGTGTATTCTTTTACGCGTAGCCTGTCCTGTCTGTGGCACACTGTAAACACCTCGTGACTATCTGCTGTGGGACATCATCTCTGAAAAGCTGCTGGATGGTGAGAAACTGGTGCAGATTCTATCTGACAGCTCTGCTCTTGCTCTGTCAGTCATATCAAGCAGTTTACACTCCTGCAGCAGGGAGACACATCATTACTGACATTTCAGAGCTGAGAACCAGATAGATTTCATGTTCCTGTGCAAGAACGTGTCCATGGGAAACCATGAATCTCCCATTCTAGCTTTGGAAGCAGCTGGTGTTTAAAAAGCGGGCTGTTTATATATTTGCTGAATGTTCATTCGAGTTTCAGCCTGGGTTTAAGTTGTGTGAATCCACTGCGGCACAGTTTTGAGTGACTGGTAATTGGTGGAATGAACAGGCGCATGCAATCATTAGTATGATTAATGGGAGTATAAGGTGTGTGTGTGTGTGTGTGTGTATACTTTGGCACCTTAAATAGGCGAACTCTAAGCGTGTTCCGAGGCACACACTCTGGCCGTACATGGGATTTCATTCGTCCTCTTCTCACAAGCCGCAGGCTTGGCGTATATTTGAGAAATGTTTGGTTTCTGGGCTAAAAATATTCTTTGCCACGGTGCCACCTACGCATGGACGTGCAAGAAAACCAATAACATGCCATAAGTAACCAGCTGAAGGAGCACTGGGTAACCATATGCCTGAGATATAACAACAGAAAGCATTCGTCTGCTTTAGTTGTGGTAAAAAAGCGCAGGCGTCGGCTGGAGGGTCACTTGACCCTTATGACCTATCTAATCGGGAGCTTTTCTTGGGCTGTGGACTATATTTAGGTGATCTGGAAAGATCACTCATTAAGATCCCTCTGTTTATGAACTTTAATTATGCCAAATGTTTGCACCCAGGCAATAGAATGCATCTGGACTTCATTACCTCAACATTAAATGCAATTGCAAGGCATATATACTCAGCCAAATGTCCCTCTCAGTTCATTTTTGAGTGTCCGTCTTTATTAGTTTATTGAGTAGAGAAGGGCATAAAGATATTTACAGTAATTATGATAAATTACATCATATTATATCACTATTCACTTGTACATCATGGGTATCACTGTTATTTAAAGAACGCGTACCAACTGCATGTTTTATTATAAAATAAGAATAATTAGATCTGCTTATTTGGATTTAGTGCAGTACAGTGATTACAGAAGTTTAACAATCATTTTGCTTATCATTTTTAATAACTGCGGTTTTTCATCCATTCCAACTTGTCAGATATCAGTAAAAAATCATGCTGTGAAAAGTATCATGATATCCTATTTTGGCCATATCGACCACCACTACTACTATTGCCCGTTTGCCCTTGTGTAAAGAAGTGTAGCAGGTAAG
Source organism: Hydrocynus forskahlii (assembly GCA_037974365.1). Taxonomy (NCBI): domain Eukaryota; kingdom Metazoa; phylum Chordata; class Actinopteri; order Characiformes; family Alestidae; genus Hydrocynus; species Hydrocynus forskahlii. The sequence goes on from JBBPCX010000032.1 coordinate 7,804,427, forward strand.
AAGCAGCAATCCTTACTCATTTTTGGCAGGGAATTTCATCATTGGCTGCGAGGGCAGATTAAAGATTCTGTTCTGGTTGGAGGATTAAAAAGTTTGTTACCTGAAAGTTCAGAACTGAGCCATAATTCCTTCAGTTAAAGCACGTTTTCAAGAGCAGGGAAAGTTCAGGTGCTCCTGGCCCCTGCGTCTCTGGGGCGCACTTAACACACTGCCACTGTTCTC
>JBBPCX010000032.1:7807148-7825571 GCA_037974365.1 Hydrocynus forskahlii
ACTCAAATATGACCCATATTTTCTGTCTGAAATCTGACTCTGTGGTCTTAGGACGTTCTAAATGGTACAGGCAGCTTTTGGTACAGGCATGAGATCTGCATATCGCAACAGTACACAGTAATACTATTTGTGTAATAGGTTTTATGTCCTTTGACAATAGTGAAATCCTTTCTGGAGGTTTATACAGCCATTATGAAAGGTTGTTTAAGGCTTTTTATCGTAGGGGAGAACTATTCAACCAGACAAGGAACTCCCTTAAGTTTTACGGTTCCATATATAATTATTGCCTTCGCTAAAGAACCCATAAAAATCCACATTTTAAGAGTTTACGCTTGAAGCCAAATTCTGACAGCCCCTACTTCAAACCATTCCTTATATTGTCAATTTGGGCTGAGCCTAACTGGATGTGAAACGGTGTTTATTCTAATTTCACAAAACTGAATAAATCTTTGCATGTTTCATGCCTTTGTCACAATGATGTAAGCAGAATCTGGGCCCAAAACACTGGGTTGCAGTTAGCAACCCAGCAAACAGAAAGATCAAGCCAGAATTCCTTATTAATCGATTGGGATTGCCGCGCCTGTGGTGTTTGCATCCGGAAAGTAACTGTTCCTTTGGATCCGAGAGCCGGCCTTTTTGAGCTTTGATGAGATTTACATGAGCCACCCGTTGAACCAGGAGCTGGCCTGGTTTTAAACAAGCCTCCCGCTGAATAAACAGAAGCTGTGGAGGTCTGGCGGAGCAGTGATTCTTAAATATGGTCAGGACACTCAGGATTTATTTTGCTTCTGCTGTTCTCCCCTGCAATGACGTCCATAGAGGTATGCCGCTCTGGCTGCCTTTATTGGTTCCTTTTGGTGTCTCTTGCTTTTGCGCTAAGCTGCATCAGTGCTCCGCGGGCGCTGTGTTATGGATGGGTCCTGTGTGGCCTGGCTGTCATGTTGACTTTAGCAGAGGGGCGTCGGAAATGCCCATGCCACCTTTCAGCCGCCCGCTCCTGCTGTAATTTAAGAAGTCATACGCCGAGCGAGAGCAAACACAAAGCCGCCTGAGCTATCAGCTGCCAGCCCTTTGAAAATAAACGATCTTGAGAGCAAACAGACACAAAGGAAATATGAAATAATTCATTTTTGTTCGCTCTGCTTAGCGTGAAGTGAGTGTCCTCCGGCCCGGGAGTGCATCCAGACGGCGCGGTAATGAAAATATTTACTAAACAAAAGCCTCCCTGAGACAGACCCCACCAGCACTGCCCAGAAACAACGAAGAGCAACACAGCTTTTTACTGGCACCTCCGCTCTCTGCCTCTCCATCTGCCAAAGGCTCTGATGACGTTGCTGCTTTTGTCTTTAAACTCAGTTATGCTCTGATCTGTCATAGTGATGATTTAGAGGCATTTATACACCCCAAACGTTTCTCAGAAGTGCTGTGAGCAGTCATCAATAACCCATTTGAGCCAAGACTTGGGTATTACTCAATGTTCGGATCTGGTATGGGTTCAGACCTCTGCAGCTCACTCTTCATGAAGTTGCGTTTAATTCTATTTCAGTCCTGTTCCATCCCCAATCCTGGTAATTTACACAACCTAACAAAGGTTTTGGGACACCTAGCTTTCGACATGTTTATATGGTGGTTTGCAGAAATGCTGCATATGAAATTGGACGCCAGTTAGATCTTACCACCACAGCGGCAGAATGGAATGAACTATGATATTAGATCTGCAATCAGCAAAAACCAACGTGAAGGGAATTAAAAAACGAGTTTGATCCAATCCTGTGAGAAATCTAGCCTGAAATAGGACAAATATTAGCTCTGTATGTCCTCCTGTGTGGTAGTCCAGTGCTTGAGTAATAGACCACTTTTAGATGCTCGTCTTAAATGAATAGCTCTGAAAAAAGACAGTGAATCATTATGTGACCAGTGTGGCCTTCCAGCTCGATTTCTAAACTAAAGAGGCAGAATTTGGACACCAAACATGTCTTAGCTGAGAGATGACATCTGGAGTGAGTGAAACACTGTGTGAATTCATTGTTTTGCCAGAATGTTCCTTTATGTAAAGTGCTTCAATTAAAGTAGCCCTATTTAACTCTTAGTAGTCAGGGTGCAGTATCAGTAAAGGAAACGAAAGAGTGATGTCATGCCATCTGTACTTTGTACACTTTATTTGCTTACTTCATTGAAAAATCAGAAGAAGATGTGGATGTCTCTGAATAAGGATGGAGAAAAAGGTGAACATCATAGCGCAGGGAACACTAAAACCCAAACTAAACACTGGCACTGTGTAGGACAAAGAGGTTGGCTGAAGAGAACAGGACACGGTTATTTGGACCTGTATGTGTCCAGCAGGGACGTGTGGTGACCACATGGCGGTCAGCTACTGGCTCCAAGGAGATGAAAGACAAGCAGACGATCTTTTATTCCTCTGACACGTACGTGGTGGGGCAACAAAGCTCTGTATTTGATCTTGCACAAGTGCAAACGAAAGCTGAATGCCTTCCAGTGAACTCTGCGGTGGGGATGGCACAGTGGGCCATGCTCCACTGTCGAACATACCAAAAGTCTGATAAGAGTCATACAAAAACACAGCGGCCCACGCCTTCCAAACTCTACATCTACTATGTGCAGTTTGTTTTTTTTTTTTTAATGATCGTCTGTACAGTTATGCCTCGTGGCATTAGCCCAGCGAAGGAGATGTGAACTGACTGATACAGTCATTCATCAAGAGTGTAATAGACGGCAATTACAGTGTCCAACCACTGACAGTTACTGCCGCAAAAACCTTGTTAATCGAAATGCAAAGGCGGACATGTTTTCCTACCAGTTATGCTTGCACTTGTAATTAATCAGTGAAGACGAGCAATTTAATTTGCTTTTATTGATGATTTCAGTACCTGCTCATTTTAGACGACTCGTCTCAGCAGCACGTGTTCAGAATGTTAATATGCAGGGGACTGCTGCTTTCAGAAAGCTGAAACTGAATAGAAAAAAAATTACACTTTATTGCAAAGTACCCTAAAAACAAAACAAATTATGGACAGCCAGTATGGACCCTAGAAGAGTAACAGTACGAAACAATGTATTTTTTGATATTTAGATTTTTTCAAGATTGTTTTCTGTTCTGAGGTCAAGAAGCAGTTTGATTTTGTGTGTTCAAAGTGTTTAAAATGATTATACAGAGCTCGAAGATTAAGATTTATTCAACTTTATAACAAAAAGAAAATCACAGCCTTAAAATTTTGAAGTGATTTATGCAAAACAAAAACAGTTAATTAATGCAATGGGTGCATGCATAACATAAGCCCCTACACCTCCCTGCCCATTGTACTCGGATAGGATGCGCCCATATGGATAGTTTTGATCATTGATGTTGGTTTCCAGAAAGAGGCCCTCTGAAGAGACCAGCGGGAGGATCAATGTTAAAATTTGGTCCATTGTTTCAAATTTTAATCTGTTTATTTTGATTACAGCTTTAATATACGTTGCCCTTGAAACCAATGCAATTGAACTTCTGTACTGTTACACTCCTAACCAATATGTGACAAAAGATTAAATATGTTGCATCTACACTGTTTTAAGCAATATAAAATAGTTCAAAACAATTCAGTAGCTTTGAATGCACAATAAGCAAAATGTCCTTACTTTTCTCTGACCACTTTTTTCAAAAAAATAACACAAGTAAGGCATCGGAACAGAAACGACCAAAGGCAATTAGATCCCTAAAATGATTTGAGTAAACTCAACTGTTCATGTTTTACAGTGTGGTTAGGCTGAGTCTTGCCAACGTGTGAATATTCCAGAGATGAAATCCACCCATAAGAGCAGTCCAAGCCCGAGCTTAAGAAGAGGAACTCAATTAAGATTCCAAACGGCGTTCCGAAGCTTTGCAGAGGAAATGGAGCATACCTATCTGCTTTTGCGGACCAGACGAATTGGCTTTAAAGAAAATAACAGGAGATTAGGACAGGAAACGCATTGTGAAGCGAAGCGTCGTATGGAGAGAGACGAGGGCGCTTTATGTGTTTTCAGAAACATTCTTCTCCCATGACTTTGAGGGTTTAGCGGACCTCTTGAACTAATCACCTGCCGCGTCACTGTTGCAACAGCGTGCTTCGCGATGCAGGCAAAATATCCTCCAGCGCAGTTCAGGGCTGCCTACTTTTGTGTAGCTCTGGTCTGAAGCACTCCTGCGAGATTTAAAGCTGACTTTAACCTCACGGTGTGCAGACTTGTGACGGCTTGGAGCGGGCGTGCCGGTTTAATGCCCCCTTTGTGTGAGTGCTGAGGCCCAGGGGGACGCATTGTTAAAGCAGAGCACCTGCCGTTTGGAGTGTCACTTTATCCCTTCAAGAAATTAACACAAACAATGGCCGGCGGGGGGCTGCTGTATCTGTGACCTCCACCTTGTCAGTGTGACCACAGGCTTAATTGAGTTTCAGAGGCAACATTTCTCACTTAACTCCCTGAGCTGTTAGCACGTACTGTTTAGTGGCAGAAAGAAAGATGGCTGGATTAAAGGGGAGGTGGAGAGGGCAGCTCAGAAAAGGAGACAGGAAAGATTCAGTGTAATCAGAGGAGTTAACTGGTCAGAGGAGTCAAAAAAGGAACTAAGAGTTAGTGGGAGGACAAGAGAGAGCGCTGATGTAGGTCAAAATTATTGTTTGTTTTCCTTTTCTACCGGTACATGCGGTACCTCCGTCACTGACCACCATGGAAACTAAACACAAATAATAAAAAAGACGGATGATTATTTGTTTTGGCTGGACTCTCTGTTTAAGGTTAGCAGGTGCTAACCTGGTAAAAAAAAAATGTGAGAAAGAAATAAAAAGGTTCAGAGAGGGCCCTGAATCACTAGTCTTACAAGATGATTGGCTAAGATGTTTCTGCTTAGGTCACTTAGATAATCAAACAGCACTTTGCTGGTCAAGCCAGAAAGTTACTCAAACTGTTGAAGAATATTAAAACAACTGAGTTTAAACTGGCTAGGTCTCCTTCCTCACACAATGCTCCCAGGCTGGGAGGGTGAAGACTGGCATGTGCTCCTTCCAAGACACATAAAATGACTTTTCAGTGCACCGCTAATGAAGCAACACTGTACAGCACAACCTGCTTGAAAGAAGACTCTGACTGCTAATTTTGTTACATCAGCTAACAGGCTCCCATAATTGCTGGCATCATGCTGAGTGATTGGGAGACTGAGGCCAATTAAGCTCTCTTGGACTTACGACCATGGATGGCTGTGGTATTGCCAGGGACTGAACTCGTGATCTGTTGATGATTTGTGAAATGTGTATTGCCTTTGTGTTTTACGTTTTTTGCTTTGCATTTCAGCTTTGGAATGACATTCTACATATAAAGTAACATTCTTAGTATCATTTTAATATTTTACTGTTATTTTTACTTTGCAAGTATGATGCTTTGTATTAGTCAGAAGCCTATACTACAAAAGGTATGCTGGCATATTTGAGTATTGCAGATGAATTAACTAATGGCCAAAATTACAATATAAGTGATAGGTATATAACAGCAAGGAGAGTATATGAAAGAGCAAAAGCATATGTGGCCTGAGGGTGAGAGAGACAGAGAGAGAGAGAGAGAGAGAGAGAGAGAGAGAGAGAGAGAGAGAGAGAGTTGGGTAAGAGATACAGGGGGAAAGAGAGCTGGCGAGTGAGCACTGTGTCTCCTCGGTGCCTCTCCGCTATAATATGTCTACAATATGGCTCATATTAGTGCCCCTGATGTGCGTTTTGTGGCGCGGGGGAAGTCTTTTGAAATTCAATATGTCCTTAAATCAGATTTATAAATGTTTATGTATGTTATGAGAAACACACTCGCTGGAGGTAGGCTAGTAATGTGTATGTGTGTACGTGTGTGTTCTGGAGTCTTGATTCTTCCAGTGTGGTGTACAGTTGACTCCAGTAAACAGTGTCTGGAGAGGAAGTCAGTGAGTGTCTATTGGCGGGCACACCCGTTTTTGACAGTGTATACGTTTGTAGACCCAGGGCGCACAGGGCAACAGCCTGGAAACAGCATAAATGATGGACTCTGGTGGCATGTTGCTTGGCTTGGTGTAATGTGGCCGTTTAGTTGCGTTCGGAATGGTTTTCCCAAACAGAACTGTCTCCATGTAATCTGTCTTTCTTTTGCTGGAGGCATGCTTCATGTTTAGCCTCATATGCTGCGCTGCTGCAGTAATGCACGCTACTGGGCCTTCTGCAATCCCTGAACAAAGAGAAATTTGGAGCAATATGCTGGCTGCTTTATGTCCTGTAATCAGAAACGAAGAAGAGCAACAATGCAATCTGATCCTTTCAAAGCCACTGATTTCGTTTGCATGACAGACAAACAGCTGCCATATTCTTCACTGATGTATGAGTGTGCATGCGAGGGAAGTAGGGCTGTAAGAATACATCACATCATTGTATGGATTAAGACATGGCCCTGTATTCAAAAATCCAGAGGCATCTACCAACACATTTTACAGACTGGAGAACATTAAGTTATGAAATACTGCTTATTTTGCGAGGGCTGTAATGAAAAATTTAAACAAGGCAACCCACAGTGATGCCAGAGCATCCTTCCTCTGGGAAAAGTGCTTCCTTTTTACCTCGAAAACCGGAGAGACGGGGTGTGGGGGATGGGGAAGGCATACACTTTGTAAGCAAACTTAGAATAACAGCTAGCATTTTAGTTCATGATAATTAGCATAGCAGAATAGGGGTTATGGTCTGCAGGCACTCATACATTAATATCTTCCTTTCTTGTGAGTTTCTGGGGTTATCTTCCTTGTAGGGTATGACGCTGATGGCTGATAAGTGGTGTTTCCAAAAGTTATAGTGTGTCACATCTGTTACATAAGAGTGGCACTCTTGACCACTGCTAGCACTATGAACCTGTCTATTCATCTGCCCAGAAATCATTTATCTAGTCCATATTTGTGGGGAAAAAAACATGGAACAGTTGAGATTTGATTAGATGTTATTTTTCCCATATTTAGGTATATTTTTAGATGTAGAGTTTCCCATATTTTAGGTGTTGTTACATTACAAAGCACATCTGTTTTATGTATAGGCTAGTCCAGTAAAATTGGATGACAGTTAATATGCTTACATTGTCTTGCCTTATAGTGTTTTCTTCTTCTGTAAAATTACCATTTTACACTCCATGTGGGAATGTATGCATGAATGAGTGTATGGTAATATCTAAATCATTAATGGCTGGAGACTGAATAGGTCTTGCTTGCAGTAGGAGCAGAGCAGAGAATGAGAGTTAGAGCAGTCTGCTCAGGTCCAGACTTCAACATTAGAGCACTAATGCACACTGGCAGATGTTGGCCTTCAAAGGAAGGAGCCCCATGGGCATCTGGAGCAGGTACTGAATCAAGCCTGGTGGACTGCAGCCAGGACCTTTCACATTTTCACATGGACTCCTTATTGTCAGCGGATGGGCATTTGAACCATTTCCCAGTTAAAAGCTGACATTTTTAAACATGAAGTTTTCAATTACAACAATAAAAGTAATTTAAATTGCTATGAATAAGAACAGAAGCACAGAGGCGTTCACATAGTTCATGCAGTGTGTACAGTTAGGTGATTCGTGCGTTATTCAAGCTCACAAATAAGTTAATAAACAGAAAGAGTTTTGATATTTCTGTTCCTATTCGTGACAGGAGCAGCTGAATGCACTGAGAGACTGGTTAATCTCTCTCTCTCTCTCTCTCTCTCTCTCTCTCACTATTTCTCTCTCTCTCTCTCTGTCTCTCTCTCTCTCTATTTCTCTCTGTCTCTCTCTCTCTATTATTCTACCTCTCTCACAAGAAAATTGTCTCTAGAATCTGTAGAATCATTTTAATCCAATAGCCTGATTGTATTTCCTTTAGTGAATCCCTAAAGGAAATTGTTCTTTACTGATACTGGCCCAGTATGTTAAAAGAATTTCGTATGTAGCTTGTTTAGACCGGACTGCTTTTTTTCCTTTTCTTTTCTTTTAAAATTGCACCCAAGGGAACCTCATATTCTATTTGTAAACATGAACCAGACATAAAGCATATTTTTTGATAGGAAGTCTCTTATTTATTTCATTTTTATGGATTTTAAACTGTTTTTTCAAAACAGTCTGAAGAACCAGATGACACACTGCAGTCAAGCACAAATAATGCTGTTACTAAACTAATGGCAAGCTGCTTACTACTAATTTATAGGGGATATAGAATGGATACAGTATTGATTGTCTATCAAAATATTACCAAGATATTGTTAACAGAACTTAAAATCAGTACCACAGTATACCATTATTGCTGCGTGTTGTACTGACAATGTATCGACCCATTGTAATTAAGATAAATCTTGAAATATGTGTTGTACTGATGAACCGAAGTTTTTCATAGTCTTATGCTGTTTCATTAAAATTCTCTCTCTCTCTCTCCCTCTCTCTTTCTGTCTCTCTCTCTCTCTCTCTCTCAAACAGGGACCTGGACAGGAATAACATCACTCGGATCACCAAGGTCGACTTTTCTGGTCTCAAGAACCTGCGAGTTCTGTAAGTAACCTCTCAGCGTCTCCTGTTCTGAAAAGACCTTTCAATCCACAAAGCCTCCGCTTCACCTTTCCGTTGTCTCAGCAGTCAAAGTCATCAAAGTGTTTCAGTTGTGGAGCAGAGAGGATTACTGTAAAACACAAGTCATAATAAAGCGCACAGACACTTAATCTGAGTAAATCCGACATATTTAGCCTGACCCTTCTGACTGAGCAGAGCAGTGAAGTCACTGGCTCATGTTCAGTCAACCTTTCAACTCACTCTGAAGTTTGAGGAACATGGAACTGTATTCTTTACAGAGCGGCCGCACTGAACTAAAATAAACAGAGGGCGGTCGGCCTCTCTGGGCCGTGCGGCCTGCTCGAGTTAAGCTAGCGAGCGGCGCGCTGCCAGAGCAAGTGTGTTAGGAGCTTAATGACTGTAATCATGGAGTTCTCCGTGCTGTTTACCTCCCGAGGAAGAGCCTGTAAAGAGAGGAAGGCGTGCAGATAAAAATAAATGAGTCAAAAAAAAGAAAATAAATGAATGAAGAACCAAGTGGGTGGTGAGAAGTGGAAGTGGCTGGAGGGGTGGTAGTGTGTGCCTCGAAAAAGTGGTTCAGATGATGGCGTGTCGTTATCACCATAAATGACTTTTCCAAGTATACTAAATTTATCATAAGTACTGTGTGTTTCAGTAAAATAGGTTTAGCAGGGGATCTCAAGGGTCAGTTCAAATTTGCACAATTTTCCTCTTACCCGAGGTGTAGTTGATCATCCAAGAACTGGACTTGAGCTACAAGGCTCAATAATTACCCACATTATTGACTACATAGACTTGTTGATGTGGTTTAGGGCACTGTTTGACTTACTTTGAGTTATAAAAATAAAGAAAACATCACCTCTATGGATAGCCATTTTAAGAACAATCCCAGAGGACTGATCAGATTTCTGAACCTTTCTGATTTGCTGTCACAAAAGTTGATTCTAGATCAGCACACTTACTCCCAAGGCGCTTTGTGAATACAGATCCTGTTATCTAAAAAGGCTTTATGTATCATGATACAGTTCTGCCATTGCCCACCCTTAGTGCCTTATAATGAAATCCCCCTGAAACATCCGCCCTCTTGCCCCTGGGAACCCGCGCTGGACCCACTTATCTCTGTGGAGCGCTGGTACTGTGATCCCCTCCATCTGATAACATGAGACAAGCCTACACACACCTCAACATACACTCAAAAGCGCTGCACACCCTATCTCTCTCTCACGTCTGATTTCTCAAGGAAAAGCCAGCTGCGCTGACCTGGCCTGTCCTATAAACCTCACGTCTAGTTAGTGCTTAGGGCAAGAACAACACAGAATCCTCCTTAAAAGCCATGTGTGTTACTTCAGCCTCCAGTGGAGACGCCTTTTGCCCCCTTCCTTGGCTCTGTGAAGTCATAGGTGTTTGCCTGTGTCCCATATGTTTCTATAGAATGCTTCAAAAAACATTGACTGAAAAGTGAAGAAAAAAAGAACAGCTATTATTCCTCACCACACACCAAAGCCCATCTGGAGGGGATTGAATAAGATTACTTTTAATGCCAATACATAAACCAGCATGGGACTGATCCCTCCATTTGTATGAATAAGCCAGATTGTTATTCAGTCCGGATTGATGTAAGGCATAGGGCTACAAGATATGTTTGTTATCAGCGAAGAATGCGATTGTTGTAGATGATTCAATTCAGGCCTTGCCTAGCCAGAGCAAAAGCCAACCAGTTTGTGTTTTTGGCTTCACCGTACTGGATCTGGCTGCAGAAAATATGTGGTATTTTCACATTGCCGCTTATCCAAAGCCTATCTGGAATGCGTGGCCAAGTGTGTCATTTCTTTTCGAAAAAAAATACATATATATGTATGTATATGTATATATATATATATATATATATATATATATATATATATGTGTGTGTGCGTGTATGTAATTTGGTTTGTCCATAAAAATACCATTGTGATCAAACACATGAATACTAATATAACATCAGTCATGTTTGATTGGTACTCTGACAATGATGAATACTAATCAGTCTGACATGCCCTCTGAATTAGCCTGCACACTCACAGTACATCCAATAATTAGAGAATCCACCTACATATATTATACAACAAAAGAAACACAGTGGCACACAAAGCTCCAATTTTCACTCTGAACTTGATAAACCATTTTTTCTGTGTCCAAGGGGACCCGATATTGGGACCACCAAGTCTATGTGGCTAAAATATACAAAAGTACAGGGCTTCCAAGAGATGTAAGCAATTAAGTGGTGGCCTCTCATCAGTAGATTGCAAGTTTGTTCCTTAATAATGCCATAGCCATCTGTGGCCAGGAGCCCAAGAGACCATAATTGGCTTCATTGTTTCTGGGTGGGTAGGATGGTCCTTCCTCTCCCCCATCACTCACTGCAATGTGGGCATGTGTTAGCTGATGAAACACATTTGGCAGTAATCATTCTCCTCCATCATGTGAGAGACCTAGCTAGCGGGTGGTAATTGGCCACATAAAATGAGAGAGAATTCTAAAAATAATTTAAGTTATAAAAAATATGAAAGGCCAAAATTAGTGGAAAGATTCTGAATTTCAAAAAATACTAGGGTCATGGGTACCTAGAGCCTATCAAGGGACCAACGGCGGGGTGCCAGCCCACCACAGGGCACACACACCCCCCCATTCGCTCACACCCACGATCAATTTAGAATCCCCAGTTCACTTGATGCGCATGTCTTTGGACTGTGGGAGAAACCGAAGACCCCAGAGAAAACCCACACCAACATAAGAAGAGCATGCAAACACTGCATACAAGGCCAGGACTTGGATTTGAACCCTCAACCCTGGAGGTGTGAAGCAATAGTGCTACCCACTGTGCCACCATGGGGCCACAGTTTTTATTAGTTATATAACTTCATCTATTTGTATAGGCAATTATGTGTTATACGGCATCAGAAACAACATAAGAAAGTGTATATGGTGTCGCTTAACAATCTGGTTTGAGGCGAGTGTGTGATGGTTTGCCCCATGCCAAACAGGCTATAAGCCATCTATTTAGCTTTGTTACTCCAGTTCCAAATGAAAGAAGAAAACTTTGGACAATGAGCATATCTTGGCTGATGGGCCATATTTAGAGTTAGTGGGGAATTTTGAAGAAAAAAAAAACATTTCACAGCAGCGTATACATTTTTGCAGCAAATTAAAGTGAAATTACATAGCATTTTAAAAAGCTGAACTAGGCTGGTTCTTTGCGAACCTCCTGTGGGTACTGGAAATGTCTGCCATTGACCCTGTGTTCTGTTGTCCCTTTGCTGTCCAGTTCATTCGCAGTAATTGGTGGATCAGCCAGCAGAACCTGCTACAAGGTCCACATCAATCCTACTTACCTAACGTCTAAAGTGGCCACTCTCAGACTGACCTTCTGCGAAGGCAGATAGTCACTGTGTGCGAATGTGTGTGTGTGTGTGTGTGTGTGTGTACACATGTATTTGTCAGAATTTAGACTCTAAGGAAAAGATATTGTGTTCATCTGTACGCCTATCTCCAGAATATAAAACATTATCAAACTACACTCTTATAAACAAAGGAGCCAAAATAAGGTTCTTTGTTGTGATGCTGCTGAAGACCTACTTTTGGTTCCCTGAGGATCTTTTCAATAACTATGTTTACATGCACATCAGTGGTTTAATATGTTTGACTGAAGATCTTTACACACTGTGCATGATTGATTCATGTAATCTGGGCATCAATTGATTAATTTGTGCACATGAATAAATGATGATATCTTGCACACCCAACTTCATTGTTCATACTGTAAAAGTCTGTCATTGTTTCATTTTACCTCTCTTTGACTTTCCCAAACTTTTGCAGGTGACATGAACTCAATGACCAATCATAATCATCTCTGACGTTGGCATGGTGACAATCAAGCTGACAGATTGGCTGCGTCACAGCAACCAGAACATCAAAAGGATCAGTTTGCCTTTTGCTTTGTCACGGATGGTGCTAGCATCTCCAAAAGCAGTTCAAATTGGGTTACGGAAACTGGAGCCGGGCAAAAGCTCACATAACATTTCACCTTCTGAAAGCCGTGGTGCAACTTTCTCTCCTTGCACTTTTCCAGTGTCACTTTTTGCCTGGACAAATAGAGCTGTAGTCAAGACTACCTTTGTCGAGTCCATGGCAAGTCCAAGCCCAGTTCAGTCCAAGTCAAGACTTAAGTTCAGTCCTAAAACAGACTTAAGACCCTAAATAGAAGAAAAAGAATCCTCTTCCAAACCACTTACTGGTCTGTTTATACTGGTGTGATGATGGAGGTACAATATAGTTAATGGATCCTTTTACATTATTATTATTTATAGTACTCAAAAAGCAAGTGCAGCGTAACAACACCGTAGAATCAAAGTACACCATATTATTATTAATAGAGCCATTAATGAAAACGATGAGCGTGGATGCAGCATGAGCAGAATACCCAGAGTTTTCGGCAGGCATCTGAGTGGTCACCAGGTGCCTGTCCTAGAGTGTGAAATAATTAGTGCTCATTTTCTAAACCAGTTTGTTTAATCAAGAATTTTGTTCATTTCATTGGGGATGGGGTCATTTTGTTGACTATCACTGGTATTTTCATTTTATGTATTGTTTTGTGATCAGCTGCCACAGAGAAATGTGAAACAGTACTTCTTAAAGTCAGCTGTATTTGAGACCAACTAAAATATTTTGCAAGACCAGAGGCTGAGACCAAGACAACTGGAAAACACAAGAGGTTAGATCATGATGGTAAGGTATGATTTAACTCTACAGTGGTGGTCCTGTGGGTGGTCTTTCACCCATAAGCAGTATGGGGGGGAGGCACCATCATGGTTTTGAGAAAAGTTTTGATTGTCCAGTGTGGCAGGTGCATTTACACTGGTGTACCATCTGGATAAAAAAAAACAACATCTCAGACCACCTCCTGAACTGGAACCACCATTTAGATTTGTCCCATCCAGATACGATTCGAGCATTCAAGATGCATGAAACAATCAGGTGAAAAAGGGTGTTAGACAAACTAAGAAACAATTCATGCTATTCTGAGCACGTCCATTTTATGGCATACATGAGGGTGAAAAAGCATTTTGAAGTTAAAGAACCTCCATATAATGTAAAGGTTCTGTACCAGGTCTCCACACACAGATTTTGAATGCAGGTATTGATCCAGGCTTAGGTAATCACTAGGAGTTAACTGAGCTTTTGATGTCATTGATTGGCCACCTGGTGCCATACCTTCCAGTGAAAACAGATTCCAGGACTGAAATGTGGACTCAAGGTCCAGAGGTGTGGACCTCTGTTACATTAAAGTTGATTTTTTGTTGGTTTGTTTGTTTGTTTTACTAGAAACAAACATCCAAATAAAAATGGCCAAATAAAGGACCCAAAGCTTTAGAGAAGTAAAATAAGCAAAAGCAAAAACAAGGCATCCACTGTCAGCAGTTGTATTTATTCAGTATAACAGAAGTGCAACAGTATGCATTTAACTGATATCCCAAGCTTCAACTATCAGAGACCAACCCATGATGATAAATGTAACGTACAGTATCTCTGAACAAGAAAACAGCGTGTGAAATCCGAAGTGCCGTGCATCAAATTTTAATCAGAGCAGACGGCTCCATGGTCATGACTCACAGATGTTGACACTAACAAGGCAGGTTGGAGCAAAGCAGCAATGAAAATAGTGACATGATCTTGCACAATACGCACATCTAAATGCAAATTGTGATCTCTCCCTGAATGCTATGTGGTCGGGATTGTGGCGGCGGAGATCCTCTTTTTTGAAGCAGTGAGAGTACATGTCGTATGTCGCCACATCAGTCACACTCAAATGTGTGTCTGCTTTAGCCTTGCCAAACAAGGACACAACATCTGCCACAGTGAATCCCCTACATACCCAAAGGAAATGCCAAGCTAGATCCATTTCAGAATGCCTCAGTTGGCGGCGAGGGAGACTAAGTGACAAACCGACTCCAACGCGTGGGGATATTCTGCAGCTCTTCTTCTTTTTCTCCTGTCTTTTTTTCCCTCTGTGAAGAGAGCTTTAATTCTCTCTTTTCCAATCCCCACATCACATCAGTTATTCTACACGCCGGTCAGATGAAAAGGATGATCCCCCCACCCCCGTCTCTGTCTCTCTCTCTATCTCTCACTTCTCTCTCTTGTCTCTCCCTCTCTCTTCTCTCTCGTCTCGCACTTCTCTCTCTCTCTCTCTCTCTCTCTGCAGACTCAGCTGTCGGTGATAATCTACTTTTACATCCCCCTCCTTAGTCCCTGATTGATTGAAAAATTGTGGTGTGAAAAGACATGAAATGCCCACAGACAGTATTAGGACAGAATGGGGGTGCGTTTCAAACCGCTGAACATTAAATGTCCCTGAGAGAGTACGCCAGCGTGCATAAGCAGCACACGCTCCACTCTTAAGTGCACAGCCTCATTAATTGCCATTCAATTTTCATTGTCCGTAAATGCATCAGTGGTGTTCAAATATAGTCCCCCAAGAAGCATTAAGTCAAAGCTTTTCAGAAGGAAACTTTCATTATGCATCTAAAGAGTTAATGACATGCATGTGGAAACAGACTGTAAAAGATTCATTAGCACCATTCATTCATTTCTAAGTGTAACAAAGTGGTTACATTCATTTGTAACCTTATGCCAGAAAATACACCCTTTAAAAGAAATGTGCTAAGAAGGATTCTGCAGAACAACGCCTTAGAACAGGGGTCCTCTATAATTTTGTTATCATTGCTTGTTAAAAGAACTGTTAATGCACCCAAAGCCCACCTAGTGTTATACCCACCAGAAACTGAGAATGAGGTTCAAGACTTGTAGACCTCTGCCACATTTGGTTCTCTAAAGAAAGTTTCAGTGAACCGATGAAAAGAGGAATGAATAGATCCTGCCCTCATTTTGCATTTTTATCGTCATAATTTGGTAATTTTACATGAGGTGTTCACATGGGAGAGTCAAACAGCCATTCAGTAATACTTTAAGGACGCCCTAGGCCACTCAGATACATCATTATTTAAGATATATATGTTTACAGAATATAATATTTAAACTTTGTTCAGTGCCTCCTCATTTTTTTTATTTTGTCTGATCAAACATGTCAGTTCAGAAATCCTTTAAGAAATGAATTCTGTTCATACACAGGGGTTGACAATGTTTTTGCTCTAGTATTCTAAAGGGTACCTACGTTAATGAATTGGTACACACCGAAATTAAATATTTTCCACTTCACCATGGGCGCTGGAGCCACTGTAGCACTTTTCTTTTATTTTACATAAATTGGCAGGGGTTATGTTTCAAGAGCACCAGCAAATAGGGAAAAAAACTTGTGATCCAGTAAAAAAAAATTCTAAAAATGCCAATTTTTATAGTCTAAACATTAAATATGCCCCCAAATACTTATTTTAAACTCAGCTTAACACATTTCCCTTAAAAAAATGTGAAAGTAAACCCGTATTCGTACTGTACAGTGCTGTCTCCTGCAGTGTTAGAATGTAAAATACAGATGTTACCCCTGTATAGACTGCACTGTAATTAATACATGCACATTTTCTTTGGTATGCCCTGTCATTTTTTGTGGTATAAGCAGGTAAATACAGTGATAAATTAATTTAAGTTACATTTATTCAAATAAAGGGCTTTAAGAAGAACAAAATGAAAAACACAAGAACACTCCAAGAAACACTCGAGATTGCTCCACGTGGGAAACTGTTCTAATACGGGAACGCTGGACTGTCTCTGCCAGAGATGCGTCACAGGGCAGCAGCTAATATACGGTTGCTTAGTGTTCTCTTGACAGTCCTAAAATAATTTCACATGACTCTAATTAATGGACATAAACTTGTCCATTATTTGTAAAGTATTGCCATGGACTTTCCCTGCATACTGAGAGTGTGTAGTAGTTTGTTATTTGATTTTTCTGGATTTATCTGTCTATTTTTTTTACTTTGATTCCTGTCTTGCCCCTTGTTCAGATCACTAATTCAATGTTCTTTCTTTCTATTTACATTCTGCTCTTTGTCTGACGATTCAGAACTGTTTGATTATCGGATTGCCCTTTGGTTTTTGCCAGTATCAGTTTTTTTGTACTCTGCTGATATACGGAATGAATATTGCTGCCTGTTTTACACAGATCTATCTTGGTCTGAACCTGACACCTGAAAAAAACAATCCTTGTAATAATACATTAAAAACAATTAAAAGTTAAACATCTGTGTTTTAAAGTTGCTGTTTCTAGAGATATGATTACAGTAACAATTACATTTTCATGCGTCGTAAGGAGCACTGCATTCCCCTGTGAGTGGAATGTAAGCTCTTAACCTACTTTACCTCCTGCAGGAACTAGCGCAAGCTGTGACTTCCAGCAGGTCAGTGTAGCAGAATGGAAGGCTTACTGTCATACTGCAGGACAGATGGAAAAAAATGTCAAGTAGGAGAGAAAGATAGATTGAGATACAAAGTAAGGGACACACACAAAAGGAAAAAGTAGCTACTGCAGCAATGCACTATATGGACAAATGTCTTGAGATATCCTACCATTACACCAACAGGGATTTTTATGACATTGCATTCAAATACATAGATTTTTAATATGGGGTTGGCCCCCACTTTGCAACTATATCAGCTTCCACTCTTCTTGGGTGACTTTTCACAAGTTTCAGAGAGTTTTGTGTCCATTCACTCTGTAGAGCATTTATGAGGTGAGGCACTGATGTTGGACGAGAAGGCCTGGCTCACAATCTTGTTCCAGTTCATCCCAAAGGTGTTGGATGGGGTTGAGGTCAGGGCTCTGTGTGAGCTAGTCAAGTTCTTCCACACTGAACTCATCCAACCATGTCTTTATGGACCTTGCTTTGTGCACTGGGCACAGTCATGCTAGAACAGAAAAGGTTCTTCCCCAAACTGTGTCCACAAAGTTGGAAGCGTGGCATTGCTCAAAATGTCTCGGTATACTGAAGCATTAAGATTCCTCTTCATTGGAAGTAAGGGCCTTGCCCAAACCTTGAAAAACAGGTGACCCAGTACCTTTGTCCATACAGTGCATATGGCATATTTTTACAAAAAGCCTAATACAGTGAATTGTAAGAGCTGGAGAGGCACTTCGAGACAATACCAGGGGACCGAATAAGAGAAAACGCTCTGGAGGGTGTTTAATGTGTCAGAACAGGGATGGTTTGAGTAAACTAGTTACGTAAGACTGCATTACTGATTCAGGGAGAAGGAAAAACAATTGTTGCTCCAAACAAAGGAGAAAAGAGGGCAGAAATATTTATATTTGTATTATGTAACTGCGGATGGTTGAAAAGGATCAAATTTAATACAATCTTTTCCAAATCTTTTGATGTCATTTTCATTTGCATTAATAAAGTTAATGAACCTTTCCCAGAAAGAATGTCACTCTTATTTAATAAATACTCTTTTAAACCTGATATAGCTTGTTTCGATAAGACTTTTAACACTGTTTTGTTTTCTTCAATTAAATTACACGAAAAAAACCAAACAAAAAAAACTGTAGAGTGCATTTCCACATGCAGGACAAGAAGGATACCTCTATTTTAAGACATACAGAACCATACAGAACCAAAATGATCATTTTTGGTATTTTATACTTAGTAAACACTTACAAAGTAAATTTAAATACAGCTAACATGACACAAAAATGTATTATTATTAGGGATGCACCGAAATGATTTTTTTGGACCGAAACGGAAAACCGAAAATGAGGAAACATTTGGCCGAAAACCGAAACCGAAAGAAATTATAATTATTAAATTATTAAAAGAATAAATCTGTTTCAAAACTATGAAAATATTTATTTAGCATTCAAACAATGCACAATATAAAATAAAA
>JBBPCX010000032.1:7825671-7883575 GCA_037974365.1 Hydrocynus forskahlii
GTGTGTGTGTGTGTGTGTGTGTGTGTGTGTGTGTGTGTATGACAAAACATGGACTACTAGCCGTGTACATGCATTTGCTTTAAAAGGCAATTTATGGCCCTGATAGAGTTGCCAAAGCAGAATTCCACTTTAGAGGCCCTGGATATTTTAGTCCAGTCTTGCTTTTTTTCCCCCTTCTTTTTCATTGCTGTATCATCTAGCGCTAGAGTATCTATCAGTGGCTGTCTGGTGGGCTTCTCATGAATGTCATCGCATGTTGGCTATAATGCAGAGAGACACAAATCTAAACAAGAAATGTCCACAGAGATGTAGTCCCTTTGTAATGCATCTGGAAAACCTTAGGGGCCCAGAAACGTGTTCAGAGCGGAGGGGAGCACTGAGCGTGCCCACTGGGACCTCACAGGCATGTCCTACATGAACGTTGTCCTGCCAGAGCCGACCACAGGTTCGGGAGAATCAGAGAAGGAAATCGTCTCTGGTTTTCATGAAGGGAAATCAGCTTATCATTAACTGTTGTGACAAGATGAATTCACAGTGAGGGAAGCTGTTCTTCAGAGGATGCTTTAACCAATCAGACAGGGTAATCAGTGTCAGGGAGTAGCTGTGGCATCTATTCTGATCAGATAATGAAGCTGCTCCTCTTCCTCCACAGGCATCTGGAGAACAATCAGATCAGTGTGATTGAGCGAGGAGCTTTTCAGGACCTTAAGCAGCTGGAGAGATTGTGAGTATTTGCACCGTAAACACTTTTAATATACAGCACTTTAATATACACCAAGTCTTGGGCCATGTAAGAAAATAAAAAGTAACACAACTGATTTGGCTGGTAAGTGTGTATTTGCTTGAGAACACATTGGAATATGTTCACAATACAGTGTGACTTTATTTGCGTGAGGGCAGTAGCACTGTTTCTAAATCTCTTCTCATGGCAGTGCAGTATTTATAGTTTCCATCCAGTACCTAGTTGGGCTAATCAGTCCTTTATTAAATTAAATCAGGCTGATCAAATTGTACAAATCCATGCAGTGCACTGAAGAGAAGCAACCAAATGCTTCCTATGACTACATTCTTCTAACTAGCCTGTCAGTAATGTTTTTGATTTTAAAAAAAGAAATGCTGAAGTTACTAGATGTTTGTTGGTATATATAAAAAAGCATGTACCACCAAGACAGATATTTTGATAGATGTTTGATGGCTATCTGTACTGAGCAATGCCTGTCAATGACTGGGGACACTTTGCTTTTTTATTAAATTATTCATTGGTAGTAATAATATTTTTAAAAACAATTCATCAATTAAGTATGAAAACAATACCTGCGAAAGTTTGCCATAAAACAGTGATTTACTCATTTTTTGATGTACTATGTCAATGGTAATTGTACCTAAGCACAATGTTATGTTAATGAGCTGGGTCTATAATGCTACTGGTTTCTTCAATTCCTGCTGCCTCTGTGAAGGCTGGTGTCACATTCATGTGCGTGCGTACTGTAACGTACGTTATCAGTATGTTGATGCGGATGTAGCAGCAGTGGTGACAGCAGCTTCGAAATCACTGAATGACAAATCCGTTGAATTGACAAATAAATTGCAAACAAGATGCAGGGAGCTTTATCACTCCGTAAGGCATCATCAGTTTAAATCACAGCACGTTATGTTTTTTTAATCAGTAACAGTGGCAAAAGAACTACGGAGTTAACTGTAAGGGCAATGAAAGGGTGTGTGTGTGTGGCAGTTTAACATTACCTTGGTAGAAGAAGTGGATATTCAAGTTTAGGGGAAGGGGCCCCAAGTTAGGTCTTGCTTAGGAGCACAGGAAGACTACGACTATCTGTTAGTACTTAAAGAACACTAATCACCTGCAAAATCAGTCCTGGTTAACCAAACACTTCATCTGTTTAGATGATAGAATAAAAGAAATATCATGACACATACTGTCAAAATATCTTGTATTGTAATATTATAGTTGCATCCTTATTTGGTTTTAACCAGCAAGAATAGTTGATGATTGCTGATGTCTCAACAAGGTGATAAAATGTGTGACATAACATATTATTCTGAAAGAATAGGTTGAAAGAAACTTTACAAAATCTGTAGGTGAACTCCTTCAGCTGCAAGTCCTCATATGCTCATTAACTGTCTGCCAAGATACAGCCTTCCATTTGCCCTTCACTGGTGAGAATCTTAACACCTCTGGGTGAAGTTGACCAGTGGGGTCAAGCCAAACAAGCAGGCCATTGCTACATATGGGCAAAGTCAGACCCAGACTGCACAGCTGGCTGAAGACTGACTGTGTCAGAGACTCTGAGTTTGTGTGTGAATTGTTTGAGCTATTCTCTTGTCTGGGGAGATGTGTGTGCTTCTGTCGAAATTTGACTGAATCCGTTACCCGCCAACAGTGTGTTAAAGAAGGAAAGCAAATTCTGAATGCTATGTGACGACATGTGTGCACTTGGTGCCAACCCTAAAAGCTTTTTAGTCAACATCTGCCTCATAGGGTGTGTGTTTGCCAGAGTGTTATGCTTTGCATTCCTATTCCTGTCACTCACACTCGGAATTTCACAGTGTTTTAGCCCTGCTAGTCCTTAATGAATCAATGTGACCAATGTGACTGTGACTCAGCATGGCCATTCCCTCAAGCGTAACATGGACTTGCTTGAAGCACTCACTGCTTTTTCATACAGGACTCCCAGTGGTGTACGCCTCAGTTCCTACACTCTAGCATCTACACAAAAAGTCTTCTAAACTATTCAAACCACATGCCCTAGAGGTTGTGTTGTAGAGGGAATGAAATAGCATCAAATGTGTCAGCAAGAGGCAGCAAAATCGCTAGCAGTAGCTGCACTTACAATGAATAATGTGGTTAATTGCTACATTGCAGTTTCTGAAAAAGTGTGGGCAAAAGTAAAGACTGGAATGGAAATCATTAACAGCATTTTTTTTCATGTGGGAAACACTTCAGTTAGATTTACAGTGTGAAATGACTGAAGTCTGGCGTAAATTCCTCTGTATTCATTTGCTTACTCAGCATGATAGGTTGTGATTAACATTATGTTCATTTAAGAAAAAGGAATGATGACAGCGTTTACAGACTGCATTATTTAATAGGAGGAGTGCATTTTCCATCTGCATAAAAGAATTATTCATGTGAACAACTCTGACTTTTACATCACTTGGTAATGATATGCAGTGGAGTGCTGTAGAATCTGTGTTAATCGTTCCTCTCAGAACATAATCTGTCAGAAAGACAGCCGAAACCTCAGGAAAGACCTTTCTAAGGGCATGAGGTTTTTAGATTGCATATTCTTCACATGGTGCCCAAAATAGACTAGGCTCCCATCTATGGGACATAACTACAGTTCAGCAAGGGGCAAAAGTCTAGACTGAGCAAGCCTAATTTCAGTCTCTGCGTCCGACATCAAAGCCTTGCAAAACAGCATCAAATTTGTCTTCGGTTGTTAAAAAAAACTGCAACTACGAAAGCAAACTGCTGTCTCTGCTGGGCAAGTCTGGCTGGAAAGGGCTGAGGCTATCAGCTCTAACTGATAGTGACTCCCTGTGCTGAAAGCTGATACTACTCAGAGAATCCCTTTCCTCGGTCTGCTGATGTCATGAAGGTAGATGGAGTAAAACAGAGAGAGATGACAGATGCACTCCACCAACACATGCCTTCAGCCTGGCCCATGACCTACTGGGTCGCCATTATCCCCTCATCTTCTGATTAAAAGCCCCTTCTCTTGTGGTTAAGGGTCAGCCTGTGAAAGCCCTCAGCCAGTCTGGGGAGGCTCACGCAGCCTTTAACAGCTTTCCGTGGGAGATAACCTCGGCCATCTTCAGAGGAAGTCAACGTCTTTCCCAGCAGCTTTGGTGCAGCAGTAACCCTTGATCCCAGGACGCTGCCTCCGTGTTCCTGGATCTGATGACCAAGCTGACCTGGCTGGCCGCCATAATCGGAAAGATTGATTGGGTTCTTTGTGTGTTGTTCCTATTTGCCCTGTCTTGTCATCAATCTCTGTTCTCTATGCCAGTGCAGATGTTTGTGTGTGTCAGCTTTCTATCAGTGAGCTAAGTCAAACAGTGCTAAGCTTTTCCTGCCTCGCACGCTCATGTCTCGTCTCGGATATACTCGTGTCTCACTATCTCTTCAACAGACACACACAGACTGCTCTCCAAAAGGTCAACCGCACACGACTCCTCGCTGCCTTTAATGTTCGTCTTGCGTTTCACTGTTGCTCTCATGACTGTGGTTGTTTTGATTACACTAAATCTCGTCCTTCCCCTGCCCTCTCTCTCTCTCTTTTCCTCTCTTTCTCTCTCCTCGCAGGCGGCTGAACCGGAACCGGCTGCAGGTTCTGCCGGAGTTGCTGTTCCAGTCCACACCCAAGCTGGGTCGTCTGTAAGTCCCTGCGCTTCTCTTTGATTTCCCAGCTTGGACAGAAAAACAACAGAAAAATAGGCAGTCAAGCTTTCCCCGCTGTTTTAATTTTGATCATTGTCCTGGAAAGGAGCTTGCTCAAATATTTGGCTTTCCCCAAAAAACGCTGCTTAAAGAGGACACTGTCAGCGCAGTGCCGCGTTACTGTGTTATTCCTCTTCCAGATGTGGCTCTTTTATATGGGCTGAGGGCTTGGCCAGGCGTAAGGTGACACAGCCGTGCTCTGTGCTTCTGACAGTGAGGTGAAGGTGTGTTATGGGGAATGTTTTCCTTGGACAGGCTGGATTCCTGTTCCCGAATATCGTTTCCCTGCCCCGGCTCTGAGTTGTAGCCCAGGCGACGCAACCTTCTCTGGCCTGGCTGCTGGAGAAGGCTTCATTTAAAGTTTACAATCTTTAGCGAAACAAGCCCACTCGGGTTGAACCTTGAGTCAGACCAGGGGTTAAGCTTTATGAGTGTTGCTTTTGGGGTATTCTGTGCAAGTGGAGGTGAACATGACATGGACGGGAGCGTTTTGTTTCGGAAGGCTTTCCACAAGGCCGGCAGAGGTTAAGCCATACCCACTTTCCCTTCTCTTCTGGGACGATACAGCGGACATATTTGCACGCCACGGAGCCTGATTTTGCGCTAATGTTTGATACATGGCTGATGGCAGCGATTAGGACTCGGTTTACAGACGTGAAATTCTCCTTTTGTGTCAGCCACGGCTCACGAAGCAGCTTTTAATATTTCCTCGCTGGATACCCGAGCCTTCGCAGAAACAATCAGCAGGAATGATGGTTTCATTTCCTCCCCATTGCCAGCAGTTTCATAAAAGCATTATTGGCAAATGATATCCTTATTTATCATAACTTAATAAGCGTTCTCTAGGGTTGTAGACAGTTGCGAAGGAGTGGAAAAGATGAGGGAAAGCCAGACATACACACTAAATCCACCATTCTTACCCCCTCACCATCATTTTAAATTATAGTGTTTGATGTTTTTCCCCTTTTCTTTGGCATTTGCTAAATCTAAATTAGACTCTCGGTAATGAAGGTCGTGCAGGGCGGGGATGGCTTATGGGGAAGCTCGTAACCTTCCCTTGTCAGAGTTGGTTAGATTCAGTGATGATAGTGTGATATGAATGGCCTCACCCCTAACCCTCCCCTTAAAAGCCTCAGGGCTGGCCAGCTGGCCAGAGCAGTCTGAACACGTCCCACTCAGGGTAGGGCTAGCCAGACCTCGGCCAGACCTCGGCCAGCCCTGACCATAGGGGCGGGAGCACTGTCAGGGGTCAGGGAAAGTTAATGAGCGCGTTCCCTTTGAGGATGACTCAGCTGGGCCAGGTAATTTGAATATACAAACATCCAAATTCGTCTTGCTATTTTTTTTCGCAATCATATATCCCTCAGAACGTGTAGTTTTGAAATCAAATGAATGTGATGTACTCTGTTCTTAATTAAGTATGCTATGTGGAAGCAGGGAAAATGTTGGGATACAAGCAGGTGATTATGTATGAAACTGTATATGGTAATACATTCAATGAGCACATAATGAAGTTGTGGGACAAGTTATGGATTAGTTGGTAAACTAAACCCAAAGATAAATCACCAGGTTAATCAAAAGGTGCCGATAATCCCATATACTGGAATGTTACACTTATTAAACAAATGTGTTTATTCAAAGAAAAATTCAATATCTGGAATTAAAAAAAAAACTATTCATTTAAAAACTGCTGATATTGAAAACTGCTGAATCCGAGACAGGGATGAGGTAAGAGTAAAAGGCCTGGATGGATGATAGAGAAAGCAGAGAGGCTGTGGCCAGAGCAGACATGACCCCACTGTGGCAGGCCCAGGTGTGGGGAGACAGACCGGGACATGTGGGTCTGTGGCCCATGGGCTGAAGGCAGAGCAGGCTGGCGCAAGGGCTGCTGTTAGAGGGCCATGATGAGTGGCGTGGACTGTTTGTGGTCAGTGCTCTGTGTGTGCGTGTGTGTGTGGAGTGCTGCTCTGCCTGGAAGGAAAGAATGTGGTTGCAGTTATAGATCTTACTCTGTTTCTCTGTGTGGGCCAAGAAATTTGCCTCTTACACACGCACATACTCACAAACACGGACACACACACTTCAGCTTCCTCCTCCCTTCCCCACTTTCAAATACTGATGGGTAATGGAAAGCAAATGAAGAATTAGAAGGAGGCCATGAATATGCCTGCTCCCATTTATTAATGGTGGCACTGAGTGGGCCTCCATATTAACTCCGCTTTTGGTATGTAGTCAGACACCTTCAGTGATAGCTATGGAGCTCCACCACTCCCTTCTATTATACTGAACTCAGAGTGCATGTGATTGGTATGATTTTAGGAGAAGACAGGGAGCATAATGCAAGGAATCACTTCTTATTCAGACAGTTCGAAGTTCAGTGCCCTCTGTCTCTCATTTTCTGAACACATTAATTCTGACAGAGGCAAGCTGTTGGTCTGTCTGGGACTGATGATGGCCTGTCGTGACCACTTTGATAAATTGGGCCTGCAGTTTGCCTGACGCCTGCCATGGATGTAAAAGGCTGAGCCCAGGCCAGGCTTCCCTCTGGCTTGTGTGTGCCTCCTCTTGTGAGAATGTGCATAATTGTTTGCCCCCAGTTTGTTTTTTATATCATGAAGAACTCCTTTGTTCCCCCTGTCCCCCCATACACCCCCACTGTGGCGCGTTTGTTTTCTTTTCACAGCACTTATTTATTAGAAACAAATCGCCCTCCTCACACTGGGTGCTGTGTTCTGCTCCTGCTAGCCTGACATGCTGGAGCTCTGAGCTCCAGATGGAAGGCAGCCTCAGCCCTCACAATCCAAGACACCCAAACCATGACACTCCGGCTTGTATCACAAAAGTGTGACTCCGGCGTTCTCCGGGACAGCTCTAACGTAGCTAGTTGGCTAGCATAACGAAATGCTCAGCATCGCTTTCCAAAACTCTTTTGTAGAACTGTAGTTTGTACTAAATTCCATGTAATATGCAATGTAATTACCTCTTAACACACTCTTGAAACTTTAGGGCAATAACCAGATGCGCAGATAGCACTAGCATTTGCATGATAATTACAGTAATTGTATGTTGCTGTGTAAAGTAGTGCATTTTTTGCCGGCCGCAATAGCTGGCTAATAGTTCAGTGTGTCTCCAGCGTATAAACCATGGAGCTGCGGCTCAGAGCTGGAGCAGCGGCCGACTGATTGTTTTCAGAGAAACGAAGCCTCCCAGAATCCAGCCAAGCTTCTTCCAAAATAGGGCTGGGCTCAGCTGGTTTCAAAAGGCCAGACAGCTTTGTGATTTACTCCAAAGACATATTTAGATAAATATAAGCTACAAAGACTTCGGAGCACTGACGGAGAGCCAGCTCTATCCGGAGAGCTCAACAGAAAAGCCAAGCTTGTTTTTTCTTTAATAGCGCTGGTTTTCTCAGCAGTGAGCCGCCTTGTTTGCGTGCTGAGGGGAGTTGGAAACCACTCAGGGCGGCAGGTAGAGGGTGGGAGATATGCTGTCCCACAGGAGCAGATCAAACAGTGAAACCTAATGCTCTCAATTAAGCCCCAGCGGGAATGCTGTCAATTAGCAAGCCTCCGTCCCCCATGACATTCACATGCAGGTGTAGTTTCATCTCTAGCTGCTTAACTTTAGGTCAGGTTTGGGAAAATATAGGTCATACACAGACTGCAATATACATAACCCTCCAACTGCCCCCGCCCCATCCCTTAACATTCTGCTCACGTGTGCATTTTTTTGTTTTCTGCAGACAGGAGCTAGGAATAAATAAAGCTGTTTACACACATTTTTGAATTTTGGCATGAGAGGGCCGTTCCTTCACCTACTCATGGAGCATAGAGAGAGAATCAGGGTTAAACGCTGTATGCAGATGTGAGTAGCCTGCTTAGAAAGCCAAGATTTCAAATGCTTCAACACAGAAACACCTCAATCTGCAGTTAGCAGCTGAGGGCAAACTACGCTCTTCCAGGGCTTTGGCTCTATATTTTATAGAGCAAAAGGATTTACATGTATGTAATGTGTGCTGAAATAGCAAGCAACACATGGAAGCAATTTAGGTTTCCAAATAAAGGTAAAGCCTGTAAGGTATAAAATTATTTTAGATAGTACATGTAAGTATCAGTAATGTTTCTTCCTTGTTTTATTTCAGCTGGCAAGAATGCATGTGCGGATGAGTTTGGTCTTGGACCGATATGTAAAAGCTGTGTGTATGTTTTTTTGTCAGGTTTTGGAGCTATGTGTAATTTCATCCAGCATTGTCTTGCATTCAAGGGGGGGGGGGGTATTGTTTCCTTTTTGAGATTTTCTTATTCAATATTTTTAATTCTATTCTGTCTCTAAAGTTTCTGGAAGGTTCCTACACAAGTGAAGGAAGCTAGGTGGGGCTGACTCCTCTATGATAGGTATGGATAGACGGGACAGCCATAGGTTATGTTATGGTGGCCTCTGGGAACAGGGTTTGCTTGATTTATGGTAGGTATTGGAGGGGAGTGTAGTGTGTATAAATCTGAAGCATAGTGTGGGGCCCACAGAGCCACCCAGTGTTCTAAACACTGCACTGCTTGTAGAAATGGACCTCTGTTTGAGTGCTATCTTCCTACCGTGCAGGGCTGGTTTATAGCTTTCAGTGCCTCATGTGAGGGCTACACAACCCCAAAAATCTAATCTGAGACGGAATAAGAGAACGCGATAAAGAGAGAAAGAGGGAAAAGGGAGGAAAGAGAAAAAGCTCTCCTGGGTCACCGGATTCCACAGGCTAAACCAGTGATTTAATTTGTTTAATCAAAGTCTGATTGTTACAAATTAACTGAACATTTTTTATCACTTTTGTAATTACTTACCCAGATGCTTGTTTTCAAACACACATCTGCACTCCACCAAACAGTTATTATCAGAGATAGCCATCTGCTTCTGTGGTGGTCACTGAGGAGTTGCTGGAGGGGTTTTTTCCCTACTTTTTTGTTTTCTACTACCACTTTTCCATCCTTTTAAATCCGACTTCAGTTTAACTTTTCTTCTGGGAACTTCATAACACTATTTGAAGAATTGCTCAGCGCCTCACGTATGCTTTACATCAGTGACAGGCACATTTGTATACGTTTTTTAGATTTTTATATTAAAATGAATCAGTGCTGTTGGCAGCGAAGCAGGGCTTGTGAAATTTTTAATTGGTAAAAAATGATTGCTGATGATGTTATCTGACTATAACTCGACTCAGACTCAACCTTAACTGACTCATGACTTGACTTGGACTCCAGCTTTAAGACTTGTGAGATTTCAGCCTGAGAAAAACACAAACTCAACTGATTAGACTAGGACCACCAACCTAAAAGTGGTAATTGATGCTGGGAATACAACATGTGGTTCCATGCTTAAGAGTGTGACCCTATCTGTGTACAGTCATCGGCTTGACGTGGCTTCGAATTATGAGACTCATAATGTAAAACCTTCAGTGTAATGGACAGAATGAAGTGCGACATTCAGTAAGTGTAATGTTTAAAGTAAAGAGGCTGAGCAACTTGGAAAATCCACCTAGGATGTAGTTTGGATGGCAAGTTTTTTTTATGTAATCTTAGCTAATGAATTTGTTTGCTCCAAGAGGATCTCAGTCCAGGGATCTTAATGCCTCTATATCACCAACTTCTCTCAGAAGACTGATTATGTGCCTCAGTGGAGATGGACTTGCGTAGCGTTATAAGGAACAGGTTTCGTTTTGCCCTTCAGATGCAAGATTTTTTGGGAACAAAAAGCTTATTTGAAGCCTTGTCAAGTCTGATGGGTTTTAGTGGAAGTTCATCAGTAAATTTCTCTACTAGCGAATCAAGACTTCTACCTGAGAGACTGGACTCATGCTTGCAGTCCAGAGATTCTGACCCCCGTGAATCAGCTTGTGGTCACACAAAGGCCTATTTTTGTCAGAGCAGGTAGTCCTATGATGCACAATCCAGTTGGTAAATATTGGGCTATGGTAATTACTTCCAAGAAAGGGATTTCATTACATGAAGGATTTCAGCCTCAGAAGCAGAAGGGTGGGGGGTGTTTAGAAAGATCACTTTGGAGGTTGAAAGGAGAGCTTATGCCTAGGGTGTATCTAAATGTTTGAACAGAGTTTCCGGTAACAAAGGACAAAAAGGAAAAAATTCCCTTCTTCTGTCTTCTGTCTACTTCTGTTTCAAGATAGCTCCTACTAGGTCTGGTGAATTTTTACAATAAATCAGTAGCGTTGTGAAAAGGAGAGCCTTCTACAGCTTCTGTAGTAAGAGAGGGGCAGATTGGACAGAGATGTGTGGAATGAAACTCCGAGTGAGTCTCAGGGAGTATATTAAAAGCACAATAATGTCCCTAATGCTCCATTAAAGGATTATCTCCAAGCATGGGATTTTAGCAGGGAACCCCTTTCTAGAGGTTGCGCAATGAGACATTATATGTAAGAAAAATACGACTTGCAAGGAAGATTTGTATTGCTGTATTGAATGGCTATCATTTTAACAAGACTGTAACCCTACGCTACGCAGAGTGGGACGCTTAGGTAGGTGCCAGTGGTTGTTCTGTAAGCTTTTTACAGTGAATGCTTCTGAGCCAGATCCTGCCCAGACAGTGAACAGGGGCTTCTGTGAAAGAGAGAGAGAGAGAAAGAGGGAGAGAGAAAGAGAGAGATTCAGGTAGCATTCTGCAGATAGAGTGTCCCCTGCCCCCTTCGGGGCTAGGAGAGCGCTAAGGTCTAACGCAGCGTGTTGATTGAGGGCGCCTGTAATTTGGGAAATAGTTTGGGGCCATTATGCACCGGGGTGTTTATCACAGGTGGTTCCCATGACAACAGTCAAGATTGTAATTGGATTTAAATGGGCAGAACTGCTTGCACATGTTTCAAAGGGCCAGGAGGAATGCACTGTAATGGACGTACGTCCTCACTTTCTTTATCTTTGTCATCCTGTACTGTCCTCTACCTCTCGCTACCTCTCTCCGTCTCACTCTCTCTCTCTCCCTCTCTCTCTCTCTCTCTCTCTCTCTCTCTCTCTCTCTCTCTCCCTCTCCCTCTCCCTCCTCCCCTCTCTCTTCCTCTCTGTCTCTCTCTCTTTCTCCTTGTTGACCAAGCACTTAAACTAATGTTTTGTCATCAAGCTAAACTTAGAGTGGTCCAGAGCAAAAGTTAAGATCCAATCAGTTCAGGTCAGTAAGAAGTTACAATATTGCTTACACGCCCCCCAACTGCCCCCCAAGCTCTGGCCCGGGAATGGTGGGCTAACACTGGTTTATTCTTTGTATATTCATGTTTGACATGCTGTGTGGCAGTTCCTGTATCTAAAGCATGCATGCTGTAAACTCCTGTATAGAAAGGGCTGAACAGGTTGAAGGTTGAGGGCAGCATTGCAAGTGAAACCTTAAACCCAGTGATACACACTAATTCAGGCACGGAGACACATTTAAAGGCATTAGGGGCAAACGAGGATTGTGTATTTTCAACTCCAGTGTCACCGTTTTGTTTAGGTTTAAGATTTCCTGAGGACTGTTAGGCCATTCGGCCTATCCCGCTCTCCAGCAACCTTACTGGAACTCTTGGCCATGCTGATTGTTTTTGCAAGTGTGAACTAAGCACAAAAGTGAGTTTAAGGAATGTGCTTTTTGCGTATGAAATTGCGCATCTAGGAACAAGGCAAGAAAAACAAACAAAGCCGTGTTAGACCGGCATTACTCGCCCCGACTGGATTTCTCACCCCTGCCAGCAGCGCTGTTGCCCTTCACACAAGGTTGAGGAGGAATTCTGACAGACCAGCACATTTGCAGTGTGCTGCTATGTTTGCAAGAACATCTGAGTCCAAGGCGCTCAGTGCCTGGATATCGCTGCCTTCTCTCAAAAGGCTGATTTATACTTTTGTGAAGGTGCACATAAATGTATTCGCATGGCAGCGCAAAGAAGTTTATGGATAGTTTGAGCTTACATAGGAGCCTTATACACACCTCTGAAATCACAGCTACATGTCATGCATAACTGCGGTACTGTGCGTCAAGGGAGCGCTGATTGGTTGAGCAAGGAATATTCAGTAGGATTACGACTGAGACAGAACCAGAAATGAAACCGCACAAAATAATTAAACAGTGCAATTCTCTTATTTCACATCCACAATGCTAAAATGCTTGCAAGTCTTTTTTTTTTTTTTGAGGTTGAAATGGCTGTACATCCCGGTTCTGCTGAACATGACACTGGCCACTAATGCGCATGTTAACACACAACTATGTTAACATTCGAGCATGATGCTCACACATGTTCACAGCTTTGCAGATGCAGAAGTGTAATCCATCCCAAGGGAAAAGAGCCTACAGTGACAATGTATCCAATGATCACCACACCCACTGTCTGCTCCGCCCAGCATCACCCGTCTGCATGATCAAGAGGCTGCATCAACTGTATTTCAAATCTTCAGAGGTGAAATTTCAGGGCAGTCGGTGGTTTTTAGTTGTGCCCACAGCAGCAGTTGTGTTAGGGTTACCTGGGCTGTCTGCTTGTAGCTAA
Organism: Hydrocynus forskahlii; assembly: GCA_037974365.1. Classification (NCBI taxonomy): domain Eukaryota; kingdom Metazoa; phylum Chordata; class Actinopteri; order Characiformes; family Alestidae; genus Hydrocynus; species Hydrocynus forskahlii. The sequence goes on from JBBPCX010000032.1 coordinate 7,838,631, forward strand.
AGTTATTGGCTTGGAACATCAAGATAGCTAAATGTATTAATAATTGTAAACTTGCTTATGGCTCATTTTTATTCACCATCCTCATTTATTACAAATGCTTATAAGCAATGTCAGAGTGTCAGCATGTTACACATTATGCATATTACCCAAGGCATTATGGGCTCATGTCTGAAACTGATGCTGCCTCTCCCACTCTACAATGGGATGCATCTCATTCCACCAGTAGGCCTGTGGTCAGGTGCCAGTCAGTTTTCATTCAGAACAAAGCGACACGGTTCAGCAAGCCACTCCGCAATGGGAAGCTGACTGCGGTGAATGGACAATTATGGGCAGGTTAGTCAGCACCCTGCCCATATGGTACGGGCCGTGCAGAAAGGATGGTTTACGGCTGGGGCAGCCTGCAGAGCGAGACGCTCTGGTCACTTTATGAGAGACCCAGAGAAAGCTGGCCGTTAAGGTTCACTTCCAGGCTGCCTTTAGTCCGCACACAGTTGTCACTTAGCTAATTATAGCCTCTTTTTTATGTTCCAAATCCTTGCCCACAGCCAGTCTCCTTCAGGCAACAATGGGAAGGTTGTGGAACTAAGTGGAAACAGGCCCCTCTTTTCGGCTTCTTCGTTGTTGTTTTTCACTTTTATCTCCCTGTGCGTCTCCAGAAAGAGAGTTCAGATATTCAAGCCTCTATTAGTCATTCCGGCCACCGCGTGGTGAGGAGTTACTTGGCTGAACTCTGGAGCTGGGTGGTTGGATATTATGCACCCAGAATGCATGGCTCGGCACTCCCAGGCGGCCAGTTGAATATGCATGGCTCATTGCTATAGATACCGGCATACATGGGAACTGCAGCGTGTCTTCATGAAACGAAAGGCTGGGAAATAAGCGGATAAATTGTTACATTATGTCTTTCTTTCCTCCCCGGTCTTGGCTTCGTTCAGCTCGGCACGGCCTACCAAACCAGGCCCCAGAAGAGTTCATCGTCGATTGTGATGTATGTGTGCGCAATTGTGTGTGTGTGTGGTATTTTTGATGTTATTATTGGGAGGAACAGGATGAGCTCTGTGAATGAGCGCACGTGATGTGTTTTCAGTGTTTACTTATGGATGGATAGGGACTGGTCGAATCAAAGGAACAAAAGAAAGGGCTGAGTTAGAGGGCCAGCTGGGATGACTGTACTGAAATCATGAAGACCATCATACAGATGACTAGAGGGCTTTTTACACATTAATGGCAGGTATTTCTGCTATAGGTTGCTCTTTAGTAAAACAGCGATTGTGAAACAATACCAAAAGCTGCTCGTGTTCTGCTGTTCAGCTGATCTCATATAGGTGACCCCGTGATTTCTGCCCAGGAAACCCAAACGAGACTTGTTTGCCATCAACGACCAGAAAAGCAGAGTGGATGTATGGGTTTTATGGCCTTGGTCTACCCTTTACAGCCAAACGGTGTGGAAATCACTATGGGGTGACAGGCGCACACTTCGGCCGGAAGAAGCAGGCCGGAGGGCCCGGGGTCCGCTGTCGTTTATTATAGCATGGGCCGCTGAGGCAGAAAACTTCACATTGCTTCGCACGGAAGGAATAACAGCAACAGAATAACACAGGCCCATATTAGCCGCGGGAATCTTTATCAACAGTGGCTTAGAGCAATATACAAACAACATGAATGAAAAACACAGTGGGAACAAGAAGATAATGGACAGCCTCAGTGTAGAGGTTGATAATCCCCACCACAGCTGTGACGCGAAAACCAGGATCCTTCTCACACTCAAGTGACCGTTGCTGCTTTGTGGGCTCCAAACAGAAAAACAGCGATCGCGTTTCTGGCGAATGTGTTTTGCTTAAGAGGACCACATTAAAAGCGACGACGTCATTTCGTGACGGAACAAGAGAGAGAGAGAGAGAAAGAGGAAGGGAATGAGAAACACAACACATGGCGATACGTGCCAGTGCCATGTCCAATCCAGTATACATCTTATTTACAGAGGCCAGCACTGTATCACGCCAAGGAAGTAATGGGAAAAACACACTAGTCAGTTGTGGAAAAGGTTCAGCAGAATCCTTTGCACCCAAAAACTTTGAGCAGGGGGCATGTGCTACCACAAAGAATAGGCTGCCAGGGGAATGCAACGTTCCAGAACGACTTGTCTCTTATTTGACTTGGGCACACATCATCACATTATTTTTCCCCCTATTCTTTTTTTCCTCACTCAAACGATTTTTGAAAATTGGATTTACTTGCAGCTATTAATCACAGAGAGGGGGAACAGTAATGTGGAGGGGAAACAGAGCTTGCTAATTTCCAATTCCCTCTGATGGCAGTGCTGTAACCTTACAAGCCAAAGAAAATGGGTTTTAGGCATCATTTGATTTTGCTATAAGCCATGAGGAAGTATTGCACAGGGAGCTCCTTTCACAGGCCACACCCACTGAGGATGGTGGGTAATGGGAAGAAGCTGGGAATGGAGAGAAGTTGCTTGTGTGACAGTACAGTAAAAAATGGTCTGTCATCTACTTAATCTGCTAACAAGCAGCTCAACTCATGTGAATTGTAATTGCAACAAATGTTTTATTCAAACTAATCATATGTGTTGAATAAAACCATTGTAACTGCTTGTTATAAAGTAATTTGTTTTAGGTTGAACTGACAAACCATTTTGTTGAGTTCAGTGCGTGAAGATAATTGTAAATTATTTCAAGAAATGTGGGATTGGGATGGGAGGCTAGTTAAAACACATTTCCAATCAGTAGCTAAAGCCAACAACTGTTATTAGCCATATCATGTAATTTAGTAAATTTTGTCATACTTTTTCTAGACAATAGAAAGTGTGTTTGAAGAAATGGTTTGGGGAAAACACATTTTTACACATTTGTACCTACACCAGACGCACCTGATCGGTCAAGACATATTTGGAGTCTAAATTCTGCTCCTTTACTTTAGCACTACAAGGCTATATGTTTACTAGAAGCCAGTAGTCACCCAAAGTCTTTCCTAAAAGGAATTCCCTAAACTCTCATCCTGCTCAATCCACATCCAGCTCTTTGTTACACTCTCACAGATTGATCAGTGTCATTTAGGATACCATATGACTTATTGTGAACTACAGAAATGATCAAGACCACGTGGCATATTGCTGGGAATTACCATTTTCCATTCTGTGATGATTTATACACGTAGTTTACATGATGCTAATTCTTACGTTGTTCAATTAGTATCTGAAGTTACGAAGAAAGGTAACTTCAGATACTAAACATGTCTTGGCTGATAAACTGCATTTGGTATAAGAAGAAAACTGTATACACTGTATAATTTTTTAAAAAACTATCACTTTACACCAGAAGCAGGAGCTTGTCATGGTTTAGTGGGAAAAGCCCCTTGATTGAATGGGTGTTCATGCCTCACAAGTGCTCCTGCCATGGTTTTATCTTCCTCTTAAGGCCCCCCAAACCCGAGAAGTATGTGCATGAGAGTTTTATTAGGTGAAGTTTAATGTTGAGTAACTGTGGTGTGAGGTGAGCATGCACATCCCCCACCCCTCCACCCCCTGTCCTGCTGGTGGGATGTTCCTTGACCCCAACATTATGCATGTCACTCCACATCTCCAGCTAAATATTTACAGCACTACCTAAAGGAGGTGGGGAGGATCGATTACTTTCTGTTTTGCTTCTCCTTTAATCCTGCCAGTGTTTGCCACGGCAGGCTCTGACGTGAACACTTTGCGCTCATTTGGCGTGTTTGCACTCCTCAGAGTGTGGTTGAAGGCATTTTTAAAATCGCTCCCATTTTTTAGCACTGATGCTTTGGCTGTGAGTCACAAAAAGTAGCATGTGAGATTGATTAAAGTGCCTTTGTAGCCTGGTCCGGCCTGGCCGCACACTCTCCAGGCCTTTCTGCCTCTTATGCTCGTACAGGTTTACAGAAGGTGTCTGGGCACTGTCATTTTACTGGATGTTTGTGAATGACTGCATGCGTACAGGGAGAGACTTTGTGTGACTGAGTGTTTACATGCGTGTGTGAATGTGTTTGTTTTCATATGTTTTGAGGCAAAAATGTTCTGGCTGTGTATAAAAGCCAGAGTAAAATGTTGATTAACTACCTTATCCTGTCATATTTCATGTATACTTAAAAGTCAAAATGGTTTCTTTTTGGGTTTTACTTACAATAAGGTTAAGGTTAGAGTTATGTTTAGGGTTAGGGTTTTTTTTGTTTGTTTATATATATATATATATGTAGAGAGAGAGAGAGAGAGACGTGTAGATAGTTATATAGATATAGAGAGATAGTTGTATATAAAAATGCATGTTTGCCTTTATGTCCAGACAAGGTATGAAAACAAATGTGTGTGTGTGTGCATGTTGGTGTATTTGAGTACATGTGTGTGGGTGTGTGTGTATGTATGTGTGTGTGTGTGTGTGTGTGTGTGTGTGTGTGCGTGAACACCTTTGAGGAGTTTGGAGAACACAGTCCATGTGGCTTTAATGGCGCATGGAAGAGTGTTTGGGCTGCAGGCTCTATAATCACAGCTGACCCTGATCCGCAAAAGTGTTTTTGCTTCTTGCAGCTCAGCTGACCTGTAGAGCAGCAAACCCAGCTTCCCCGCTGGACCCCATGCATTTGTTTCTGTTTGGAATTGTATAAGTATTAATAATTGCCCTCGATTAGCGCCAGCCGTGAGCCATTTGTGCTGTATATTTGCTCTGCGGCAGTTGACCTGGCCTTTTGCATGTCTCAGTGCTCGGTCACACGGTCACCTCCGTCTTCACTGCTTCCTGAGGCCTCCACTGTTAACCCTTTAGATTCTGGGGCTGTTAATTGACTAAATGATCTGCTGGTGAGGGTCTCCTAACGAAGTCTACGCATGGCGCCTCTGAGCCGGCTGCTGCACGTGTGCGTCTGATTCATTTCCAGGAGTAAAGTGAATGGGACCGTTACATGTGAGTGCTGAGAGTTATAGCCTTCAGCCAAGGTTTTCTGAGCTAAGTAGTGGCAGAAGCTTTTTTCCTGTTTTCTCTAACAATGTGCCTATGGAGTCTTTGACAGAGTCTTTGTTTTGGGACCCTTATTTCTTTCTTAATCCTGGATTAATTCATCCATCCTTCTGCCACTCAAAAATAAAGATTCCTAAATAGTCTGTACCTAGGTCGTGTAATTCTAGGAAAAGCCTTTAATTTGTATATAACCAGCACAATTTGTGGAGGTTCTTCAAACTTTTAAAATGTTAATTTACAAAAATAGTTTAAAGAGCCATTCATTGAAAGTTTTTTAGGGAACCAAAAGTGGTTCTTCTATGAGATCACTCTTTGTTGGCACTTTTTAAAAAAGTGTAGCAGCCGAAGCCACCCTGTAAATAGCCATTCTCCTCTGGGATCAATCCAGTCATTCTGGAATGAAGGCCTCTTTAGGATCTTCCCAATAAATGTGAATCAAGGCGGTACAGACGTTAAGAGATGGAGGAGTCTTGTGATGTAACATCAGTGACAGACACAAAGACAGAGGGGCGCTTCATTCCAGTGACTCACTGCACTGCAATCCACAATGGGTAGAAAGCAAGCCTCTGTGGGATAACCAAGTCACATTAAATGGTGTAATGCCTCAGATTTTGAACATTGCTAAGCAAAGGCATCTCTGATTCTAATTATGACATTCATTAACACATTAATGCCAGAATTCCTGGAACACACATTTACTTTCAGAAACAGTCCCCAAGCAGCTTTGTTCAGCAAACGACTCCATGTCTTGTTTCCCCAACACCATCAACGTCTCTGGGAATTAAACAACATGTGGAGAAGACCAGACTGCTTCAGTTCTTTCTCCTCAACACTATCAGCGTCTCTGGGAATTAGGCAACATGTGGAAAAGACCCAAGACCATAGTGCCTGGATTCGCCCTGTGAATGATTTTGAAGTTCCTTTTGTAGGCCCCAGCAGTTTTATTTATGTCTAACACTGGTAATAGGTAGCAGATTAATGCTATAAACCATTTGATCCAAGCACCAGTTTGATCTCACACCAACATAAGGCATTTGCAGCACTCACCAGATTCTAAGACTGTGTGATGGATCTACTGCAAAAGCTGGAAGTTCATTTTGCAGAGCGAAGATGCATTTAAGGTCCCTTCATATCCTGAGAAAATTCGCAGCTCTAATCACTAAGCAGTGTAATGTGGCAAAGCCGATGTCTCGAGCAAACCAAAGCAGTGCCGTAAATCTTCAGAGAGGAATCTCTACGGCAGTAAATATGTCAGCTCCATACATTTCTGCGTGCCCTGTGTGTGAAGTGTCTTCCATGGCTCCAGGATACTCAAACATGGTTGCCAGGGGAACCCAGAGGAGCGCTTAGCTTGGTTGTTGGCTCTGGTGGCTGAAACCATCGCCTCGGTTTTATGATGACTCGTCCATTTCATAATTTGCTGCAGCATTCCAGAGTAGGAGCAAAGCTTATGTGCTCAAGAAAGGTCTGCTGTGGGGGCATTCTTCTAATTCTGCATCAAATTGCCTCCTGTGGTGCATTGGACATACAGCCAATGCTAGCGGCGAAAGCTAGGTATGGGAGGGCTGGACCAACTCCAGAAATGCGTGACACCATTTGCTTATTTTAGTCTGAAATATAGGATAGCAGTTCATTGGCTTTGTTAGTTTATAGCTTAGCTTATACCAGTTCAAGAGAGCTAGGCCACTTTTGTTTATATGGAAGTTTTCACAGAGGTCGAGTTGTGTTTTTCATACTTTACTGACACTGAGATGAAGTGCCCTGCTCTAGCCATTTGATTGGCACTTGTGGCTACTGGACCTAAATGCTTGAGCTGGTGGAGTGGCCACACGTGTGTTTTACGGAGTGCCAGTCCTCATTTGAGGCTCAAGGCCTCATTACCTTCAATTAGCCTTCTGAGTGGCCAGGGCCATTCCGCTCGCAGATGAGATACATCTCAGGCTAGAGCCTATAGCATTTCAATCCATCAGGCCACGAACCATTTCTCACTCGCAAAGCCCATTAGCTGGCGTGGAGAGTGACTGCACCTATAGGTACTTATCCACAAGAATGATTCTACCTGATGCAGGTACTTTGTCCTTCAGGCGTATATGCACACACACATATATACACAGTGACAACTACAAACTTCAATCACCTGAAAAAAATGCCTTGAGTTCCAGTAATAACCAAAAAGCGACCTTAAGTAACACAGCCTCGCTTCACAGTAAATGAGGCCACTCAGGCCGGAAGAGCTTTTGGCTGTGGAGATGAAAGGCCCTTTGGGGAGCCCGCATTAATGAAATTTGCTGAGTGAAAGCTGAGCCGCCCCACTCAGACCCCACCAGCCCCTCACCTGCTCAGATGTACTCCTGGTCCAAGGTCAGAGAACGGCAGCCCCGACAATACTTCCGCTCTTCCTCACCTCTATTATGCACACAAGCATAAGCTAACACACGCGACCGCGGACACAAACTAGCTCATCAAAAAGTAATTCTACACCACTCTCTCAAGCCTGGCCTCAAGAGAAGAGCGAGCTTTATTGTCAAAGTGGGGACTGGCAGAACTGATATTTGTAATCCAATATTCATGGCTGTGCGTGCATTTTATCCTCACATCTTGGCTAATTATGCTTTGCTAGCCTTCAGAAAAATGTGAACTAAGGAGTAAAAAACAAATGCCTGCCTTAGTAAAATTACGAGATTAAAAACATTACAAATGTAGATAGCTGTTGGCCAGCACTGGCATAATTAAAAAAAAATTTAAAAAAAGAGCCCATTTGGAAATTAAATGAACATTTAAGCAAATTATACTAGTGACATTTAGTTTTTTGTCTATATTCCAGAGCAATATAGCCAGGATCTTTAGGGTCACTCTGTTTTTCCAGCTGATGTGGAAGTCCATAAAGCCCTGGTGGAAAAGCTTGTTTTTTCGGCAGAGCAGGAGCTAGATTGCACTCGCATGCAGCCCTAGCAGTGGGAGACTGTAAAAGCATTTGAGTATAAATATATCCTATAATCTGAAAGGGGAATTACCCAGGAAGCCTAATTATCTAAATCACAACTTGCAGTTTGTTGTAGTGACAGTCGCTGCCTTCGTGAAGTGGCGCGGCTCCGTCCGCTGTTATGCTAATTGTGTTTGGTTTTGTTTTATTCATTCGGCGAAAGATGCGAAACATCACAGGCTGTTTGGAAGTCTCCAGCGGCTCCTCTCTCCAGCATGCACAATTCATGACCGGCTCTCGTCGAAGCTTTTTCCGCTTGTGTGAGCCTCCTACAAAGGTTGGCGGATGCCGACACGTGCCCTCACTCTCTATACTTAGAAGTAGTCTGAGGTGGCCACCAGTGCTATACAAATGCGTGAGAGAAATTAAAAGTCATGATATAATCTCAGGCACATCTTAGCTCGTGCTTTATTGCTTTAGTGCTTATTACTGTTTTTATGAATCTCTGGGTACTAAGATCATAGAAGCTTGTATAGAATGTTTGAAATGGTCTTTTTCTTCACACAGTGTAGAAAAGTCTTTGGCAGTTTTAAGTGGTTAAGTATATGCTAGCCTCATATTTCCAGCACAAAACAAAAAAAAAAACATCTAAAGTGGGAGGGGGGTGGGAGTGTGTAAACTGCATTAGGTATTCTCTATATTGTGGTGGATGTAGTCACTTACTGAACATGAAGTACCTTTACTCTGATTCTGCTATTGAAGGCAGGGATGACAAAACATCTCCTACTCTCCCTCTGGAACCGTGACCGTTCTGCCAAAGCGGGCAACAAGCTGGCGGTGCTGAAAGCTGAAGAGGCCCACTGGAAATGAAGTTCCAGGTGCCGTACCTTGAGCTACCTATGCTTGGCCCCAGGATGGCTGTGGAGGAGAGCAGAGCTGTTGAAAAGTCCCAGGAGGTGCATTTCCTTAGCGGGGCCCGGGTCAGCCATGCAGAAAGGCTGGAGTGCTGTTTTAGGAGCAGGGTCAAGCACAGACTCTGGGAGGTTTGACAATGAGTGAGAGCCCCGCAGAGGCCTCTCTCGGCCATGACCCACAGAGACATTCGAATAGAATAGGAGTGTGTAGATGTGTGTGTATATTTGTGTACTTGTTTTTGAACATTTTCAGCAAAAGTAACAGAAGAAAAAACAACTAAAAAGAAAATTCACCATTAAGCTACAAAGTCAGTCATTAAGCTACAAAGACAGTTCGGTTTTGGGTTTGTAAAGCCCTTTTTTTTACATGAGGTACATGACTGAAAGAGCTTTTGGCTGCTTAGATTTGAAGTATCAGTAGTCTTGAGTATTATCTGATGAGCGATAGCAGAAACATCTCAGAGGCTAAATGAGTAATTCAGCAGACTATGCTGGACAGTGCTCGCAAGAGACATGGATACATCTGCAAATGAATAAAAGCTGCAACAGAGTGCAAAGCTCTGGTTCTCTAATAACACACACACGCGCGCACACACACATACACACACTTATTTGGCAGAAACATGCAGCCACTTCTTCGGTGAATTACATTCTGATGAAGCCTTTTTTGTCCATTACAGCAACTAATGCAAAATGTGCTGCATTTAAATAGACAAGATCCTTCTTGAGGGTCACATCTGGGCAAATGTGATTAATCACAGTAAAAAATGCAATCAATCGCAATAATAATATATATTATGTATACATAATATCATCGTAGAAACAGTGTGTGTGCGTATGTGGGTTTTGGACAGGATTGAGTTTAAGGTATCCCTTTTTTTTGCATCTGGCCAGCCAGACAAAGGACGGCACAAGAAACAGAAAGACTGTCTTTAGTGTGTTTACTTTTGGCTCCGCTCAGGGCTACTTGTGGTTGTTAAGTTGTGAAATTTTTGCGCGAGGGGAGCTTTTTTCGGCTTCGCTGTTGTGTTATTTCTGGAATCCTTTGTGTATTTTACCAGGTGAGTGCTGCCATTGTCCACACTCTCAATTACTGTCTGTCACTGCAACGGAGCTCACTTCGCAGTAAACACTTCTGATTCTGCCGAGGTGCTAAAATGTGTGCCAAACACAAACACATACACACACGCGTGCACACATACACACACACATACATGCACTTTTTGCAGACACCCTGTCTCTGATTTACTCTGGCTGTGAGAAACTCCTTCCTCTTCCCAGCCAAACCCATCTCCCTTGACATTTGTTTCCAATCAAAACTCCAATTCCCTGTTTTTTCCAGTTCAGAACCCTGCAATAATAGAGTTAACCTTTTGATACGTTTCTCTCCGCCCTTGCGGGTTCTGGCTTAATGCTGAACCCTACCTGACATCAGCTCCTGCTAACCAATTTACTCAGCTCTAAGCCTGCTGTATTACTCTTGAAGGGCACTGCTCTAGCTCTTTCCTGTCCTTTGTGTCTTTCTTCCGTCCCGCTCTTTGATAAGTGACATTGTTGTCCCCCAATTATGCCTTCACAGTAGCCAAAGGGTCATTTGGGAGAAGAGGTTCGCTCAAATTTCAGATTGGAAGAGTAATTTCCGATTCTAGGGGCTTTTCCGTTTCCTTTCCCAAATTTCTCCTCTGTAGCCTGGGCTGTAATCAGTATTTTAGGACCAAGCAGACTGGCACTGGTGTGTCATATTCACGCATTTATAAAGTGGCTCTCGGAGAAGGATGGTTTTAATTATCCCAATAACTTTTATCGGCATGGCTGTCAGCCGAGCACTCCGTGTGGCTGGGTCACTTGTGGTCAGGCGTATGCATTTGGGCGGCTATAAATTCGGTCGAACGTAATACAACCCCCTCAATTAATTTCCTCCCAGAGTATAACTGTCAGGCAGGATTAATCTGATGTTCCACCTCGCCGTTGTGAGTTTAAAATATGCTGTTTTCATTCCGGCCGGCTGCTGATTTACATGCGGCTTTGCTGTACGTTTGTTCATTGCTGTGCTGTTTGTTATATGGGCGCTAGGGATGGGACGGTTACCGGTTTTATGTATACTGGAGTACACTGAACTGCTAAATATTATGATGGAGGGAGTTGAATAAAAAATATGAGAAGTTTATGAAGTCTATGGCTATTATAGGTGCTAGTAATTAAAAACATAAATAAATAATTACTTCAGTGTAATGAACAATATAATCACTTTGGCCATAACAGAACATTTCTATCCCATCCCATCCCCAATGGATGTTCTGCAGCAGCCTTGCTGGTGTGACTGCTATTAAGTAGTTGAGGACCATGTTTGTATTGTAGCCTCATTGTTTCGGAACATGAGGAACAGGGGTGGTTTTGTCTCTCTGCCTTTGGGCTCAGTGGGCATGAAGTGGTCCATAGACAGCAAAAGCCTTGCGGGCCGAATGGGCTATGCTAGGAGGTCTCAGCGTGTGGGATTTGGGGGTAAATGACGTCTCGACTTTAGCCGCTGAACTGTGGTGCCCTGCGGCTTTGGGAAGAGACACTGTGCTCTGTTTAGAAGCTTCCAGATGACAACACTGTGTGTTTAGTCCTGCAAAAACCAGCTGTCCTCATCTGGCTTCTAGCACGAGTGTGAATATGTGTGCATGTGCAGTATTTGAGGGGTCTATGACATTCCCTAACCCTTAGAAGTCACAATTTGTGTGGTAGTAGCCTAGTGGGTAAAACCTGCCTGTGAACCCAATGACCACAATGTCACAGGTTCAAACCCCCACTTTCTACCATCGTGTCCTTGAGCAAGACACTTAACCCTCAGTTGCTCCAGGGGGACTGTCCCTGCAAACAATAATTGTGAGTCAATCTGGATAGGGGCATCAACCAAATGCCTCTTTACTTTACTTCACAGCTTTCACCAGCAATAACAACAGCATGGGGTAAATTGATATGAATTATTTCTCCATGAAACAAGATTCAAAGTGTTAGAAGGCGAACTGAGTTTATGAGCTTGAATTAATATAATATAAAGGTATAACGTGCTATTTTGTTTACTTCAAATATATTAAATCGAACATAAAACAGTTACTATGCTTTGAAATGTGCAGAAATGTAAAGTATCCAGTGGCACCCAAACTTGGTTATAAAACTGTATGTATGTATGTATGTGTCTCCACTGGTCCATCCTGAGCATCTGAGCATGTTCTTAAACTCAGCAGTTCAGCCTCTCCTCTCAGTTAAAAGCAAAGCGTTGCTGGCTCCCTCTCTCTCTGTGTCTCTCTCTGTCTCTGTGTGTGTGTATCTCTCTCTCTCTCACACACTCTCTCTCACACAGTCACTCTCTCTGCAGTAATCACAGTTTGTGCAGGTTATAATGGAGGGGTATTGTAGGGAGGAACACACAGGCCTGCGGTCCCGTGCTGGACTCCCCAGCCGGGCCCGGCCCGTAATGCTCACTTAGCTCTGCAAGCCCCATGTGCTTCTCCACACAAACACAGGACCTGGCAGAAGCACGCACACACACACACACACACACACATTCACACACACACACACACACACTCACACACACACATAGCACTGCATACCCACATACAGGGGAAACATACACACACAGGCCCAAATAAGGATAACCATACATGGACATACTGACAATATATCACAGCTCACGTACAGCTGCATATATTAATGCGTGTGCATAAATATACAGAGGGCTGCAGACACTCACACACACACAAACATGCACACACATACAGGCACAAGAACAGACTCTCATTTGAAACTGCATGTATTTGTGCAGATATATCCTGCTGAAACAGGCCACTGCCATTAGGGAGTACTGAGTGTACTTGGTGTACTTGCTGTTAGGCAGGTGGTACATGTCATCCACATGAATGCCAAGACTCATGGTTTTCCAGCAGAGCATTGCCCATTGCCCATTTATACACATACATGCACACACAGAGGCTCAAATCAGGAGTAAGGACACACACACACACACACACACACACACACACACACACACACAAACAAACACAGACCAACACCACACACAGCTGCGTGTATCTATGTATATACATTAATATCGAATTATCCATGGACATATAAATGTGAACCTATTTTATGTGCTTTAAAATGCAGGCATTTACACACACACACACACACACACACACACACAAAGGATGGCAAGCCACACAGCTAGAAAAGACAGGACGCGTGTACAGCTTAAGTACACATACACTCGCCCACTACTTCCTCTGCTGTAGACCGCATGCTGAGAGGGCCTCTGATTGGATAACCTCCTCTTGGCTTGCAATCAGAGCCTGGGGACAGGCAGGGTGACCAGCAGCGGACTGCAGCATCTTGGAGAGAACAGGAATGCTCTGTTTTACACATACTCTGAGAAAAAGCAAAATTTAGCACGAACAACGGCAGTAAATCTGCAGCAGGAAACTCAGCCATGGTGGCCAGGATTAGCCCTGGGTTTACTGGTGGTTTAGCGGACGCTGCCTCATGGTGCTGTTGTTGGAAGGCATCCGCCACAAAGAGTACAATTCACATTACTATTTTAGCCTATGTGGGAAAAATATATTTTTCTGTTTTTTTACAGACTTAAAAATGTAATTTACACACCCGTTACCTCCTCACCCAAAACACGTTCGGTGTCCGACGTGTGCTTCTTCAGTCTAGCACTGGTGCTACAAGGCTAGTGTAGACGCCAACACTTGAAGTTTGTATCTTGGAATTATCTGGGATGTAAGCTTCTAGGTTTTGTGGAAAGGTTTGAAGCAAGTGTGTGATGTTCTAGGCCTGGAGTGTGGGTGATAGATGGAATGAAGGTTGCTACTGGGCCTGGGAATCCCTGCCATGTCATGTGGCATTATAGCTTCCCTCCATTTTGGAAGGGTTAGTTCTTACACAAGCTACAAACACAAATTTTGAGAAACCTTAAAGATTTTATTTATTAGCATTTGTTTTATCTGAGTTATCATGCTTAAAGATTAATTAAATGCAACAAATTCTACAAACTGGCATTAACAATAGTGCGGATCCATACAAACAACCAAAGAGTACAGTAAAGAGCTATTGGCATTTTAAGCTTTTTGTGAATTAATGAAGTTATTGTGTCATATAACCCCCCACCCCCAGTTGTCGGTTACCTAACATTAGTAACCAAGTCACCCCGTAAGAGTTCTGTCTGCTTTCCTTGTTTTTGGCTGGTAGTTGTGTGTGATCCACACCTCAGCCAGAGGATTTACTGAGGCCATAGACGACAGGTCAGGAATGAAACAGAAGATTCTATTCTATTAGAAGCCCTAGAAAATGACTGACTAACCCTGTCAATGAGGGATCACCCCATAAGACACTGAATCATGACATCACATTCCCATACCCTATTGCAGTGCAAACTAGAACAGAACAGTGCATGTTTATGACAGAGAATGGGAACAGGTACGACAGAGACAGAGACAAAGAAAATGTGAGAAGTGAAGACAAAGTGGCCAGTTTTGTGTTGTGTCGTCCTCTGGCTGCTATGGAAACAGAGACAGGTCTGCGAGCATCTGTGTGTGATTCACTTCGGCCTGAAACACCCAGCGTCCACACCTGCTACCAATCAGCTCAAACTAATAGAGAGTGGACAATCGGGCTACATTTAATATCATCTGGCTGTATTTCTGCAATGACTGACACTGGTCTTCTCCATATGTCTGACGAAACCTCCATTTACAGCCTCTGTCTCACTTCTCCTCCTCACAAATCTGGGTCATCTGCTGCCCAGACGAGTGAGATGATGGAACGAGAGATAATATTGTCATCAAAAGATGAGAAGTGATGAAAAGGTTATGAAAACCAGCCAGGGATTCTCATTTCCTTCAACCGTGGCCGGAATGTTAATACCAGCATGGATTTTTACCTGGTTCTTGAGGTTTAGCACTCGCTAAATGCTCCAAACGCTTAAGGGACAACCATAGGAGCCCAGCATGATGGAGGCCAATAACAGCATGAGCAAAAAAAAAGGCCTCCATGCTGTGAGAGAGAGTTATTGGATCCTCACAAAGGCATTCGATTGAACTTTACTCTTAACACCCTTTTGTTTGAGGTTTTGCGTCCGCCCTCCCCTGACGGCAGGGTGCTAGTTACACAGCTAGAGGACAAATCCGCTCGCTAGAGGACAGGCGGCTTCACGTCTGCAGCTGTTTCCACGCTTGGGCCTGAAAGAAGGACCTGTATGTGTACTGAAGAGAGGAAAACAGCGTTGCCCGTTAAGGGGTGGGGGAAGTTAAGTGTCTCCTTTGGTGGCTGCCTTTTTTTTCCCGCTTCTTCTTCTTTCCCACTTGTTTGTTTTTGGGCTTTGGTGCTATATAGAGGCTGGTAGGCCTGTTTGAGTTTTCCCAGCTCTAATGAGTGGGGGAAAAAGACCATGTGAGGGCCTGGCAAAGAGAGCTGCTCACCTTGCCACTCAACCCGGCAAAAATGTGCTTTGTTGCGTTGCCCCCTGAAAGTGTCCAGGCCTCAATGGCTGCGCTTTAATCTGTGAGTAAACATTCTCCCCGCAAACGATTTTTCCAGGGAGGAGACGCGAGAGAGTAGGTGAAAGAGCAGGAAACCTATACAGAGAGAGAGAGAGAGAGAAAGAGAGTGAAAGGGAGAGGGAGGGGGGGAGAGAGAGATAGAGAGAGGGAGGGAGAGGACAGGAAAAAAAGAGCTTGAGACCAAGTGAAAAAGTAAGCAGGAGGGAGAGAGAAAGAGAATATGAGCAGAAAAAAGGGAGATAGAAAACAATAAGTACATATACATATACGTGAGAGAGAAAGAGAGAGAGAAAGAGAGAGAGAAACCTGCATGAGTGAGAGAGGGCTGCAAAAAGAAAGCAGGAAATAAAAGGAAAGCGTAAGAATAAGAAAGAGAGAAGAAGTGAACAAGATACAGAGAAAGAGAAGGAAAGAGTGGGAGGAAAAAAGCGAGAGATATGGAGATACTTACAAAAGGACGAAAAGGTAGATACGTAGAGAGAGGCAGAAAGAAAGAGGGAGAGAGAGAGAGGGGCGATCAAGCTCAAGAAGGAGAGAGAGATATGGAGAGGCAGAGAGAGGATGATGAGACAGAGAGGAAGAGATAGAAAGAGGCACGGCCTTGTTTGCTAGCCCACTAAACTTTTAGGCCTCATTGAGGTGGGCATGCCTTGACAACCACTGGCCATGTCTCATAAATACTGATTGTGTTAAAGCAGTGTGGCCCAGGTGTGTTCATTGTGGCAGTAAGCCTGCTCAGCGGTACCCTGTTGTTTTGCTCTAGTATCGATTTGCCTCATACAAAACATGCACACACTGCGTTTAGGTCACAAAAAAATGGCTCAATCTGTGTGAGGGAGCATGGCATAGAGAGTTCGTCTGATGTATGATCTGTTTCCCTAATGCACTAAGCAGCCACACACACACACACACACACCGTTCCTTTCATAACCCCCAGAGTGTGAGGGAAAATAAGGGTAGCCTTTTTGTGTCTCATTACTCATCTACTGTAATACACCCAGTGACACAAAGTCCTTGAAAAGGCACATACAATGAACTTCCATTATCTGCAATACTATTGAGTCGTGGGGGGGTTGAATATGTGTATATGTGTGCATGTGGTTTTGTGTGCACTGGTTGTGCAGCTGTACAATGCAGTGTCAATGGGTTGGCTTGCTGCTGAGTCGTCAGTGTTTGGTGTTGTGGGAGAGTCGAGCGGAGGAGGTGAGGGGCCTGACGGTGCACTTCCGTTGACCTCGGCTGAAGCACTTTTCCAAAAGTGACCCACAGGACGGCTGTCCTTAAGATCAGCACCCGCAGTCATTTTCGGAATGCTAGCGGCCAGGAGAGATCTAATGGCTGCTGTTAAAGAGAACTGCTGACTTTGTTCTAGTGTGCTTGTCACCTGAGACAGCTAAAGTGATGTTTTGGTCAAACCCAAATGTAGAGAATACATTTTTGGTGTCCTAATCTTGTTTCTTTAACTTAACACCAAAGCTTATTACAAATGTGCCCCAGGCTTTTTGTGGTTTCTATCATCTGGTGATATATATTGTGTAAATTACAGTGCATGGAGAGAAACAGTTGCTGTTACAGTCTTAAAGTCTGACTTGTTCCCACATTTTTGACCTTTTTAATGGAAAAGTGCGTGAATTTGATCTTGTTTTGGGCAAAATATTGCAAAAAGCAACATAATCTGGACTTTCGTTAACATTCCATAGCTACATGCAGGAAGCAGTGATGTGACACGGAGAAGGGCCTTAAAAGCTAGAGCTTGCAGAAACACAGAGTGAAGCTTTTTCCAAGATGTGGTATCATGAAGTGTCAAAGGCTTTATCATGGTATTTACAAAGCTCAAAGGCTTTACAGTGTAGTGAGTTCTGGGATTTGGGTCGGGGTGTGTGTGTATGTGTGTGTGTGTGCGTGTGTATATGTGGGGATCCGTTGTGCCCAGCAGTGCGTGGCGTAGGCAGCTGACCCCAGATGCCCTGCAGGTGTGCTGGGGACGGGCTGACTGGAATGTGGCCCCACGCTGAGAGATTCCCATCAGCCCTGGCATTCCACACCCAGCCAGAAGGACAAAGGCCACTTCTATGTGAAGCTGATGTGGGATGGTCCTGTCTGAAGGACCCCCTCCTACCCACCTTGACTGATTGCAGATTATTGGTCTGCGTTGAGGAGAGACAGGGGCATTTCCCCTGAACCCTGTTTCCACAACAGTCAAAGTGGAAACAGGTGTCTTCTTTCACAGAGTGCTGTGTGGCATCTGAAAGGCAGGCAATGATCCATGACCTTCTTTTTGGTCAACCATCGAAAGCTATTTGTTGGTGTTAACGATCGCTAACAGTTCATCCAAAGCTGATGGGGATCCAAAGAAAAAAAATCAACAAAATACGATGATATCTTGTTAGGCAGAGAAAATACCTTACCACCTATAAATAACGGCATGCAGCTATGAGGTTACTGGGCTCCGAGGGGGAAAGTGTTTGTAATTTATGGATTTTTGTGTGTCAGAGTTATTTATGCTTTCTCTAATGAGATTATCATACCGGGTGTTTCTGTTCTGCTGTCACACAGAGCAGTGGGACAGCACGAAGCTGAAGCACAGTGGTGCATCCAGCCAAAAAGATGAGCCGCCCAGCTTTTCAAGCACCGCTCAAGTGGCCCCTTGTCTCTTGTTAAAATTAGTGGCTCCTCTCTTCTTGCCAAGAGTGTGGTCATTCCACTAGCATTCGCATATTCATTCTGGAGTTGTCCTTCTGTAAAATGATTTGAGAGGTGTTCTGTGTGGAAAAAAAAAAAAAAAAGAAATCTCCCACGGTGGCAAGGCTGGCCTTAATTAAAAGCAAGAGGATCTCGGAAACCATGCTTCACTCCGTTTTTTTTGTTGTTGCAAATCATCAATATTCACCCAAAAGGTCAGGAGTCTGTGGAGCGGAATTTTGCCATTCCGGACATGCAGATTACATCTGGATTTAAAATTGCAGGAAGCCTGCCTGCTAAGCAGCATTTGATTCGGTGAGGTAGGAGTGCATCTCCATGTCCAGAGTGCAGATCATGCCTTCGCTTTCTCATTCCTGTTTGACCAGACTGACTCAGAGCTGGACCACTGCTATTTTTCCTGTGCTGGAGTTTCTTATTTAAGTGTCCAGGTGTCAGAGGCAGCCTGGTTCAGTTTGCCCTGGAGCAGCGTGAATGCATGCTGTGCCACCCGTCCACTTCTCCTCCAACAACAAAAGAGTTCAAAGGAATGTGAGCGATGCAGCTTAGGCATTGTTTTACAGCCACTTGCGCTCATATCCCCACTGTTTGTGGAAAAAGGAACATAAACCCGAAGCGGTTAGGGGGGAAAACAGCCAGAACATTCATTAAGTTAATGAATAAACCATGATGTATTTGTGGAGCACATCCGTGATTTTGCAGAGAAGTGTAAATAATAAATAGGCCTCGTTCCAGGGCCCAGAGCAGATGCTGAAGGCTCGGCTCATCTTGTCTCAAAATGCAAACACACATCACGGAGGCAGGGAGATTGATCGCCTTGTCATGAGTAGTCGTGGCGTGTCGCTGCCAGATCCCTTAATTTTAGGGTAAAATCTAAACATTTTTTTTTGGTTTTGTTTTGTTTTTCTGCTCTGAATGGATTTGTGTGCAATATGTAGGAGATACCCACACATGATCTCTCATTATTTCTCCAAGGGCGCCGTTTAAATATTAGCTTTGTGTAAAAACAAACGCGGTGTCAGAGAAACAGGCCCCCTGTTGACTGCGGAGATGGGCGGCTTTGTAAAGACGAAAATATTTTGGCGGATGGTTTATTTTCCTGTGAGAAAATAAATACGGCGCGGTGTTGCTACGGTGAGCAGCCCTTGGTGAAGCGCGCTGGCAGCAGACCCAGCGGCTGGAACAAAAACACCATGAGAGTTTTTCATTACTTCAGGGGTGGGAGAGGGGAGAATGAGTGTGTTTTGACCGGAGCACGGTACTGAATCACACCGCCGGAGCACTTGCATTGAATGCTGATAGGCAGCAGGAACACATAAAGGTATTGGACTCGCAGCTCTTCTAAGCGGGTTAATGGTTTCATGCTTAAAGGTGTAACGTATACCGCGGTGGTCATATGGTATTAGAATTTGATGTATTACATGCCAAGTCTGCCACTGTAGTCACTACCCATTTTTCAGTCTCTCTCTGTCAAATGTGTTCCCATTGTCTGCTTAATGTTCCGTTTTCATCCAAATAAACTATTGTTACTCAGGGGCCCTGCGGACATCTCTGTTCCCACAAATCAGCCTGTCTATTTCTCACCCTGAGCCACTATCGTTGCCAGTTTTGCAGGTGCCACTACAGCCCAGCCAGGGCATTAGTCATTATAACCAGTTCTAAAGTGTCAGCTAGCCCATTTATTTTTATTGTGGCAGGATATCAGCGCCGTTTGCCTGCGCGAAGTAATTTTTCCAGCCTTTTGGGGTTGACCGAAAGGCCTGGCTCAGTGTGAAAGACAGAGCTAAAGCCTAACATAAACATTTTGGGCAATCGAAAAAAAGCAAAAGATTCCTGAGAATAAGCTATCTTTGGCTTGTTGGATTGTTAGGAGGTCATTACAGCTTGAGGGAATGGGGGTTTTACCATGTTTTCGACTGTTGAAAATGACTCTCACCACAATCTGGAGAGAACCATTGTCTGACCAGAGTGAGTCAGATCAAAATACCAGCATGAGTGTCTCCCATAATGCTGTTATCTATCCAAAAACATTAAGTTTTTTTGGTTTTTTTTTTCAAAACATGGCCGTCTCTATCTAAAACATTCTCTTTTTTTCCAACGTAGTTTTCGCACACAAGTTAGTCTTGTATCTTGAGAATTCTCTGTGATTCAGTTTCCCTGGCTTGGACTGTTTCCATGGCACCTGGTCCTGGAAAGGAACTCTGCACATAGAGAGTTAATCACAGTAGGGGTCTTACCGAGAGAGATGTGATTTAATAGACATTCTAGCCAGAGTAAACTATCAAATCGATGCAATTAAGGTTTAACTTGACCCTGGATTACATTTAAAAGTCAGTCAGCAGAACACCTCAGTGTTTGCCACTTTAGGTGGGCTATAAAAAGCCTGAGGTGTTCTAAACGCACGGTCTACCATGAGCCTGCACCCCTGTCTTAAATTCAAAGGAGAGACATTACATTCCAGCCGGTAACCGGCATTAGCAGTTAATCATTAGCTAGCCACATTAGCTTCTGGCTTTATTAAGGGTGTAAAGCATTGAAGTGAGGCTCTTTGCTGAGTTATATCATTCTTTTGAACTTCGCAATGGAGTGCAGATGTTACTCACAAAACATAAATACAGCATTTTGAGTTTAGTAATGTCTGCACTGATAAGATGAACAGCCCGCGTAGGAATATCGAGAGAACTCTGGGTGAAAAACTTGGCAAAGGACAAAGTCTTGTTTTAATCCAAGATGCTTTGTTCCCAGTAGAGGCCTACTGATTTATTCAAACCCAAGATAGGAGTTGAAGGGGTTGCATAGTTCGATAACAGATTTTCCAGACGATAAATGCCTTTAAACTTTCACTAAATCTGTTCATTTGAATTATTCCCGACAGATTCATGTTGCGTGATGCCTTGTGCTATCTTTGCTCTGCGCTTCTGAGCCTTTCGGTGCACAAACACATCCTGCAAGTGTGAGAATCCACCCGGGACTGATGTGTGCTGAGGTGTTGACATGTACGCAGTGGATCCTCTTCCATCAACACCTTTCTGTGTGCTCACTGGAAACACTGATTGCATTTACATATTGGACGTCTTGGCTTTGCCTCTCAGTGTAAGCAAAGTGGACAACTCAAAGGCATAGAACACTTCCCCAAGTGAAGAAAAACGACTGTATAAGCACAGTTCTCTTTCACGTTTTACATTCTATAATTAAATGTCAACAATTTGATAGAGATGGAGGTGATTCCACTGGAATGACTTTGAGCTTACAAGGGTTTGGAAGCGTACCTTATATTGGGATTGTGGCATGATTGACATTTTTGTAGTTTTGAAAGTATATTAGCTAATAGAGCACAATTGTGAACTCACCAAGGACTGCATGTGCGGTGAAGAAGTGCCTCTTATCACTAGGAGTGTAAATTAGCCCCTTGTTTAATTAGAATGGCTGAAAGTGACTCTTGACTGACGGGTGAGGGGGGTAATAGAGCAGGCGGGGCTTTGAAGCTGTGCTGACGGCTGCCTGACGAGTGCCTTGTGCTCTGTGGAGGTGACCTTTGACTCTCCAGGCCCAGCTCAGGCATAGCTGAGCGTCACTGGGCAACCCGTTGCCAGAGACACTCTCTGGTATCTGTATGCATGAGAACAAACAGGTTTGACCCCTCAGCAAATGGATGCCTTGATGTCGTGACAAATGTCAGATTAGATATTGCTGCCCTAATCTGCAGTCGAGTGGTTCGTGGTCTGCAGTACTTTTGTGCGCGGGTTTGTTTATATATCTATTACATATCACCCAAAATATAATGTTTCCTTGACTGGCGTGGATATAATTAATCCGCCTCCAAACCAACAGTGAAAAAGACTAGTGCAAGCCGTAACAACCATGTTCAGATGTTTTGCGTTTAGTAGGCCGACTGTGCTGCTCAAATCAGGTTTGTTTTTCTTCTTTACCTGATCGGATTTGTTTGTTTAGACAGTCAAAACCGATCAGCGTGTGAGCGTTTACTGAAATGGCTGTAGCAGGATGGGAACAGGGGCCGAAATTGAAAAGTTCTGGTTCCCTGTGATTTTTGTTGAATATGTTTTTTTTATTTCAGGATATCAAATACATTTTGTAGAAGGTGGGAGGGCGGGTTGTCGCTATTTGACAGGCTGTCAGCCATAGTGCAGCCCCGCTGCGGCACAGCGCTGACAGTGACTGCTTACTATTCCTTATTCATTTTCATGGTGGGAAAGTCCCCCTCATTCTGTCAATTTCGTGTTGCGTCATTTTTTTCCCCTTCTCTCTGATATATCATGGTTTTGCTTTGGCTGGGGCCCTGCAGCAGCCTGATGTTGGTAAGAGGCCATCAGCAGCAGTAACTGTGGTGGCTCAGATTGATGGATGAAGCTCGCTACAGCATCTCGAGCCCCTGACACCTCAGCCGCCGGAGAGCCAATGGAAATGTTTACTTCCGCAGTGACACATGTAGCACGGGGATTTTGGGGATGCTGCGGCGTGCTGCTGGGCTGACTGGTTGTCAGTTTGATTGCAACACGCCCATCACGATCCCTGGCAATGGAGGTTCCTCTACAAATGTAATGGTTCATTTGGTCCTTTAGGGAGCCGAAAAAGATGTCTATGGAGGCGTTACTTTTCTTTCTGGAGGAACAGTTTACCTTCCAGTTTTCATTCCCTTGCTGCTTACATCTCCAGATGACCACCTCCAACATGTGTCTGAGCTGTAGCGTACAGCCCAGTTGATTACAGCAGCAGAGGCTGTGCTTGTGTGTGCACTGGGCCTGAAATGGTCTGCCTCAGGGGACTGCAGCTGAACGTGCCCATCTTTGACAAGCAGACATGCTTATAATGACAAGTTGATTTACATAATTGCCTTTCCAGATTCAGGGGAAGGAGAGAAGCTGTGTAAAGCCCACACTGCCAGGTTGTGGGAATTAAGCTTCTCTCTTGCAGCTCCACAGAGTGATCAGCGGCACCTGACTGGCTGGCCGGTATCTTGGCCTCACCTGCAGCCCGCTGTTATCCTTCAAAGCAGGGAGATGAGGGAATGCACCCACTTAATTAAGAATTTTAATGAGCTTAATCAGTTGTTCTTGGAAGCGTGCAGTCCTCTGCCCGGCTCTCATTAAATCCACCATAATCACCACGGCACGGCTTCTACATGGCTGTGCCTTCCTGCATCTTTCATCTCCTAATAAGGGGATAACGCATGGAAATTGATTCATCTTTTTTCACACTGTGAAGTATTAAGCAGATTATTATTGTGGTGATAATGACCTCGCTGTGCCACTTGTACTTTTCTTTCTTGTCATAATGTGGCACACACACACACACGCACACACACACACACACACCCTGCTACTTAATGGTAATGGGATACAATCCATGTATAATGAAATAAAAGATACCAAAGAATTCCCCCACAAGATGTGAAAAAAATGCTGAAACAAATGGTTAATTTTTTTCGATCCTTAATTAGATGTACTGATGTATTCAAGTGAAAAGGGAGGAATCTTTGGAATTCCTTATCTACATTCCATACCCCAGAAATGGGCCAGTGGAAATGAACAAAAGCTGTGACCTATTTTGATAGATAAACCATGGTTGCTCAATTATGTGGTGTATATTTCCTTTCTTGTGAACACATCAACTTTTTTTTAGCTTTAGGGGATCAGTGGGGTTTGGTATTTCCCACAGAAGAGAGAGAGCATATTTTTCTCTGCAGTTTTTGTGCAGCTCATTTGGGCCTTATTTGTACTTGATGGGTATCAAATAGTGACAATGTCTACCTTATTCGGAGAACTTGAAAGATCCCCATTTTTAAGCAGTGGGGCGGTCCACTGCAGCCTAATGTTTCACTGGCAGACACGGGCTGGTGGCAGGCGTGGATGTTTTGAGTGGGAGCAGCCTACTTTGATTCCTAAACACCTTGTCTTGGAGTTCGCTGCCCCTGTCACATCTCAGCAGCTGCTGCTTGTTCACACCAACTCTGCAGCTCAGAAGCTGACCTCTCTGGATCCAGCCGGCCATGCCGCACCTGAGCGGTGCTTCGGATCCGGCCAGAAGGGCCGACTGATTTGTTAAGTGTGAGAATGGAGTCAGAGACAGCTTATTTCCGCAGCGCCATTCTCAGCTCCACCGACTGGCCGGGAGCAGCTCCTAACACTGTCCTGAATGGCCCCCAGTAAGCCTTGTGGGACCACTCTCTGTAAAATGGATATTTAGTTGAACATTTCAACGTATGGTTTCATTTCTCTTTTGTCACTCCTCAGGGCTCCTCATGACTCGCAAGGTTTCTTCTGGCATGCCGACATTAGTCACTGCTTCAGGTCTGTTGCAAAACATGCCAGGAGCATGATGAAATATTTGTGTTTAATTTTTTTTTTCTTACATTGAAATGCTCACGAGCGTGTATCATGGAATGAGAAACATATGGGCCCTAAAACGTACTCAGAAACAAATGTGCGCTTTAAGCTGTCGCTGGGTACCTACTTTTATGGGGTAATAATTTACAAAATAATGGGAGCTGGGTGCTAATATTTGGCATTTCATACTAAAAAAAAACTCAGGGTAACACCTGAGGCAACAGCAGTGGAATTTAAAAAGGTGCGCTAGAGGACCACCCAGGGGTAGAAGCCACACCTGTGTGAAGGTGCTTCTGCTGGCCAGATGGACGAGGAGTACCTGGACGAATCTCCAGTCCGGCCTGAATTATCTCTGCTGTCTGACATGTTCTCTGACTCCACTGAGTTGATCCAGACACATCCTCACCTCCCCAGTCCATTTTAAAAGTCAATTCTGGCATTCTTTCTGGAGTCTAGTGTAATTCTCCACAGAGGTCCAGACAGACAAGGAAGTTGGTGGGACATGCCCAAGCAGGGAGTCTGCCGATGGGAGCCACTTTTGATTGCTTCTAACTCCAAGAGCCATTGACCTCTGACCTGGAGCGGAAGGTCTTTGGTGCTCTTCCAGTCAACTTCTCATCCCCAGAGGCAGCGACAACAGAGCCACTTGTCCATGTGGATGGGTCAGGCCTGAGCGTGTGGGGTTAGAGAAACTCACAGCTGCACGCTTTTGGCTTTTGATCTTAGTCATGGGTGTTGAAGACAAGGCTCTTCTAGGCCTTTTCAGAAACCCTCTCCTGCTTTTGAAGCACCAGACCAAAAACAGGAGTCTGGTCTTCTTGAGTTTTGAACCAGGAGGGCTGCAGTCCTGGCACACTTAGCTTCCTCTTTTATGGGTTTCCATTTAACTGTTGCCACTAAGTCTGGGTTTACGACAAGGCCTTATCAAAGAAGCCAGCAAAATATGAAAAATGTGAGTCATGTTTACAACAATATTTGCTGCCTGATACATATGGTGGTGTTTACAGACTGTCTGGGAGGCAAGCATCAAAAGAACAAGTATTATTTGACTTTGCTGTTTTAGAATCACCCTAATAGAGCTGCTCTGCCAAGCCACTGAGATATTTGGAGGCGCCTTTCCTGATAAGCTGTTTTCATTTCATCTAGCATGTTTTTAAACAGACTTAAAAAAAAAAACAAAACAGAAATGATTCTTCTAGAAGCAATGCAGCAAAAGACTTACATGTCTATACCTTTTCAGCACATAGTGAAGAAGTGTTGATTTCTTGAGACTAACTATGTTATAGGCGATGAAACCAAGTCCATATATTATTATTGCAGTGGTCGCAAAGACCTGTTAAACTCATGTGAATACTCATTTGAAATGAATTACTGTTGAAATGTTTGTTCTAGTGGATGACTGTCTCTCCGTAGAACACTGTAATTGGACATTTGTCAACACTAATGTGTCAATTACTTTATTTCACCTCACTCTGCGCTCTCAACGGGTGAATTACGAATGAACCCAGAGATTAACTTTCTGAGTGGAGATAACCTGAAAGATTTGAGTCGAGAAGGGAACTCTGTTGCCCCTGAAAGAAAACCTTGAGACACATCACCCACATAGTGAGTAACATGTGTTCGGGAGTGCTGCCAAAAACAACACGTCTCTAAACTATGTGGTGCCCCTGGGAGCGTGTTAGAGGAACAGAGGTGAAGGAGGGAAACTGAGCCCTCTGTATGCTTCATAATTACTGCAGAACTCCACTATTTTCCTCCGCTGTAATAAGTTCAGTGCCAGTGGATGATCCAATGGTTTACCCTTCGTTGCCCTTTTTCCTGTCAACTCTGATTTTGCCCATGAAAAGTCTAGAAATAAAGCACTAAAGGAGCTTCTGTAAGTCGTTTGGCCTTGTTGGCTTCGCGGGAACACTTTTGGTCCTTCAGGTTGTGTTCGTGTTTGGCACAGTCCACTCCTCTCCAACCTGCTTAGCTGGCTACTGTGCAGGCTCCTCTTCTTGATGCAGTGCCTGCGTTAGAAACTGGAGAGCTCTGATCCTGGACTCGAGCTTAATTGAGAGAGCTTGGAGGTTTACTGGCCCTGTCACTTCTGATAACTCAAGTGGGCAACCCCAGAACCCAGCCACTCGGCTCTACCCATCTCCTCCCTTTCTCGCTCTCCCCACCTTAGGGGGTATTCTTGGGTATAGGCCCTCCGAGTAGGGACTGAAAAGGTTCTGCAACAGCTGGCATCCAGATGTTATTTAGCCAAAGGCACTTGACAAGTCCCATCAGTCTGCTCTCTTTTTGATGAAGGCTGCTATGCGATCCATCTACAAAATCAGGCCCTCTCTTATTGCCCCATCACTATCTGTGCTCTGTTGAAAGACTACTGTAAGCCCATTTCCTAGCCCAACCTTTGTACTTACTTAAAAAGCAATGTGTGTCAGTTAGTCCACCTTAACTTGAGGCAAATGAAATGCCAAGCAAACGGCCCCCTATTTGTGCGGGATGGGTGGATAGGGCACAAAAGCACTGTCACAGTCCGTATTTTCTTGACCTTGTAATCAGCCTGCTCTTGATCATATGCACTGATTTCAGAACGACTGGAACTAATGTGAACCATGGCGACTGGTAATCCACTGAGCAAAAGGTACTTCATTCAGAGCAGTGATGTATTTTCCCCTGGTGCTGTTTTCTGAACAAAAAGAGTAATAATCCAAATATTTCAAAGATAGGGAGGTATTGAGAAAGCAAAGCATTTGTGCATTTTGACCGAGCAGGCGGTTCTCATTTCATGTACAATAGAGAACATCTGTGGCTAGGTTACAGCACAAATACCTCCTTCCCCCCATCTAACCCTCTGCCAACCGCCAGCGTCCCTTTTCTGTTTTCTTGTCCTTTTATGAACATGATCGTGATGAAGCAGCAGTAAATAATATGTGCAATTAACATGAAATTAAGATATCAGATATTTGGCTATTTGAAGTATATATGGAGGGAGCTTAACTTTAATGTCCTATGGAAAAGGCATTTTATGCTATGAGCTAGATTAGTCTGCCAGATTTCATTATTTTATCTGTAGGAATACCTTTTTCCTTTTATGTTTTCTTTCTTCAGAGTTGAATTACAAAGACATAAATCCTGCTTGGGCAACCTGCTTACTATGTCCAATGAGGATTACCCTTGCAGGCAGTGTATTGCACACTGCCTAAAGTGGATTTAACGAGAGAAATTCTTCACCAGGAGTTCTCATCTCGTTCCTCCGCTTTCTGAGCACTCATGGAGCCGTGTTTCAGAAACATACGTCTCAGTCTTGGCTTTGTACATTTGCATTTCTCCCCCAAATGCCTTAATTTATCCCTCCTTGAAATTCTTTTGATGGTTTCGCTGCAAACCTCGCCATTCATCCCATTTCAATTACCCCAGTGTTGTGGGTAGAAGCAAATCACGCCACTGGCCCCCTCATTCACAAACCGCCAGAAAGGTTGCTGATTAGGCTGTCTGTCTCACTGTAAGCAGGATCAAAAGATGAAGGTTTGAAAGAACCCTGCAATAATGTTGGCTTTCTTTTTTTAATAGAGAACCAAGCAAATCCCCACTGATCCTTCATCATCTTATTTCCGCCCCAACCAACCCTCAACCCAGGATTAGCAATGCCAGTGAGAATGGGTCTGACTGGGGTGTGGGGACGTACACTCTTACTAAAATATTAACACATCACCACTGCTAAGCTTTTGCTATTAATGGTGATTAGGAGCAGGTGTTGGTGTGGAACTTGAGAAAATGGAGGACCTGCCGCTGCATGGCTGCAACCCTTACCACATGATGGAGGGCAGCTCATTTGATTTATTGTCTTGAGACCTCCCCACGTTTTCACAGCATATTCGACCAGATAACATATATCAAAGCAAAGACACCAAATTTGTGAAGATGATCTGTCCCAGGCCTTGTGAACTTTGTTTCACTGAACTTTTAGGAAAAATTCAAAGGACCCTTATTAAAGAGAATCTTTTCAATGATCCCTTCACTTGTTGTTTGATTTGTAATGTGCTGCAAGGCAACAAACCCGGAGTAATTAAAACTGACCTGGATTTTTTCACAATAGTAATTACCAATGGCCTTGATTGTGGTGTGTGTTACTCACCTCCTCATGCCTCTGTAAAGCCAACTGCCTTTCCTTTTTGATTAATTACTCCACAATACTCCTACAGACAAAAATCAGCCCTGTTTCTAATCAGCAGTGTACTGCCTTTATTCACACCCTGCAATTAAAAGCCCTTCACCAACATTTCTCCTTTTCCTGATCTGATACACTACCTGGTTGCTTAAAGAATCGGATGTACTAGATGGTTGTCCGGGTATGGCTTCCCCTGTCCTACTGAATGTAAATATGCTTGCAGGACTGCAGGAAACTGCTGCTCTACTCGCATAGGAAGTAGTAATTTATTTCCTAGCGAAAACATACTTTTCATGAATTCCACTGTAAGCCCACCCCCAAGCCGTATGATCTCTCTCCTTTTGCCTCATGTTGAGAAAGCTAGAGGAACACTGTTTCAAGGGATGATTAAAGCACTAGATCACGCCATTTGTTTTTGAAACACTCACTCCTGTCACACCCCCTTGTCCAGGGCTCCAGGCCCGAAGGAGCATGCTTTAGAATCTGCCTCCAGGGGGCTCAGTATTCTGGCAGCATTCCGTACATACCCTCAGCTGTCAGAAGAGCATTTCCCAATTCCTCCACTGTCACTACCGGTCTACTGAAAGAAAGCCAAGGGAGGAAACCACAAGTTACGCTCTGTAAGACAATTGGACAAGCAACAAAGATCTGTTTGTATTCACAATTCCTTAGGTGGCTCTTTTACTAGTAAATTCTGTTACTCAGTTTTTCCAGAAAATTGTTTGTGGGTGGTGTATCTGCCATTGACTTCTTTGCACTACTATTTTGCTTTAAATTTGGCCTCCCCAGTTTGACGAACAATGCTCATCAAAGCCTAGCAGTTTCTTATTATGGAAAGACAGATCTCTGAAGTGATTTCCAGAGCATCTCAAGTAAGTCTGTTATCACTGAGAATTTCTCTGCTGGTCCGAAGAATCCTAAGCTGAATCCTGTTTGATTGGATAGCGGGGCTGCAATGGAGGGCATGTTTAGGTTTGCTCTGATGAATTGGAGCCACCTTCGCCTGTAAATGGATGTATTTACCTTCAGAGTTGGCCTAATGAGCAGGAGAAGGGCCCGGAGACATGCTGACGTCAGCGCTAATTCAAACAGCATGACAGCGAGGGAAAGCAGCCACACGCTCGTGAGGGGAGCTCAGTCTGTATCACAACAGCACCACAATTCAGCGCCAATAGTAGACAACTTCCTGAAAGAATAAACAGCTTTTAATTTGGGGCGCCCGAAAGGCAAGATCAGCCTGCACATCTACACATCAAGAACAGTTATCAAAGGAATGCCTTTCACGGAAATCAGGCATTTGTTCCACATTTTTTTCCCCTGTGCAAAGACAAAGTAAAGCTTCTAGAGAATAAAGCTCGGAAATTTCTATTTGAGACAATTAGCTGTGCTAATGAGGCCCGCCATTTGTTTGCTACTACGTTGCATAATTTACGGGTCATTAATTCTTGACTATGTGGATCAGATTGTTGGGTAAACGTGAGACTTTTGATGTCAGAATCTTGATAAAGCCTTGCCACTTGGCTTGTTTGGAATGGAAATTACAAATTATTTCTCAACACTCATTACACTCTTCTCTCCCTTCAGGGCCTTGAAGTCACTGCCAGAATGATTGTTTTACCAGAATGCAATTTTTGTCCTGTATCAAACAGTTTGGATGCAGACTTAATGAGGGCAGTGCATGTTGACGATGGAAGCCCAGAAACTTTAATGATGGTGCAATACCCTGCTGAAGCCTCTTGTGTGCTGTGTGGTTAATGGCTTTAAAACTGGACATTTTTCTCTCTGCTAGACCACTCATGGTTCTGCATGCCAAAGGGACATGCCCTGCCCGCCAGCCCATCACAACCTTCCTGCTTTAAATAGCACAGCAACAGAGGTTGCTCAAAAGTTAAGTACATAAAATGTCCAGGAGGGACAGTTCAGCCACTGTCATAATTCATGAGAAGACCTCCGTGCCTGTCTGCCACGTCAGGCTTTTGGGGAGAATAAAGATGAGGAAGCCAGTCACTTTGGGATTGGCGGAGTCATGGCTCGTTTTCTCTGCCGCCTTCATCAGATTAACAGGTTCAGCCATTCTGCTTGTTTTGCAAGGCATGGCTCTAAAAGGAGAAATGTATTCTTTTAATGAGCCTTGACTGGCGTGCACCCTCACTCTCAGTTGCTTACAGAGCACTTCCCTTGGATTGGACAGCTTGTTTTGCTTCTGCGTTCTCTGCCCCCCCCCCCGGTGTGTCTGGCTTGAGTGGAGGAACAGTGCCAGACCTCAGCCAGGTACTCCTCTGGGAGGGGAAAACGAAGCCTGGCGTCTCAGTCTCCTTGATAAATGAGGGATGAGGGGGCTAGTGTAATCTCCCTACTACTGTCAAATTTATGAAGATTACTTGAGGAAAGCCAATCTAGGCCCACCGCATGGCTCGTGGAGACCGGGGCTTGGAGCCAAGGTACATATTCCAGCATGGGCTGCTGCTCTGTAAGCCGGCCCTGTCCCAGCCTGTGATCACACTAGCTTCCTGATCGGCCTCTCCTCCCTGATACAGCCCAGTGCTTTCGTGATAGGTTCGTTCAGACGTCCAGATAGCTCAGTGTGACCCAGTGCTACACAGATCCCTCTTGCTTCGTCTATTTCCTTCTCAAAGTGTGATACCAAAATCCCATGCAACACTATGAGTATGCAAAAACAACGTCCACTGTTGGTGATGAAAGTTTCCATTCTTTTATTCCTCTATTTCTAAGCTCTAATGTTTTCCGACACTATACGTTGGGAAATACATTGGTGGCTAAATGGAATGATTTGTATGTTCTTACTGAAGTTCATAAGGTTTTAAAAGTGTGATTTATGTAGTGATTTAATCTATTTTTAATTTCAAAAGAAGTGTCTTTTTGAGTCATGCTAAGCATAAGACCACAGGACCACAGTATTTTAGGAGCCATTGCCCAACATCTGTGTAAACTCACTGCGTAAGCTATAGTTGTGATCAGTGCTACATGCTCTGGTCTTTTTCCATACCCAATCACTGTGCCCCGTGTTGCCACACGCACGCCCCTGGGCTCTGTATTCAAATCAGCTGTCTAGATAAATATTTTTGGAGCTTGGATGCAGATGCTATGGATTTCCTCCCTGAGTTTGGTGTGTGTGTGTTATGTGTGAGGGAGCCAACCGGCCACAGGGGATGACTCGCAGATGTTTGTGGGGCTTTGTCAGAGACCTTACTCTGCCCTTTCTTTGCCCACAACAAATTCATTGCATGAATCCCCTTTCACTGCAGTCAGAATGGTGTTTTCTGTGCACCAGGTGGTCCATTGTTGACTGAAAGTGCTGTTATCAACCTTACATTGCTCTCTGCAGTTACAGTGTCTTTTTGAAGCGTCCCACAGTCAATGACGAGAGTCTGCAGGTTGAGCAAAGGCAGCACCCCAGTCAAGCCACCTTAATTGGCTTCCGGCAGCTTGATTACCTGTCGCATCTTAATTAACCTGCCGGCTGGATTGAGCAGATGTAATGGTTCACAGATGTTGCAGCGAGAACCGTGCTGACACCAAAGACTATCCTCTGTTTCAGCAGAGAACAAACATATGGAAAGTGAGCATTAATTATGCGAAGATATATGTTGTCACCGTGAGACCCCTATTGACGATCTCCAGAGTTCCCCAGAGGCGACATGAGACGTTACTCATGTTGATGCTATAAAAAGACGTAATCATTCAGGCATGATCCCTCTCCACAGCTTTTGCTGTGCTGGCGAGAAGAAAGACTTTCTGTGCCACTGACACGTCAGAAGCTGTTACGGGAGGCGTTAGGCGAGCTCTGAGTTGGCCATGCTGATAATGTCACTGAAAACAAACTGGACCAGACTGCAGCCTCTGGTCTGGGCCTGAGGAAAAGCAGAAAGCCTTTTCCTGCATTTGCCTATGTTTGGGGACTTAAATTCAAAGAGGACAGTTTGATGAGCTAGGCTCAAAACAGACTCCAGCATTGCAGCTAAACCCAGCATGGGACTCTTTAATGTGCTGCGGTGCCAAATTACAAAGGATGATATCCAGTCCAATGATTTATTTAGCCTTATACCCTTAAGAGTTCAAAGCTAGCACATGCAAAAAGAAGACAGTTATAAACCATCTGTTGCTATTGCACATGGGTTTCCCATCATCCTAAGGCTTTTCCAATTATTTTACTATCAGGTGCTCCATTCCTGTAAAAGGGGGCCAAGGTCTTACTTGACCAGAGCAGTTTATAAAGATCCTGGAGGAACTGAGTGGAGCAGAAGCTCCTCGGAGGCCCAGTTAGTGAAGGCCATTGCTCTTGGATTAGTACTTTAGAGGATGCTAGTAAACGTACTTAGTCTAAACTTTGACCCAACGGCTCTCAAGAGTCTAGCCAATTACGGTGGTCGGGTCCAGACATCAGAGAATCCGTGCTCTTACTGTGCTCTTAGGATGTCAAAGTGTATCAGCAGGAATATTTGTCTAAGTGTTCCTACCCATTTTAAAGTCCATCTGTCTCTCCAGCTGAAAGAGTAAGCCAAGCCTATTATTGCACATCCTTTCACATATCACGTTTGCAGATTTTCCACTTACTCAGATTGTTCTCTGGTGCGGATTTTGCCCAGAAATCTAATGAAAGTTCCCTTGGCAAGGGCAGGCACTGACCACGCTAACCAAAGACCAAATGCTGTATTTTCCCTAAGTAACACACTGCAATTTGATTTGAGAAAAGGACAGACTAGCATTTGTGCATCTGAAAATGTTCCGCTAGTTAGTTAGTTTATTCCTGTGATATAATGAGAGACATTTGTAGCCCGGTAGGGGAGAGAGAGCCAGTGGATGTGGCTAGAGCTGATTGTCATATTGCTGTGATAGTGTGGATCTGCTTGTTTCCTTTCATAAACAGCTATAATGGAAGTCATGCCAACCCTCACTTTCTTATTGGCAGTTGGCGGAGCATCCTGTTAATGTGGGCCCTCTACTGCATACACATTGCGTACACAATTGCAAATCCTCTCCCTTATTGTAATCACTTATCTGTGGTCCTAATTTGACAGCAGCCAGTTAAGTGAAGACAATGAAAGAGGGAATGTTATTGTAGAAGGAAAGACTATACACAAATCTCAACTGCCTTGTTGAGTTAGAGCTTTAAAGCACAAATGGGACTGGTCAAGGCCAAGGGAGTACCAAAGTGGTTCTGTTTTGCTCTCAGAGTTTCCAAGATGTCCGGCGTTCTTTGTAAATCCACTTTTCTAAATCAGCGCTCGAAAGCTTTCAATGAAAAAGACAAAAATAGAGAGGGCTGACGTGGCATCCTGCGCTACTTCAAGGAAGACGTGCCTTTGTCTGATGATGACATTATCTGCTTACTCCTCCGCCCCCCTCTGGCTCTCCTGACATGTGGGATGGGGTCTTGGGGAAAGGTGTCGGACAGGTCGAGATGAGAGGCTCCACTGGGACAGCAGCATTGATGAGAAACAGGAGGCTTCAAACAAACATTTTCATCCTGCCTGTCAAGGCCACCAGGGCACCGAGGCATGGGGCGCAGGGATCACATCTGGCAAAGAGAGCAGACCACAGCTCGGGCACTTACAGCATGCCTCCTTTATTCTGAGAGGCAAGGAGACGTCTTTTCAAAGGACCGTGATTTACACTGATTTAATATGCATTCATGCAATTATATTTTGCACACTATGTCTCCAGTATTTGTTCGTTATAGAAGATTTGTCTCAGTCGTGAAGTTAGTCATTGCAGCTGTTCTAATGAAATGCCGAATTTCCTGGACGCATCTCCATGTTGTTTTTGTTTTGTTTTGTTGTTTGCAAAGTATGGCCTCCCTAAGCCTGTTTAAAAAAACAGCCTTAACAGCAGCTTTAAAGATGGAAAAGAAGGCTGAAATCTAATAGCATTTTGCTTAATTAAACAAATATGCATTTGCTGTGTAGCCAGGGCTTTCCTAATGCTGTACAGACAGGCTTCCAAACCTAGAGCAACACAAAGCATGCTCAGAAGGGAAGTTAGTGTGGTCTGATAATTGTTTGAATGCATATTTGTAGCATGTTTGTGGTTCTTTATATCTCCATCTTCGTCACTCTGTTTTTCATTTTTTTCTATGGCTTTAAAACATTTATTGCCTTTTCTATTTCTATATATATAAATAGTAGATTTACATCATGCATGACTTTAAAGACAGATGAATCTCGTATTTTATTTCCAAACTTCTTTATATGGCCCATTCTTTTTTTCCCCTCTTTTCATTATAAGGCTTAAATCTTTCCTCTCTAAAGCTTTCTTGCTGCGTCGCATCCTCAGAGCTCAAGGTCTGGGGATACTGCAGCTTTCCGCTGTGCCTTTAGAAGAATTCCATGGATCCTTTTGTTATATTGAAGATTTAAAACAAAGCATGGTGATTGAATCAATGTGAAACTGACCAGTGACAGATGGAGGGCCGATATTAAACTGGGCAGAACCTCCCCTAATCCACTTTGTCTGTCCCTCTTTCTCCCCTCCCTCGCCTGAGACCATAAAAGCATCTCCGCAGCAGATAAATCAGCCTGCCCAGCAGGCCAGCGCTCTCCCGGCTCCTCATCACCCAAATATTGTTTGGCATGAGAAAGCCGTTTGGACAAGTGGTCTGAATAAAAGCTGAAACAGTGCCGTGCATCTTAATTGCTGCAGGTGTATGTCAGTTTGAGTTAGCGGGCCAGCCTCAATAAGAGTTTGTAGCGTGAATAATATGACCTTAGATTCCCCATTGCAAGTAATCAAGCTCCTCAGGGAATACGCAGACCAGGGCCTTGCTAGGAAACGTCTTGTGATTTTGTTTTATTTTACATTCAGTGTGTTCAACTCAAGGCAAGAGAATCAGTGTTTTTTTATTCCAATGTGAATGGTCTTCAATTAAATCAGTGTCGCTGTGTCCATCACATGCATTTTTTGTTGAGAATATAGTTAAATAAATGTCCAAACCCGCTCCCTCCCTTTTTAATATCCTTCATCATAAAGTGGGCATTTTCATGGGGCCAGAGTTCTTCAAAACACACAGAGGGCTTTGAAAATCACACATAATAAAGATGCTGTGAGAGGAGAGGCTGCTGTGTTGCCAAAGTGTTTGAAAGACCTCTATCCAGCCAACCCAGATGAACGTGCTTCTTCACACGCTGCCTGACGTGGCCAGGCTTACGTTGTTAAAAAGTGGGCGGCTGGGCTTTGTTTGGCCTTTACAAGTGCCGCTGATCTCAGAACCCTGGAACATTGTCAGGGTTCAGTGTTATCGCACGCCCCACACTACAATTAACAGCATTAGCATTCACACAAAGCTGAGGCCCATAATACAGCACGGTGTAGGAGCAAGGCACTCGAGGCCAGAGGCAGGCGGACCACTTGATTCTTATCAGGTATTAGGTTCCAACTTGAAGAAACCCCAGTTGCACAAGTTAATTGGCAGAAATTAGACTCAATAGCCCTGAGTTCTGGGGTTTACTGACAGATGCACATACTAGTGTATAATTGAAGGAAGTGCAGGCGAGTCAGAGGACCTGAGCAAGCGGTTGTAGTGTTTTTTTACAGTGCCTCTGGGTAGTTGTTCAGCAGCGATGTTGAAATGGATTTATTATATAGGTTTATGCTGTAAAGGTGAATGGTAAATAGCATAGGTTTATAAAGAACATTCATTTGAGAATAGATATATGTGTTTTTGTGTTAACAAAATGTAAAAACTTTCCACTGAGGCCTTTTGATAGCTGGCCTCCAGAGTTCCCTCAACTCTGAACTTGATTAAGGATAACAGAGAGCAGAGACTACAACACGCAGCTCCAGTCATCACCTGAAGTCCACCAGCTGGGTGCTATCCTGCACACATCAAACAACGAGGGAAACAGGTCACAGGATGTGTTTATGGGTGTTCCGTCAAGCAGCTGCGCCACGCACAGCCGTTGCCTTAACTACTGGCGCTGACAGCACAGAGGGCTGGGAAAGTGGTCAGAAATCTGGCAGATGGAGAAGCCCCGGCGTGGAGGCAGGTTCGTGAGTCCGGCTAATTTGTTCAAAGGATCAGCCGATCGATGATTGGATTTAATTAGGGTTTGTTCTAGGCAGAGCTCCGAAGTCTTCCAGCCCCTTTGACACTGATGATAAATCCACAGCCGTTTTTCATTACGGTTCCGTGCTGTTGTCTCTAACTTGAGGGCCTTTAGAGCCAAAGAGAAAGCGTCTCCTCTTGCCGAGATCTCGCTCTGTGTTGAATCATGTGGCCGGGCCTCTGATGAACATGTGTTTGTGTGTGTTAATGTAGGCCAGGGGAAGTTTATCAATGGTTGTGGGCTTCCTTCGCTGAGCGGAAGGTTCAGTCTAAATGTTCCTGCCATGGCCCTGAGAGATTGTCAACCCAGGAATGTCTGAGCTCTCTGAAACGTGCCTCAACGCAATTAGCAGAACATGTTATGCTAATACACTCTCTGTGTCTAGACTGCAGGACCTGGCTTAGCACACATCCACGGGTCTGTTCAGCTCTGTGCGGCCGAGAGACTGGAGGCTGCCCCTTGCTCCTGGATTTCACACCCTCATGCAGTGCACTTATCTCTACTATTGATTCCCGGATGCCCGCAGTCCTTGCAGGTTAGGATCGCAGATAACTTCATGGCACACTAACCTCCCCCCCCACACTTTATTTCTACAAAGTCAAAGCAGCTTTCACTCTCCATTAAGACAACAGAGAAACTGAATGCACCAGCGTAGAGGATGAGTGGAGTAATGCATAGACTAAGTCTGTGTCCAGACTACATGCTAGCAAGCAGGGGGCCAGGGCGCCACCATCTCCACCAGAGACGACCGCAGTGCAGCCTTCCAGCTGCCTGGAATGTAAACACCTTGACACGTTTTGCACTGGAGAAGGAAATCGGGGGGCTGGAACTGAAAGCTGAAGCAGGCCTTTGTGTTCCTAATGCCCTCTCTGATTTTGTTGTGTTGGGTGTTTTGTTTCAGTCGCAGGCACTGATAGCATCTTTTGGAACCTCTCCAGCTCAAATGCCTCCTTCGCCTCTCTTGTTCTTTCTCTGTCTCTCCCTCTCCTCTCCCCTCCCTACATGCGTTTTGGGAAAATGGTTGCGGGTCCACCCTCTCATTCTTCTGCCAAGCTCCCCTTGGCCCTTTTAGTGCGCTGTGAGGAAAACTAATGGTCGAGGCTTTATGTACAATCACCATCATTTACCAAAGTCACATAAACTGAGGACGCTGCTCCACGGAAAGCTGCACCATTCTTACTGGTGCCATCCATCAGTGCGCATGGCAGCTTTTGGCTTATTGCTCTCTGCATTAGTGTGAGAGTGTGCAGTCCCCAAGTCCGGTTAAATGACAAGCGAAGACTCGGTTTAAAGTGATAGGCAGAAAAAGTCTCAGTTTCAACATGTTTCTTACCTGAACATTGCTTCAGTCTTGCTCTTCTGCTACAAGTCTGTAGCTAAAAAGTATTTAAAGAATTAGAATATAATTAGTGTAATGTAAAGTACATGCCTAAAGCATGAAACAGTCCTATAGCTCTTCAGTGTTCAGTCATCTCAGGTAGACAGTACAGACGAAATTCTGACCGAACTTTCTCTTTAAGGATCTTTCCAGATTAAGAATGATATTATAAGAGGATTGAGTAGTTTTGGACATTCCTGTCAGGATTTTCTTGACTAGGTTAACAGGTGGTCTTTCGACACAAGTGGACACTGCTGAACAATTTGCATGAAGTATCTTTCTCTCTCTCCTTCTCTCTCTGTCTCTCTCCCTCTCTTTCTCTCTCTTTCTCTCTCAATATTTGAATCCCTCTTTTTCCCTTTCTCTCTCTCATGCATCTACCCACACATCCCTGAGCTCATTAAATTGTTTGTCCTGAGCACCTAGCGGGGGCTCTTTCCTCAGACCAGTATAGCTGGCGCCACTGCTACAGGAGCCTCCTGCTCATTTTGCGGCCACACACACACATAGCGGAGCTCCAATGACCTCATGCAGAGGTCACCAGTGAAGAGAAACATCACACACCTCAGCAGCCCTTTGGCCAAGTCTCACAAGGGACATCTGAGGGGCTTGGCTGTAAATCCCTCACCCTATCTAATGGAGGGAAACCCTCACGCACACACATGCCCTGTCACACAGCCTTTGCACCTGAGTGCTTCACCGGACCATGCCACCCACCCTCTGGAAAGCCACAGGCCCGTGCCACGTAACAGCCCTCAGCCAGGCGGAACCGGCAGGACATTAACGCCCTGCTGACTTAGGGCATTGATTTATTTATTTCGCCTTCCAATAAAAACTCGGTGCTGTTTGAATTGGCATCTCCAGCTCTCAGGTCTGCTTCCAGGGTGGATTACTCATCCTTTGGAGGGAGAGCGACCTGTGGTGGTTTGTTTTAGAGGTATGAGGACAGGCCGACAAGGAGATTGATGGACTGCTGAGGCCTGGACAATAGGGCGGCGACGAGGAAAAGGGTTTTGAACCATGTCACAGAGGTGTTGAGAGGATCTGTAGGCTTTACCAACAGGATAATGGCTCTATATTCAGAATGCCTCAGATGACTGCTGTCAAGAAGGTCGCCCCCCCTCTTTTTTTCTTATGTTTTTCTAACTCGTTCTGCTCCATAAAATAATCAGCCCACTGTCGCAGCCTGCAATTTGGCTAATGTGTAGCCTAAGGGCAAAAGTGGCCCCTCCCAGCCAATCGGAGTGGTGTTTTTTGGGTGCTGGGTTAAATCAGTTAAGGTACTCTGGTTTGCCTGAGGTCCCCAGCGAAATACAACATGTGGCATAAACATTGCAGACATTGTGGTGTATTCACAAATGTTTACACACACATGCACACATGTTTGGTGCCATATGGGCCAGATACTCACACATACACACACACACACGCACACACACACACACCCTTATGCACACATTAGACATAAGGCACCTCACAGCACAAATCATCTCAATCACTACAGACCCAGTAATCTGGCTTCTAATGGGACAGGGCCGAATGGCTCAATTTTCCAATGGACTGAAAAGACTATGAAAATGAGCCGAGTGTTTCTCTGGCACAATCTCTCATTATATCTGCTGGGCAGGTGAGAGAGAGAGAGAGTGAGAGAGAGAGAGAGTGAGAGTGAGAGGCAGAGAGAGAATGAAGGGCGGAGGGGGGGCAGCCAGGAATGAAGCGCACAATCTTGCAGAAACAGCACGACCACATGCCTGTTAGCATGCAGCCATTTTAATCACATCTTGTCATGCTTCATTTCTCCCTGAATATAAATTCCCGTGCCCAAAAAAACACAACAAAATAAATAAATAAAAACAGGTTCATTATTGGCAGGACGGTGAACGCCAGGAGGTTATAATCAGTCCACTGGCCACCGTAGTCATATTCAAACACTGCCTTATTAGTAAAGTCTGTCTCCGTAGTTAAGCATGTTACTAAAACAGGGCAAGTTTTCACCACAGCCAGTAAAATGACTAACATTTCGTTTTCAAAGAAAAATGAAAACTTATAACGCAAGCCTCACTCGCAATCAAAGGAACTCTGATGTTGAAAGCATTGTCGGACTATTACAGTACATCCCAGGACTTTAGCGTAAGCTCAGCAATCTGGTGCTTTTGAAATGTGAGAACACATGATCAAATGTTTGGCAGCTGGGTTGCCTAGATCACAGAGAAACAAATTAGTTTAATGGTTTTGAGGTTGAAGTTTATAATGTTGTGTGATAAACTAGCAACCTCACAGTGCAAGATGCAATCGCAGGGTAAAACTTTGTCCAGCTTTGTGCACAGTCAGTGAAGCTCGTTTGGTAAAAAGAATCATTGTCTAGTGACCAGCTGAGAACATAGGAAATAAAAAAGTGTATATAGCAATTCGTCATGATTGCATCATGTTGTTTTATTGAGTTATTTTAAGCACATTGTAAGAAAACAGGTTCATTCTTGCCCATCTTTATAAGCGTTCTGAAGGAAGTCCGCTAGAAATTGTAGTTATTTAGTAAAGATAAGCTGGATTGTACTCCACTGTACAGCTGGCCTGCCTCCAGATCAATCCTGCACTGGCAGCTGAGGTGGTGCATTAGTGAAAATGACCAAAAATTGGCTGACTGGTGCTCTCCAGCCAAGACAGAAGGTCTTTTGGAGGAGATTGACTCTTTTGTGAGGAATTAGAAGAGCTAATCCTCTGGTTTGGCTTAATCAGCAGTCTCTATGGCACCACTAGGAGAGTGTCCAACTCACCTCACTCCCTCTCAGCAGCCATTGTGTGAGCCTGTGAGAGCTCATAGATGTCTGTGAATGTGACTCTTTTACTTTTTCCCTTATTAACCTGCTTTACTGCTGTTCTGGGATGCCGGAATGGGCGTAGTTTGTGGAAACACAGAGCACAATGTGATTAGGGAGGATGATCAATGCTGTATTCTCAGTTCAGTGGGATCATAAGCGTCACCAGAGCTCTGGAATTGCTTATGGTAATGATGTCTCGCAGAGGAGTCCGTTTATCACGTAGCTGTAATGCAGCAATGATTATTAAGAGTTTCATTGTGAAGAGTGAGTCTAGTCCATGGTAAATCTGTCAAACTTTCTCTCTCTGACATAACGGTGCATATGAGTGAGGGAGGCTGTTGGCAAAGGGCACTCTCCCACATGTGCTTTCCAGGCTGGGCACACTATGATTTCAGGGAAGATAATGTTTACAGTGTAGACAGCATCACTCGGCCGGCTCGCTGCCAGCCACCTTTCATTGATACAAACGCCAAAAGAGGGCTGCGGTGCCTCTCATTGAAAATAATGAAATAATTACAATACCACAAGCAGACAAGCAGTGATGAAGGGCTTGGCGAAGCCTATCATTTTGTTCACTCCTGACACGCTGACAGTAGAACAGTCATGTTCAAAATGAATTTGTACCTGGATAATGGGCTTATCGTAGCAATTTTGTCAAACATGATTTACTCTCGCCAAAGACGTGAGGAGGATTTTTTCCACTCTTTCGCAAAAGCTCCAGAGAAGATCTCCCTATTATTCCCTGTAGTTTCTTTCAATAGCCTGGAATATCTGGCCATATTGGCTACAGAAATTAACGTAGAGGTTTCTAGTGTTTTGGGGCTATGGAGCTCATCGGTGGAGCAGCGCTCGGGGTTCGCATAGAGGAGGGTGCATTCCTTAACACTGAGCAGATGCCAGCACTTCTACCCCTCTCCAAACTGTAACCATGTGATGAGAGGGAGCAGAGGAGGAGGGAGGCAGAGGGAGGTGGAGGACTAACCTTCCAGATGAGGTGATGGTAGTGATTCACAGCTCTCTGTGGGGCTGTAGGTCATGTCTGTCAGGCAGGTCCAGGTCCAGGATAATAGGAGCCTCATGAGGAGAGGTGATAGGATAATGAATAGGTTGATCAGGTCTTCGGCTTCACGGCAGACCTGGGTGTTGGAGAGCCAGTGCTGTAGGGGAGTGGGCTGGTGGAAACTATTAACCCTCCTCGGACCCCCATGGTTTATATGCCTTCAAAGGCCGGCTCTTATGTTTTGTTTAATTGTTTCTCACTCAGTGACGGAATGAAATTCAAAGCTCTGACAAAAGTGCCGATACAAAACTTTCGGTTGAAACCACATTTGTTTGTAAATAGAAGATTTTTCCCTTTGATTTTGTAATTTGAATTTGATTAACATTTTCGCTGTGCATACAGTCTTAACTTGTGGAAAAGGAAAAAAAACAACAACTTTGATTACATTCATGTGGAGTCAGATGTTCAAACTTGCATTGGTTAAAACAAAGCAAATAAATGTACATTTCTATTTATAACTTACTTTGCAAGTGATGCCTATTTTGCGATTACATATTTATTGTTAGGGGTGTAACAATGCAAATTTGTGACAGTATGCATGGTGGAGATATGACAAGGTATCAGAGAACTGTCATTCTACTGCAACTGCATTGTTTAAAAGACAAAATTTGCCAACAGTTAGAATGAGTCAACAACCAGCCACAATAATTACTGAAGTAATTGGGCTGATGGATTTTTTTTGTTCTCAAGAAAACCGGTGCCTCCATTTTTTCATAATTGTGCATTGAACACTGTAGGCAGAGTATCCAAGAAAATATTGGATATAATTCAATTTCGACTAATATTTCAGCCCTAGTTAAAACACCATTGGAGCAACAGCAGTTATAGCAGTGCTGAAAGATCAGACGAAGATCTTCCGCGGGGTTAGGGCATGTGGGGCTGCCAGTCCTGGGGCTATTACAGGAGCGACTCCCTGGTGGACTTCTCTTTAACACATTCGGGTTGTCAGTGGAGTTTGAGCCAACGAGAGCTCACCCTTCCAGTGATCTCCAAAGAGCAGCCCCTGCTCACATCTTGCAGCGATCTGCCGGTTTGAAAGCGCACCGAGGTGGTCCCTTAGGACCAGTTACCATGTACACCCTTGTACATCACCCAGAGATGAAAGTACTGGCAAGGGTCGAGCTTTGTAACCCCGGAATATTACTACTTGAACAGCACCTATTGTTCCTGCAAGAGTTTTTATTCAAAGGCGATTAGTAGCACATGGAAGAGGGCCTGCATTAACTGAGTGCCATGCACCGACTTCATTACGCGAACCATGGCAGTCATAGGCCAAACAAGCGAATGTGTCATTTCCTACGCTTACCTCATAGATTTACTGGAGTGCTCGTCCGTAATTGCCTATAAATATGTCCAGTCGAGCAGGGGAAAACAAGAGTCATTTGGGTATTATTGGTCTTCGGAATGTTATGATTCTTGTAACCCTTAATGTTAACCATCTCTGTTTGTGCAGCCTG
This sequence comes from Hydrocynus forskahlii, assembly GCA_037974365.1. Classification (NCBI taxonomy): domain Eukaryota; kingdom Metazoa; phylum Chordata; class Actinopteri; order Characiformes; family Alestidae; genus Hydrocynus; species Hydrocynus forskahlii. The sequence continues at coordinate 7,881,981 of JBBPCX010000032.1, forward strand.
GGGTATTACTGTCACCTCCCGCAGAAGGAAAATGATCTCCCTCCACCACATCAATGGGCCTCCGCAGCGCATAATCCATCCATCCATTCCTGTGTGTTTCATTATCATTTCAAAGTGGTTTGAAAAATGACGCTTCGGGGCCAGCCTGACTGCCAAGCAGTTACAGTTAAATGACTGGAAGACCCCAATTACCTCAGGTTTAAACCAGTGCTTTGTTTTAATTATTGGCTATCAAACAACACCAGCACCCCCCCACCCCACCCCTCACCTACTGATTCCCACACACACTAATGCACAGGTCAGTTGTGTGAAAGCCAGGCAGCGATGGCAAGCCAACGAGCTCGTTTATAGCAGCAGGCCAATTACTAGCTCCATATCAGGGCCCCATGCACTCGGCAGTTACATAAAAAATAAACATATTTATGCACATGTATTAAATATGAGAATGGAAAGACGGAGTGGAAGGAAAACGAGAGGCTCTGTAAAAATGATATAAAAACTCGGCAATGGTTTGTTCTTTTATTTATAAGCATCAGCTGCTTCGCATTTCCTAAATTGAATGGCCAAACACATGCGAGTAAAAAACTCAAAACACATTGTGTTACAGGGTGGAGCCTTTGTGGTGCTTTGGAGAAGAACACAAAAGAGATGGCTCTCAAGGTTGCAGTGTCTGTTTCAGATCTGCCACACTTAACTTGCTGGAAAGTGTTCTTAGCAAATTCTATGGTGTGAAGGCACTACAAAGAAGAGAACCAAGCAGGCAGCTAATGTCTGACTAATGCAAGCTTCCTGATTTGATCTCTGATTGTCTGTTGTTTAATCCAAAATTCGGAATACGGAGGATAGCTGCCAGTAATTGACTCCTTTTCACACCCTGTGAGGCCTGTCTGCTATGCATCATCAGACTGTGTGGCTCGCACAGCTCCAGTACATTCCTAATGTCAGTCAGAAGAGCTTGATTTATATCAGTGCTAAATAAGCGCGATCCAGAAATGAGGGCCATTCTTGTATGTGAGAGCTTTGGTTTTAATCATGTTAAGCCATTGATGTGGTTGTATGATTAACATGGGCTAGACACGTTTTGTCAATAGTCACACAGAAGGGGTTTGCACGGGGTGTTATTTGCATGCGCCCGTTGGTGGAATTCTCCCATAAAACGCTGGAGAACTGGTGTGAGATGTGTAAAAAAAATCTCCTGAAAACTCCGGTTGACTGTAAAAAGTGAAACCCTAAGGAGTGGATTAAAGAAATTTGCAAGCTTTTTTCTCAGTTGGGTTTTTGTGCTGTCTTAGCGAGGTACTTTTTCTCCCAATCAGAGAACAGTAGCTGTGGAAGGGGGGAATCTGGCCTTGTAAACGGTGTGGTGAGATCGTCTTGGCTGAAACCATCATGAGCTAGCAGAGCTGCGGTCGACCAAGCAGCAGGAAAGGAAGAGAGAAACCTCCCTTTTTTTCCTCTTGTCGGAAGACATGAGACCTCTCTGGTTCTTCGCTGTCTGTCAGCTCTCTAAAAGTAAACAGAGCCCCATTTTGACTTGGAGGGATCTGTGACGGCCATGTTGTTTTCATACTATTATATAGAGGCACCTTTCCTCT
>JBBPCX010000032.1:7883608-7906108 GCA_037974365.1 Hydrocynus forskahlii
ATACACATACATGTGTGTGTGTGTGTGTGTGAGGAGAGAGAGCACAGCATGTGTGAAGAGGCGTGGAACAAGATTTGTCCTGGCCAAAATTGAAATTAAATGAGGCGTTTTAATGACTTTGTTAGCAAAACTCCTCAGAGCCATCTGGCATGGGGCAGGCAGCCCTGGAGGCACTACAGAAGAAGGCTGTTCAGGGTGCCTTGAGGAAAAACCAGGAGGGGAACCAAGATACAGGGAGATCTCTGCAGATCTAAATTGAAATTTATGAGCACTCTTTCATGGTGCTGTTTTTAAATGTAGCGAGCAAAGACTGAGAAGATAAGGTCATTAAGTAAAGGCTAAATATAATGGAGCAGCACCACAGAAGGGCACAAGTATACTGACACATTTATAGAAATAAGTGTTTGGTCATTAAAGCAAAGTGGTGTTGGTAGCTTCTTACCTTAGATTACCTTAGTTTTGTTTAGCGGCTCTCAAAAACTCTTAACAAGGCTTTTGAACTTTTTATGCTTTTTGTCTCTTTATAAAATGAACTCTTATGACTATATTATATTTTTACATTTTTAAAGCATTTCAGAATATCATGTCAGAAATCACATTTTAATGTTGAGCAGCTCCAAAAACCTTTGTGGAAAGTAGTTGGTTGTTAGAATAAGCTTCCATAAATATTAATGTAGGTAATGTTAGTTGTTAAAGAAGGCATATTATGCAGATATCATGTAGCGTTATGAATGCTTTCCTTAAGCAAAGTGTAACTGAATGTTTATTACTTGCATAAGGTTGCCATTTTAGAAATACAGGATTTTAGTTTAGTGACGATACACACCAGATAACATTTGTTTCTGTGTGAGAAACTTATCACGAATATTTAAGTCAACAGTAATGGCCTCTTTTTATGATTATTTGTTTGTATATGCTGAAAGGCTGTCGGTAAGCATCTGCGGAGCTACTGGGCTTGCTGTGGTTAGGAGCATGTGAGGAGAGAATGTGAAGGGACAGATGGCAACACAGGGGCTTGGTAGAGCTGGAAGCTGTGTTTTGGACTCCTTGCTGGGAGGTGAGCTCTGACCTCTGCGGAGCCGCAGGAGGTTGGGGTTCTGATCACAAATGACCTTGACTTTCAACTAGAGCCCACAAGGGGGCTGACACCAAGTGGACGCGTACTCCATCTGCTGCAGTGCCAATGTGCTTCAGAGACCTCCTATATTTATATATTTATAACAGTTCTCTATGGGCACGCATGAAGCCTTCATTACCCTTCAGAGTTGCTGTTCTATAGTTCGGGCCCATGTGTGTGCACACAAGGATACTGTATGGCCTCCCACGTAGAGTCACATACCCTCTGTGCCCTTTTTATATTTACTTATGTATACAGACACTCCTTTCTCATTATTCATACCCGCAAATTACCCTGCAGCCCCAGGTTCGTTATTCAAAATCCGATGGTTGCCCGCTGGAGCTGGATTACAAGAGCGCAGCCCTCTTCCTTCAGCAGTCAAGGAAAGCACAATTCCCCGAGCAGTGCAATCACTGGCTGTCTTCCACTCTCTCTATTTCTCTTCTGTAAAAAGCCCTGCCCTGAAGCTATGATTAACTTAATTCCTGCATTTGCTCACCATGAGAAAACATATATAAAAGCCCACTCTCTGCCTGGTCGGAGCACAGCACAGCCCCCTCCCCACTAGCTAAGCCACTTTCTCTCACCCACAGTACAACCAGATGTCCTTCAAGAGCCTGGACAGTAAAATAGACCCTGTATCTTACACCGAGAATTTCCTTAGTGTACTAATCTCTTTTAGGGACTCACAATGGGAATGGAGTAGGATTTAGTGTGCTGTTGAACTGGTTGATGTACCAGAACTTCAGGGAAAAAAAAGAATGCTGGAATGCACACTCAGCATGCAGGCTGCCAAACGCAGAAACATTTCAAAATGTTAATGGTAACTGAATATGTTACATTATAGCTAACTGTAGCTTGCAGACATTAGCTAACTGCTAGCCTCTTGGCACAATTCATGCGGTAATTTGTCATTTCAGTTTAGTGCATTTCTTTCAAATGGTGGTGACAGAAACCAGTGTCTGCACTGCAATTATTGCCATTTTCTTTGTTACCTGAAATGACCAGTGAACCTACACATCTTCAGTGTTTTTACAAATAACGCTAATAATGGTTAAATAGAGGTACATTAAAAAAATGTGATTTTCTTCAGGTACTGTTTTGCCACATGTACTCCTCTGCCATGAATGAAGCTGTGAAAATTCACCTAGATGAACCCAGTGTGAAGCAAAAAATGGCTTATTTGACCGATCAATTTTATTCACGTTTTGTGTGACCATTGGTTAACACCTCCATTCAACTCACAAAGGTCTTGCTAATTAGCCGATGAGTTGAACCAGGTGTGTTTACTCAGCAGCGTTGTGGCGCTCTAGGATAAGTGCACTAGACAGTAGAGTACGTAGTGCACAGAGTAAAAATACAGTATATAGAGACTTAATGTCTTTATTGAGAGCAGAGCTAAGGCCACTTTTGTGGATGCTCATGGACTGTGGCTGTAGAAGTGCTGTAGGGACACTTGGACACTTGTTGTAACGTTCCTCCAGTAGGTCCCCATGCTCCAGCCCCTCTGCCCCCGGAAAGGTGGAATATGTAGGAGCTAATGGGGTCTCAGGAAGGTGGAAATGTGGCCCGAGGGCCTGCAGCCGGCGCGAAGGACGCTGATTTATGATCCCGCACGTAAAGGTGCTCAGCAGTGCCACGCTGCAGCTGAACCCAATTTCAGCCCAGGCCTGGGTGTTAACAAGGGCAGACAAGCCGTTTAGCACGGCTGCGACACCACCGACGGCTGTTGTTTCCCCCCCTGATATGCATACCCGATTTCACAGATTTCCTGCCCTACAGACATGCCACAACTTCGCTGAGGCAGGTCAAGAAGCGATTTTCTGTCTTTTTATTTTTTTAAGCAGGGGGCAACATTTAAAATCATTGACTTATTCTTTACCAACAAATAAATCAGCCCTGCTTTCCCTGAATCTCAGCCCCCCAACGGGCAGCCTGTTTGTGAGCCCCCTGGGGGCCTGTTTCTTCAGCTCTGGAGAGGATGCTGGTGTTTATTTAAATGCGGCCTCATCAGTGGGCCCTTATAAATCAGCCTGATGCTGTAATCAGTGAGATCATGTAGAGGTACAGCGCACCATCCACAAAAATATTCCCTCTTTTTTTGGGGGTGAAAACATGGGTATAGGCCTAAAGCTGGACAAATGGTGGTGCACTATGTATACATTCTGCTTCAGAACCCCACACACTGATCAAACCACCGACCGTGAAATCAGAGCCCAGGACGCAGGGTTGGAGGGTAACAAAATACATGTTATGGAATTACGCTTTGGATTCGCAAAAAACAATGACTGTAATCAATTACAGTTATGAAAATAGACAAAAGTCAGATTATAGATACATGTTTGAAATGTAACATGATTACTTTCTAAGATTGCACTGAAAAGTTGAAATGGGAAAAAGGAGGTTACAAGACTTTCAAGCAAGAGAAAATGTAAACGTTAGAAAATTTAAAATAACATGGAAATGAGACACACTGATGATAACCATGACCTCCAGTAGAAATGTTTCCATCTGATGGAAATGAAGCCAGTGCTCTGCCTTATGACTCAATGCACAGACTTTTAAAAGGGAAAACTAATGGAATACAGTCTTCTAGGTTCCTGTTCATGAACACAGTTTTAAGAAAGTAACCAGTGCATTTTGAAAGTTAAAAAAAAATTGTCCTTCTAAGCCTAGTTTAAATGCGAGCACTGTCATTTTTAAATGTGATGCAGTATTCTCTTGTCAGACCCTTCTGTGTGAAAGATGCGCTTTACATGGCGGGGCATCTCTGTCAAACTCAAGTGCTGAACAACAAAACAAACCCCAGAAAAAGGCACATCCTGAGACTGACTAGAGCACAGGGTTTAACAGGGTAGTTCACGTCAGCCAAGGTTATATTTTCGTAACTTTCTAGGACCCAGGTAGGCTGCCTAACCTTCCTTTCCTCTCTACATTCTTCACTTATAAGCCATCAGACAAGAAATGGTGAGTTATTGTTGGAATGCATTGGGTTGGAAAGAGATAGCGTTGGCCCATGAGCTCCACTTTGAAAACAAGCAACAAACCAGATAGAACAGGAAAGAGAAAGGAGTGATGGAATGATAGCATATCTCAGAACAGACCCCTGGACAGATGGGATCTGAAGAAAAAGAAGATAACACAATGGAAATGTCAAAATTAAAAACAAATTCAGACTTGCTGTCTAAAGTTTGGAAACTGATCTTAGTCACATTAATAGAATTGATGCAGATGTATACAATTATTCTAATATACTGTTAATAATGTGCAGCTCCATATGTTTCAAATAACTCCATAATATTATGGTAAAATTCATATGTTGGATGCCTATTATTTCAAAAGTGGGTTACACAGATGGCTTAACAAGACAAGTAAAAATGTAAGAACTTCTTGTCCAACCCTCAAAATTATTTATTGATGTTTATTTTAACCCTCCTATTATATATGAGGTCAGTTTGAGCCCATTCAACATCTGATGTCTCTAATTAAATTACTGAAATCGTTTTTTTGCTACATATTAAATGACTTTTCCTAATTTAATGGCAACAACTGGGTAAACACAAAATTAACCTGATGACATGAACTACCTGACACATAAACTTGGCGATTTGAATTACAACCATTTTCTGGTGGTTTTAATTGCTGGAGTCAAAAAAAAAACCCCAAGCACAAAGGATGCTAGTAAATTTAAACATAAGGTGGAGGTTAATAGATTAGAATATATTACACACAGTAGATGAAAAGGCTTAATTAAACCTGAAGGACATTGCAAGTTTGCATCAAAAAGATGTAGTGCACAATGTAAATATATGATGAAAAGCTTGAAAACAGTTTGTGAGTGTGCAAACATGTGCTTGGATGGATTGCAAATATCTGTGTAGTTTTATGACTTCTTGTGTTGAATGAACTTCAGAAATATGCAAGGAAACATAAGTAGGTTGGAGTAGGTCTTTATAAATGTCTTGAAAATTGTCATGAAAGGCTTACGCGGATGTAGCCATATGAATATTGTCGTTGCTGTTACCAACTGTTACCCATCACTATGTGTAAGTATGTACTTATATAAGTAATCTGACGAGTACTTAACTAATAAATACGTGCCTGTGATATGTGTGATATCTATATTTATATATAGCTGTACAGTTGTATAGGAATCACATGACAGGTGACTCCAAACTTTGAATGGTATTGCATGTGAAATGTGTTTGGTACAGTACAGTGAAGTAGACAGTCACCGAGGGGCCTGGAATGCGATGTTGAATGCAGCTTGAGAGGCGGTAATGGCAGTGAGTAGAGCTGCTGGAGCGTGCCTGCAGCCCTGCTGCCTCACACGACTCTGAGTGATGCAGATACAATCAGCGGGCCAAATAGGAAGCGGCAGGGAGTGACGTGCGGGATAATGCCCCGCGACTAGGTGTGGAGGCCCATTAGATTTCCTCACCTCGTGCAACAATGGAGAGCGGAGGGAGCGTGCCAGATGTGGGAGGGTGACCGCGGCTGGCCGGGCTGGTGGGCCGGTTTGATTTTTAGTTTTGACTTGTTGGAACGGCTGATTGGAGTGTGTGTGTGTGTGTGTGTGTGTGTGTGTGTGTGTGGCTCTACATGCCTCTGCTTTTACAGGAAAAAGCAGCATGCAGCAGGCAGTGCTGCTGATTTGATTAGGGGTAGGGGGACGGGGGCATTGGGGGTAAATTGAGTTTCGACACTAATCTCAGGAAGCAGTTTACACACTGCAGCCAGGCAACTGAGGCAACACTCGGGCACCCATAATGGAAACAATACCGAGCATGGCCATTTCTGTCACCCACCACCTCCTCTGTATGTATGTGTGTGTGCGTATGTGTACGTATACACTGAAAGAACCTGCGGTGACTGAAATGAGTCATGCATGCTACTCATCTCAGTCTAGTGTGATACTGTATGATCGTAATCTCCTTGGCGCTCCCACTCTTTTATGCTCATCTCCTGATGGAGCCTAGTGTCCCAGCCAGAACAAGCATGGCCCAGCGGTGCCTGAAGATGTGGATATTTTAGTTCTGGGCTGGGCGGTGTGGCGTTCTCCCCTGCTGATATCTTATTTCCAGTGGCCTGATAGTGGACAGACACCAACGTCCTTGGTTATTGGTGGACTAGAACTAGCACAAAAAAGACAGAAGCAAAAAGTCATAGAAGCAATGCACGAAATAGATTTGTTGGAAGAATTTTGTCTCTGACACCAAGGTCAGCATCATAGTTTCAGGCTGACACTCAGAGAACTGCACTGATGTAACCTGTGGACTTGATGTAACTTAAGCGCCATTTGAGATAGATTGGTTTCACCAGGAGAGGCACTGTAATGTTATTTGACAGGCCAGTTCATGCAGGATACAGTATCTGTGTATTTTCCCCAAATGGCCACAGACAGCAAAGACTGAAATGTCATAGCCGAGGTGTTTACATCAGTATTAAGTAACAAGGACGATGCTCAGTAACATTTAATGTGCAGCACATGGCTGCTACTGTAAGTACATCCTCTTATTACATAAGCATGAAGTTGACTTGAGCAGGACTACTTTTGCAGAGGAAGCTCTGGCTGGGTTTTGTAATTCCAGAATGGTTACTGTTAAGAGCGTAAAAACACACACATTCCATAACTAAACTGGTAAAATCATACTGGGAGGTAAAATCACAGTGTCTCACCGGGACAAACGCTTCCAGCTCAAGTAGGACCCAAGTAGCTCAGGTTGCTTACCCTTATCATAATATTGTTTGATCAGATCCCAATTTGAGGGTTAAGAGATTCGATTGCACTAATCATTCCTATTATTACTGTTTTCTATTAAAATTTTAACAAGAATTCTGGTAAATTCTTTATGAGAATAGATCAGCATGGCTGTAAGGTATGCGTATGCATAGGAAAATGCATGCAGGGGGTCCTTGACTTATGCTACAGGGCCGACAGTCATTTACCTATACTGACCTATACTTTCAGTCACTTACCTATACTTACACAGTTGTAAAATCATAAAAACACAACTAAGCCACAGAAAAAAGAAAAAGGAAAACATCCTCACGCATACGCCACATTACTGTGTATTCTCCACTGCGTGCAACTAAAACTAGTTCATCCACGTCAGTCTGTAGGTACGAGCTAGCGGTATAAGCCGAGTGGGAGAGAGAGCTGGAAACTCGAAACGTTGTATGTCGAGACTGTTGCAACTCGAGGACCCCCTGCAATAATAATTAATAAAACGTTTTACTTAGTTATATCGGGGACAGTCTCAGCAAAACTATAAATGTGCCACCGTTGGCTAAGGAGGCTAATTTTAGTTTGTTGTCCCTGGCCAGATGTTAAAATAATGTTTCGACTGGACTTTCTAAATAGAATTACCTCAAGGTTTTGCAGTGGTCCTGTTTTTATTTTATTTTTATATAAGTAACTGACTTTCATGCCTTTTGGAAAGTTGTGTGTGCTTCGCTAAGGTGTGTCACTCTTTGGTTTGCTCTATTTGCACCACAGCCTCCTGCAGGCGGCCTCACATGTCCTGCTTCTCTGTGTGTGTGTGTGTGGTTAGGAGAGCAGTTCCAGGCCCCACTGCAGATACCAGCCGTCATAATTGCCACCCTCTCGTCGGCCCTTCTGTGCGTTAATGTGCTCGCAAGTAAACATGTGGGGAAATATTATGGCTCTCAGGGCGCTGGGCCTGCTCTTGGCCTTCTGAAGCGCTCTGCCAGCCCACGAAGAGCTGAACTTATTGATTGGTTGGCTCGAAAGGGCTGAGAGAAGCCAGGGGGCTCCATCTTGTGGTTGAGGAGGCGCCTGCAGTTTGTACTTATCTGTCCTTTGCTCTCTCTCTCTCTCTCTCTCCTCTCTCTCTCTCTCTCTCTCTCTCTCTCTCTCCCTTTCTCCCTCTTTTTCTCTCTGTTGTATCCATTTATGATTCCACTCTAGCACCTCTGACCTCCATTCTTTGTTAGAAAACAGATACGTAACCCAGAAAGCTGCTGTGCAAAACTGGAAATGTGTTTCTTTCTTTCATTCTTGACCCGAGAGGGAATGCTGTGTGACCTTGTTTAAAACGACACAAGTGGCTGAAAAATTGGGGCCTAATATGGAACCCTGAATGGGACATAGGAAGTAGCCTGGAAAAGCTTATAGCAACAGCACAGGTCTTTTCCACCACATTAGAGCCTGAAGCAATTAATCCTAAATGAGAGTGTGCATGTTTGTCTTCTCCATTACAGGCCTATGTTTGGGTGGCCGTTTTTGGAAAAGTAGAGAGGGGATTTTCTAACATGTGATAAAAGCACCGTGGACTGATTGGAGCCCCCTGGGTCTCGGCCCCCAGCTCTCTCCTCAGGTTGTTTTTTTAACTCTCCTTTCCTTTCTCTGGATGCAATTAGACTTTTCTCAGCTTAGGTTACATGTTAATTACCGTGCTGTGTTGACCTTCGTATACTCACATGCAGAGTAATTACAGAGCTAGAAAAACTCTCTTGACAGTGGAGGCCCACTTTTTCTTGGCTCCACTGGTGATGTGGCCAGTTGGATCATGGATGGTTTGTGTGGTGAAGACTGTCTCCTTCCGGACCCCCCCAACTGGACCCCTCCAAATATCCTGACCACTCTCCACACTTTCAAGTTTTCTTTATTAGGTTTAGGTGCAATTCTTTGTTTAAAGTGGAAGCTTAAACTGAAGTGGTAGCTCGCTTTTCATATCAAATTATATGCAACGATGGCATTGAGAAATCTTATTAAAGGGCCCATTAGCTGCATTTGTCTTACTTGTTTCCCTGAGGTCCACTAATAATGTTTGTGATTATATTCACTAAAACATGCCATAATAACAATTTTCCAGCCTCTCTTCATTGCTTAGAACTGAGCTGAAACACTTCCTATAACTTGATTATGGACAGGCGGACCTAAAAACCATGAAACAGTTAACCTTTTCATTGCAAAAAAGCTAAGAAATTTTAGTTTTCCGTGATATGAGCCTTTTAAAGAACAAGAGTAGATTTTAAAGCAGGAATCTTTTTTGCCTCTACATTATACAAGAACATTGCTTATTCCAGCCACTGTTGTAATGTCTTAAAACAGGCAAGGACCTGAGATTTGTGATAGCAAGAGACAGATGTGGTCATTTATTTCATAGAATACCAGTGGATGTCATCTTTGTACAGATGAAGCCAGTCATCACTATTTCACAGGTGGGCGTTTGCTCTTAGTGAATATCCTGAAGGCAACAATCAGGTGCTGAAATTAAATTGCATGCCGGTTGCATTCATCATTAGTCTCCATTGATAATTTGCAGCTTGCATTGCGGGTTTAGTTAGGCCACAGAGGGCTGTGGCTCTTCGACACACAAAGCTAGTTCTGGCTCTTATTCGATTAGCCTGACATTTACTGGGTCTAACTGGATTACTCTCATTATAAAGAGATTAGACTTATTTGCCAACCAAGCGGCAAACAAACCGCCCTCTGTCTATATGGTTTCTAACACACCACGTTCTGGCAACTTGTTTAGAGAATGTGATTTCTCCAGATGCTTCAGAAGTATTTGATATATCTGTTTGAAATCGTCCGTAGCGTGTGCCATCGGGTTGCTCCCTCCTGTTGTTTGTGATCGTGTTGATCAAAGGACGCCGGCTTGTTGGGGGGGGGGTTTCGCTTCAAAGGTGGCATGTCCGCCCGTGCTGTTCTCTACACAGAGATGGGAGGAGAGAGGCGGAGTGACAGCAGGGGGCCGGGAAACAGAGGTGATGTGGGTGGTTGTGGACAGGCCATGGTCATTCAGAATAAACAAACAGAATGCCGCACACTCACATGCATGAACACACATACAAACACAATGTCTTTGCGCCCACACCGAGTGTGTCAGCATACAGGACAGAGGTGTATTGTTTCTCAGCAATCACACTGTCTGCTCAAACGCCTACGCCAGCATGCTTGCTCTTTACAGAGGCTTTCCTACATCTGCCTCTTTGTAATTCATCAGAGAGAACGTCCTGTGTACTGAACTGTGCCAAGCTTAGTAGCCCAGCCAATTAATCGGTAAACAATAATTTGCAATGACCCTAGTACTTATTTTGTGGCTCTACTGTTATTCTGTCATTATTTTAACTAGAATGAGACATAAATGTCAAGGGCATTGCCTAGGAGGCCCTTGAGTCTGTAACTCGGAAGCCAGAGATCTGACTGCTCAGAAAAAGGTTGCCAATGCCAATGAAAATGCTACAAAATGTAACACTCTAGAGCTTTTGTAATATATGGGATGAACCCAAAGATGCTGAGCTGTTTCCTTTATTTCCGTCTTCAAAGTAGGTTTGCCAAATGTGTGAAGGGCCTGGAGTGAGATTTTCAGTTCTTGTCCATTTTGCCTGCACAAGTATTCATTAAAACACTGATATGAACCCAAGCTCATAGGCTCATAGCCATTAGCATAAAGCAATGAAGCCATTTTTAAACTAGGTATGATGCATAATACAGCACTCTCTTATAAATCGCTCATTGTAAGAAGTGAAACGAATTTAACTGTGTTCAAAAAATCCTTCAATAACTTCAAAAACAGACAATGCATTTTTTTAATGTTCTCCATAGCCTGCAGTCATCATCTGTGCATTTCAAAGTCAGTGCACAGTGGCGTCATGGTACTCTTCACTAAATCTGAACTTCTGCCACTGTTCGCTACAGGGCAAAATAGCTCTGTTCAGGTGAATGGGCGAGACACTTTCTCTCCACGATAGTGTGAACACTGCTCAAGAGAAGAGCATTAGTCAGACTCCATTTCTGAGACTGCTCACACACTCAGAGCTTGAGAAATGACCCAGATGTGTGAGTCAGATAGAGGTACAGATAAAGCTCTACTGAGGGCTTCACATCTTAAAAGGGTCGGCAGTTAAATGTTAGGTCAGCAACTAATGAAGCAGGCTCATGTTGGTTGGTGGTTGTCATCCCTAGACCAGATGTCTCTGGGACATAATACTCCTTATATGCCCCCAAACCAAGCAACAACAACAAAAAAACTGAACTTATACAAAACAAGATTTTATTATTTCTATGACTTCCATTTGTCTCGAGACATTTTAGAAGTTTCCATCTGGCTGGCTTCATAGCAGGGATGGAATTAGAGTTGAGACTGAATAATGTGTGTCGCTATTAATAACTGATATGAGTCTGCAGATTGAAGGGGTTAATTGAGAGAAGTCAGCTTCTCAGTCTGACTCTGTCTCTCTCAAGCACACGCAAACACCACTGCAAAAAATCCTCCGAAAATCACACACATGCTCTCGCCACACTATCACCTGCACCTGCGCAACCAGCCTCCAAGTTAATTGGACAGCATGGCTCCTGGTCTCCGTGGCAACCATGACCTGCCGTGAGATGAATTGAAACTCTGCAGATACACATCCCGCCTCGAAACCCCCACCCACCGCCACCACCACCACCACCCCTCCAACCCCCAGCCAATCTCTTAATCTCTTCAGTATTATTTATGGCTGCTGAGGGGGCCCAGATGTGAACAGAGCGATGCAGAGATGGAGAGGGAGCTGGGCTCAGGCGCCCTGCCCACTCCTTTTAAAAGCCCCTCAAATCCCATTGTGTGATTAGCAGGTTCATCCTTTCAACCAGGTTTTTTCCCCGTTTTTAGGGGGCTTTTGCTTCGTAGGAGCTCTCCTCGTGGAGACTGATATGAGACATGGTACACAATCTGTCTGCTCCCATCTTTCTGAAGCGCTCCTATCTGGAAAGCGCTTTGGCGTATCAGACAGGCCGACAGTTTCGCTGTCCGCATGCGCTCTCGTCATGCCTTATAACTGACATTTTATTGCCACTATAAATGTTCCCTAAAAGCCCGCTCTGTCGCTCAGGCCTTGTCCAGGGGAAAAGATGCTGCAGAAGAACGAGAATTAAACCAAATGACAGAAGAGGAATAAAAGTGAATTAACCAATAACAAATCACCCTGTGTGCCCAACCTCTCCGACTATTCCGCTTCCCCCCCCACCCCCCGCCTCCAACTCATCTAAATTTGTTCGACATTTCTCAGGCCAGGAGCCAAAAAGGCTTTTATAACCATAAAGGGTATGGATCAGGGTAAATCACATTAAGCTGTCCAATTTAATTAAAGTATCGACAAAACATAATAGATACTTACATGGGGAAAAAACTATTTCCATTTATAATTTCCATACACGGACGTTTTCTTGGGAGCGGTAGAGGAATGCTGAAGCTAGAGCCGAGAGCTTTAAGCACCCAAGGGAGCATTTGAGCCCATTTACCATGATTTAGAAGCTGCCTCTTTCCTTTTTTTCCTTGCCCTCTGCTACCAGCCGAAAAAAAAATGCAGGGCAGTGTAATGAAGCGAATGACTGTCCCAGTTTAGCCTGCGTCAGCTCTCAGGATGATCAATACTGGAATATTTTTATTCATAAAGCACTGAGTTAATTAAATCAAGGAGTCTTTGGGCTGGATGTAAGACACTAAGCAAGGGCACAAAGTGAAACGGCTGGAGCGGAATATAAAACCAAATGCCGCCAAGCTTTGATCGGGACACAGTAGAAACTAATGTGTGTGTTGTTCTTTCTCTCTCTCCTGTTCTCTCTCTCTCTTATACTCCTCCCTCGCTCTCATATTCTCATTCTTTTTCTGTTTTGTTCTCTGTTCCTCTCATTCACTTTCCTTTGTTTCAATCTCTTTCTCTTTCTCTGTATTATTCTATTTCTTTCAATTTTTCATGTTCTCCCTCTTTTTCTACCCCTCTCTGATTCTCTCTTTCACTTATTGGCTCTCTTTCATTATCTCTTTTCCTTGTTCCTTCTCCTTTTCTGTTTCATTCTTTTTTGTTGCTGTTTTTTATGTTCTCTTTGTCTTCCCCACCCTCTCATTACTTATTTCTCCTTTACTGTCACCCTTTGCGGGTTCTTTCTCTTTCTCTTTTCTTCCGTCCTCCTCTCTCCTTACCTGTCTCTTGTCTTTCTCTCCCTCTATCTTGCTCTCTCTATCTCCTTCATCCTCTCTCCTCCTTCTATTGCATCTCCTTTCCTTATTTGCCTGTTGTCCTTGGCTTCATACACATGTAGGCATCAGTCAGATCTCCATTGCCTTCTCTGTGAGGTTTAACACAGCCAGTGGTGCTCTGCTGAAACCTCCCCAGTGTCTTCATTTAAGCCTTCATCTGCTTGCCGTCTTGCACAAGTCCAGTGGAGTGCATGTAGTGTTGTTTCCAAGCTGACAAGAAGTACCTTACACTGCCATTCTGTCTGGTCCATCACGCCTGACTGAGGGCCGTGACCTCCAGCTAAAGAGCTGTAATACGACTATTCTGCGCTGCTCGTCATGAAGAGCGAAGCTTTATATCCAATGCCAGCATGTGGTTCTTTGCTGGTTCCCTGCCACTTGCCAGAATATAATATTTGCCTCCACTTCTCCTCTGTTTTAGAGATAAATTTCAGCATAGAAACCGCAATCATAACTTGAATTAATAGAAGTGAAAGGTCCATTGTGGGGAATGCAGGCTGATTCTGCAGGCTGGTGTTGTAGAAAGAGAGGGAGAGAGAGTGGGAGAGATAGATGAGAGAGAGAGAGAGAGAGAGAGAGAGAGAGAGAGAGAAAGAGAGAAAGAGAAAGAGAGAGGAGAAGATAGAAACAGGCAGAAAGAAACAGTCAGTCACCATTCCTCAAAGAGAAAGCAACATTAGGCCTCTGCTTTCCCTCTATTCCTCATGCAGGCCAATGAAAATGTGCCTCTGCGCTCTGCTTTAATTAAGAGCTACAGTCATCCTGAAAGCCAATTACACTTTAGAGTCTTTCAAGGCCAGGAATCCATAGTGTTTTAATTTGCCTCCATTTTTAAAAGTGGCCATAAAACCAAGATGGAGACCGCCGCTAACTGCAGGAGAATCCTAAGCTACTGTCCTCCACCCATCACATCCATAACCAGGCCTGTAAAAGGGCTGAAATATGGGCTGGCGAAGGGGTCAGTATTTATTATGTCCCTTTCTATATATCTTTATTGAATAAGTGTTAAATGAATTGCAGCCCTGGTGTAGGAGTGTCCTGACAGTATCAGCAGAATAGGATGAGAATTGACACAGAGAAAGAGACGGATGAGAGGGGGGGGGGGGGGAGGGAGAGAGCACTCTGATGCAGCAGCTGGAATGGGAATGCGCAGAGATTGCAGTGGGGAGAAGGAGTCGTCCGCTAAAGGCGTCTTTGGTTTCATAAAACAAAATGCTTATGGAGCCCTTGGGGGGTCCCTCTTCCCCCTCTGGTTCTGGCTGTGTCTTTAATGAAAGAAATCAGAAATGTGCATCTCATAACCCATGCTGCCTGTGTGTTTGTGTGTGTGTGTGCATAAACTTGTATTTGTACAGTTTCAGGTTATGTAGGTACATCTATGTATCTATAGGTATAACAAAAATGTACTTGGAATCAAATCTCATCGCATGAAACTCACTTTAAAAGTTAGGAACATTTTTTTTTCTCAGTTTATTTCAGACATGCAATGCTTTGTTATGATAGTAATGATCTGGGACATGTACCACTACAGTAAAACCACTGAGAGATGAAGTGAAGTGAAGCTGATGTGTGGGAAGCAGGAAAAATGGGCCGGCGTAAGGATCTGAGTGACTTTGTCAAGGGCCAGATTGTGATGACTAGACATCTGGGTCCAAGCATTTCCAAAACTGCAGGTTTTGTGGAGGCCATGCCTCAACGGGTCAGAGCTGTTTTGCCAGCACGAGGACCTAGACGATGTTAGGCAGGTAGTTTTAATGTTATGGCTAATCTTTGTATATATGACCCAACATCCTGACACTGCAGGAAAACAAGTGTGCATGTGTGTGTGAGCAGTGCCTGACCCAGACCAGCCTCTGTCTTAACCTTGTCAGTACTCTGAGCTATCACTAGTGCCTGATCTCCCTTGACACCCTGATGAAAACCAAATACGTCTCTGAAATCTTGGGCCTATGGTGCTTTTGTAATTCTCTGGCCCTGCCTAGGCTCCTAGGCTCCTCGCTCTTTGTAACCCACCGTGCTGGACAGCAGTATGCATATGGATGCTAACACACCCATAGAAAACTGACTTTACAAGGAGCTGGTATGAGCTACCCTTCCCTGAAGCTGTGAACGCTCCTTAGATGTAATATGAAGGCGATGTGATTGGACCCGGTTATGAAGGCCTGTTGTAAATTAATAATGTAATGCAATATTCCTGATAAGAATTGCTGCGGGTCTTTGCTGACCTCTCACCTTTATGTGCTTGAGGGCTCTGGAGGACAGTATGGTTTAGATGTGATATGAGATGTATAGATGTTGATGTGGGAAGGGTACAGTGAGCATACGGACAAAGAGTAGAAGCTTGTAGTGAGTCTATAAGTATGCCTGTCTGAGCCAGAGTGTTGGGGAGTGTGTAAAGACGTCAACTGCTCTGTTATATTGAGTTACAGTAATAAAGTATGTGTGTCTGGAGAGCAGGTAATACAAAATATAATCTCAGTGCATTTAACAAAGGCATAGGAAGGCGCCAAAATACTTCAGATGAGTAATATCAGTATTTATCGGTTATGAATCAATATCAGTATTGAAATAGCCAAATGTCATTTCAGTACATGCAACAAATACCAACGCAATCTGAATATTCTTGTACACTGAAAAAAGGAAGGAAAGAGGAGGAAACAAATTCTTAGCCTTCAGTGGAAAACAATGCAAACATAATTTATTCCAGGCCATTTTGGACTTTTTTAGTGGTTCACACATTATGAAATCCTGAGTATAAAGGGCAGCTGCTTAACTGTAATTTGTCAAAGTCCATGATGTAATTCCTCAAGTCATTGTCTAAGTCAGTGAACATGATTTTATTCCGCAAGATCAAAAATGTACAACAAAGGCAATGAAGGGACATCATTTCTAAGAAAATGTTCAAGAATTATTAGTAAGCAAATAGTGACAAGTAAACATATTTGTTAGTGCATTTGCATGGCAAACGCAGGCGTGGTTGAAGGTGGTCTCCTGGTGTGGAAAGGAGTTACAGGGGGTGTGTAGGTGCATGGTGGGTTCTCCAAAGTGAACCGGAACCAATGACAGGCATCAGTGCCTCTGACAGGGTCTCCCACCCAAAATTCAATTTGGCTTGCAGATAACAGGCCTGCCAAAACCAAGCCCAGCAAGCAAGGCCACACTAGATAGATAGCAGGAGAGGCATGGACAGGAGACGAATCAGCAGCCCAGAATACAGCCTCTACTGCACTGCGCTCTTGATAAACCAGAGAGAGACTGATGCTTGTTTTGACTTTGCGGCATTAGCAGACTTGCGTTGGAAGCGCCGAGAGAGACAGTGATTTGATCTGTGGGAAAATACTGGAAACGGCTTCCAGCAGTCTCTCAGCCCATGTTACAGTAATATGCTCTTTATCCTTGCACGTCTTTGACAATCTCACTTTGCCTTTGCTCCTTTCGTTTCTTTTCCTGCCGGGAGAGAGAAAGCACTGGGAAGGAAACGCAGAGTGAATAATCCAGTGCTAAAATGCTTTATTCCATTTTTCAAGGAAACAGATAAAGGATGACATTTTTGAAGTGTGATAAGAAATGGAATTGACCAACACACACCCTGAATATTGCTCTGTTGTTGTGAATGGCTTTGTGTGTGTGTGTGTGTGTGTGTGTGTGAGTGTGTGTGTGTTATATGCTGTGTGCTTGAGGACGGATTCTCCTTCGCACTCCCGCTCTGTTATCCTTGTGTGTTGTTCAGCTTTTATCAGTAATATGTTTTGGCGCTGCCAGGTTGTCTGGACATGGGAGGCTTTAATGGAATCAATAGGAGATTTATGGCAGCCGTCCTGCAAGTCAGGAGGAGGAGGAGGGCGAAAGGAAAATAAAATTAATGAAATTTGCAAGCAGATTGTCAGAGGGGGGGAAACTGATGGACTCCCCCCTCTACACACATGCTATTTGTTTGTAAGAGATTCAGCAACGTCCTCGTTTGATTGAAGTTGACCTCTGTAGGCCCAAGCATCGGTCTTCTATAGGCCTGCACACACACCAGGGATAGTTCATGGAGTATGAATTCTGAATGGAGCCATGAGCAAAATATTTGTGTTGGCTCCTTGCACTTTATTTAGAAGTATGACCAAAGAAGATTAATACTGTGTGCCTTGCTATTTTTCCTGGCACAAAGATTCTCTGTCATAAACCTTCATTATCTCTTTACAGCCACAGCTTTGAGTTTCCAGTCGTTACTCATTAAGCGACACCTAATGCAGCTTATTGCTGTGGTGTGTTCCCTGTTCGCCTACGAGTTCATCTCACTGTCAGTCTGGAAAAGGAGCTCTCAGTTGTTCGCCGCCGCTGAGAGCTATTGTTCCTCATAACCGTTCTTTTTTGGCTGGGACAATTTGCCTTTTTGTCAGAATGATGGGAGTGAAAAAATTCCACTGAGTAAACAAAACAATAAAACATTTATTAGCCATGGAAGTGCAGCGGCACGCTCTCAGTGCTTGGATTAGCTGTTGGGATACCACAAGGATTGGCTTATAGCATCCTGTGTCCTGAACTGGAATTGGTTAGGAGTGTCGGCCATCTGGGCTGGGATTGGCTATTTCAGGGTCTGAATGAGGATGGGCTTGTAGCATGAAATGTCTTGATGTACAGTTGGAAGTCACATCAGATCCGCACTGAGTTGTAGCATCTTGTAGCATCACCCTTCCTGTGCTTGAAACAGACAGTAGCATCACATGCCTTGCATTAAAACTAGCTAAAAGCATGGTGTCTTATCTGCTAAAATTGACTAGTAGCATCACATCTCCTGTGCTAGGACTGGCTGGTGACATCCCAAGGCATGCGCTAGGATTGGCTAGTAGCAGCACATGTCTTGCATTCGCTTTGGCTAATAGCATCACATGTATTTTTACTGAGTGGCTTACAGCATCACATTTCTGGTGGTAGGATGTCTTCTCCACTAGGATTGGCTAGTAGCATCACATGCCTGGCAGCAGGACTCATCTTTTTCTCTTGGACTGGTTAGGAGCACAGCGTGTCTCGTGCTAGGATCAGCTAGTACCTTTCATGATACGAGTGAATAAAAAAAGAGTACACAGAGGATTCCTGCTCTCATGCACTCGCCTTCATGGCTTCTTTGCATTCATGCCACGAAAAGGAGTGGGCAAGCGGTGTAAGGGCCACAACGAGGCATGTTTGCTCGGGCTTATTTTCTTCTTTCTGGGGCCATTAGGGCTAATGCAGTTTGCCTCCACGGTGCATGGAGCTCATAGCTTTTTCTGAGGGAACGCATGCAAAAAAGAGCATGCTGTTCACATCAAGGCAACCCAAGCACTAGCAAACAAAGATGGGCAATCCAAGAAAGCACTAGGCCATTGAACATGACAGAACCAATCAAAAGCAGCCAGACCCCAAACTCTGTGTTCCCTCAGCGCAGAGCATAACAGAGTTATTAAGATTTTTTATTTTTTTTTGGCGCTAATAAAAGTTGATTGATTCCTAAAAAACACATCCATATCCAGTTTTAGAGGGAAGCAGGGAGGAGGGGGAGGCTGATAAATGCTGTTTGTATAATGCTCCTAAGAGGAAATTGCTGGCAGTCCAGTAGGTGATGCATGATTAGGGAGAACGCAGGGAGCCTGGCAGAAGGCCTCCGAGTGCTTGGAGTCGTGCCTGATTGTTTATCAGTGAAATTGGTTGTAGCAAGGGCAGGCGTTTTGACCCAAGCTCAGGGCTCTCCGTGTTGTGTGTTGCAGGCATGACTGTGAGGCAGACACTCCGATTAGCCGGACAGATATTCCATATCTCATTTGTTTCCTCTCTGGCCAGTAATTGCATTCTGGTTTTCAAATTATATTTGCCAACATGAGCCTACAAACAAACAAGCTTAATAAAGTTAAGCAAGGCCATTGTGACATGTCAAAAATCATTTGGCTCACAAACGAGCTTAAAATAAATAAATAAATAATTAAAATTTGCTGACCATTAATATGCTGATGTCTTTGTGAAGCGTTTTTTTTGGTTTGCTTTCCTCCAGCTTGAGCTCTCGTGCTGTGCAAGTGTAATTTCTTCATTTTTATCCGAGGAATAATGAAAGGCTCGTGCAGCCATGCTCCTCGGGAAATGCTTTAGAAATGTTTTACATTAGAGGTGCTCACACACACACGTTTGCAGTGATGGAGGGTCCAAAGGAAAAAAGGAAGATGTGACATTTATGGTCTGTTGAGCAATTTGGTTTTGGACTTCAAAGAGGAGTCGTATCATTCAAGAAAAGGCTGGAGCGTTTCAATACCCATCTGGCTTGAGATCCCTCTTCTGTAATGTGAAGTGGCTTCAAACATTCTCCTAACATTTCATCTTTCTCTCTCTCTCTCTCTCCCCAGGGACCTGAGTGAGAACCAGATTCAGGCCATTCCTCGCAAGGCTTTCCGTGGAATCACCAATGTCAAGAACCTGTAAGTACAGCGCAGCCTGAGCCCTCGTCTAAACAGGTGTCACCTTAAAAAAGATTTAAAGTCTCGCTCCATTATGCCAGAGTGAATGAAAAACTTGTCCACTCTGTTTAGCACAGGTGGTGAAGTATTACACTATCTACTCACCAGAAAGAGTACAAATTTTCCCCCAGAGTCGCGGTCTGCCCTGTGGTCTGTATCCCTTGGATCGTTTATCTTAATACTTGATAAGCTTAGCAATCATGAGAAATCAATTAATCAGTATACCTCAATAAGATAGATGTCCTCAGGATATTGCACTGAGTAATGTTCCCCAACCGCATGCAATTACACTAATGGACTTTGACAAATTTATGCTCTCGGTGGCACATCCAGGGACCGTTCACACCATTTTTCCATAGCTTGTTATGTAGGCAACTAACGATGCAACTAACAATTAATTCAATAATCGATTGGCTTACGGGCTGCTGTTGAGTTAATCAACTATTATTATTATCCCGTCTTCGGTTTCTTTCCGTTTTGCTGCCATCAAGTGACATGTGATCTCATATTTTAAAGTGCCGACAGACAACTGAAGGCAAAGTGCCCCAACACTTCCTGAAATTTACTGAAAGCTTGAATGAGTGTGTTATAGAGCATTATAGAAAATTATTGAGCATTTTAGAGTGCCTATGTTATCATGTGGAACCCTTTTTTAAAACTTTTGTTTATCCTATGAATATTATGGAGCATTGTTTATTACATGGACATTATACAGCATTATAGAAAACCTGTGTTTTTTATATAAACACTAAAGAGCATTACAAAGCACTTTCTAAAGTGAATGACAGATCAGAAGTCTGTATTGACCTTTCTTCGTGATAGACATTGACAACTTTGCCAGCTAATCATTGTGTCCCTTTAGAAAACCAACAAATTGACCAATAATGGACACAAAGCACGTACTGATGGGATCTTCAGCCAAACTGTCCTCCTTGACCTAGACAATAATTTTCCATGTTCAAAAAAGTCAGCCCTTTTCATGGTGGGACGGGAGGCTCTGGAAACCAGCATCCCTCGTCTCTTGCCTGCAACAATAAACAGTGCATTCCCCAACTCCACGGCATGTTTCCAGGTCAGAACTGGAGCCCCGACCCAGCTTATCGATAATTCCTCCTAATGAATGAGAGTGTGATTGTTAAGGTTACAATGCATGGGCCACTTGCTCTGTTTGTAGTTAAAGATCAGTCGTGGTATGTGGCCTCGGCTGCTGTGTGCATTCCCAGGCCTGGGTGTGCGGTGCAGTTCTGGAAGGATTCCGGCTCTATCTGATGGAGGTCGTGTTCGAAGGCAGTTCAAGGGGTCGTTCCAGTCCTGCTGTGTGCTGGAAGCTTGGTGCATTTTTGAATGGATCGGCATCGGCTGTATTAAACTCAGGCCATTGCCAGTTCTTTGTTAAAGCTATTTTAGCGTTTCCAATCTATTTACAGCACTGGGGTACAGGTGACATAAACAGACATTATCCATGGCCTGCAGCAGTGAGACATGTTCTCAGAAGCTAACAGCAGTCAAGGGACTATTTCAAAGTGGGAAATGGTCACTTATGTAATCTGCAGTGCCATTTTTTGACTGTGGTTAAGCTGGCCACCTTTCATCAAAAGTAACAGTGCATTCAAAGCCCAGAGAAAGCTGTACGTGACTCATATTAGAGCTGCTTCAAATAAGAAAAACACCATTAAGTGATCCAGTCAAATACTATACTATAGACATCCACAAAATAAAATTAGTTATTAGTGATGCACCGAAATGAAAACTGACATTTGAGAAGTACTAGGCCAAAAATGAGAAGAAAGGTGGTTTAATCTAATTAACTGTTTTATTTATGTATCGGAATTGTATTGAATATAAGAAATATCCAATCAAATATCTGATCACACAGCTGACATTCAGTATTAATAGACTCAGACTTAGATTGAGATCAAAGAACTTGATTAGGACATCTTTAGTATTTGTTATTGTAGAAATAAGAACTCTGGATTTACCGTCCCAGTTCTGTGGAGATACTGAATATTTGCATGGAGGAAAATGTACTGGTCGCAGTATTAGAATGGAGAAAGTGTTTCCCTCCTGTCTGAGATTCATGGGCAAGACGATCGTTTTCATTAGCTGATAGTGAGCTTGTGCAAAGTAATTGCATTTGCGTTTGTGAGCGTCTGTGTGTGTGTGTCTGTGTGTATGTGTGTGTGTGTGTGTGTGTTTGTGTGTGTAAGGAAACCCTCGCCTGTGGTCAGATTTAGTTAACAAAGTGTCACTCCCAACTCTGACCTCACTGACCTCCATCAAATGATTCCCTACCTGTGGGCCCATCCTCCGTCATTTACATGAGTCAATGGGGCACACACATACACACACACACGCACACTCACACACACATACACACACATACATGCCAGCTCTGTTTCAGCAAGTGTCTAAAGACTGCGCTCAGTCCACACACACACATACACACACACCTATTTCTCTAAATGCTTCTTCCACCTTTTTTCACATCAGTTCTTAGTGGCTGTATGTCATTTGAGGGCCATTTCTCCCTAGACATTCTCTTCTGTAACACCAGCGGATGGCCAGACGGTGTCAATGGCTCTTAAAGGAGTAGTTTGGGGAAAAAGTCCTATTTCCGTACATACATACGTGTTAAACTTCCATTACTTGTTAGCTACATTAGCCTCGTAGCTCCAATGCAAAACTAAGGAAGCAAACACTCAGATGCTAAACACATCTTGAGAGGCAGACTACTTTTAGTGTGTGGGGGAAATTGTGTGAATTTGACTTTTTGCCAGGCTAAGAACAGGTAGGCTGTTTTTTTCTGATTTCTTATAGCAGCTCTGAAAGGAAAAGAGAAGGGAATTAAAGTCGAGTTACAGGAAGGAGAGAGTTGTATTTTGCTTATACCGACTGTACACACACCCACCAACCCCCC
>JBBPCX010000032.1:7928251-7940231 GCA_037974365.1 Hydrocynus forskahlii
TCTCTCTCTCTCTCTCTCTCTCTCTCTCTCTCTCTCTCTCTCTCTCTCTCTCTCTCTCTCTCTCTCTGTCTCCCTCCAGTCGTCTACACTCCAACAACCTGCACTGCGACTGCCACCTGTCGTGGCTCTCTGATTGGCTGCGACAGAGGAAGGGGCTGGCCCATTTTACTCAGTGCATGTCGCCCGCCCACATGAGAGGGCTGAGCGTTCCTGACGTGCAGAAAAGAGAGTTTGTCTGTTCAGGTACAGTGCACACACACATACACACTCACACACACACACACACACACACATATCCAGCACATCACTGCACATCATTCAAGATGAAAGCTGTTGCTTAGTAGTCAATAATCTTTCTGTTCTCTGAAAATATTGCTTGCCTGGCACCATCCAGGAAAGTACGTTAAATGATGCATAATGTGCCTTCATTAGCATCAGACCACTATAAATGTAAGCAAATGTGTCTTTCCTTGCAGTGTTGTGAGCGTTCTAATAGACCTTGTAGTTTAATTGGTGAAAATATTCACGGATAGGCCTTGTTAATTAAGCCCCCTCTGCCTCCCCCCTTTTCATTAATCGACTGAGGAATATACTCTAAACAGCTTAACAGTAATACACTGAAAAAAAAGTTATTTCTTAATTACGCTGCAAGGAAAAACAATAAAACACCAGAAGCTCAGTGTCTTTCAATTGTCTTTGCACTTTTTGCATTCCGTGTAATTTATTTGAGCAAGTGTCATGTCGACTCGTTGTTTTGGCTCATGTTCCGATGTAGCTTTGTTATGCACTCATTATGCACTCAGTTCCATAATGAAGTGCTATTATCTCTGTGTTCCACGTTTCCGTTGTGTTTTTCTTCTTGCCGTGTCTATCTCCGAACGCGGTCTTTCTTGAACTTTTGCTGATTTTCTGTGCGTTTCCTTGCCCGGCAGGCCCCACTCAGTCAGAGCCAAGGTCCTGTGCTCCGCAAGCATCCGTCTGTCCCGCCAGCTGCACCTGCAACAACAACATCGTGGACTGCAGGAGAAAAGGCCTGACGGAAATCCCGGCCAACCTGCCCGAGGGCATTGTGGAAATGTGAGTCATCCCATCAGTCACACAAACCATTAACCTCTCACCTTTCATTTTTCACCTCTGCGACCTCTCTCTCCTTGCCCTTATCTCTGTCCTTTCCTCTGGGAGTGGGCAGTGGAGCACTTCATGAGACACTTTTCCTTGTGAGTGTCCTATCCCACTATAACACTGAACAACTGCGTGCATTATTAAAAGCCCAGTTATAGACAAGCTGTAAACTACAATAAACCTACTGCAGACCTTATTTAATAAACCAGTTTTTGCCCGTAGCCTTTTCCCCCTCTTCCTTCACAACGAGTTTACTTTTTCTGACATTTAATTAAAAAAAGTGTTTTATAGCTTTTTTGAAATGTGGTTATTTCTGTGTAATATCAATATTCAGAAAAAAAACCTCATGGTTCCATAGCTATTTTTGCCATATTGCCCACCCTTACTTCTTTTATCTCTTCTATTTTTCCCCGCATCTGCCTCGTTATCTCCTCTCTCTCTCTCTCTCTCTCTCTCTCTCTCTCTCTCTCACTGTCTGTGTTTATGTCTGTCTCTTGCCCCCTCTCTCCTTCTCTCCCCAGTGTGGTAAATACATAAAGCCTCTCTGATATTACAAGTTGTTCAGCGCTCTGTCTCTCCTCCTGTCGCATAGCAAAGGCCCATTAGCACTGCAGTTCGCAGCCTCATTAGCAGCAATGTCAGCGCTCTGCTGGAGCTGGGGGGCACCTCTGGCTCAGGCTGCTGGGGGTCCTCCAGTTTGTTCCTTGTGAGCTCACCACAATTATACAGACAGCCAAGGAGCCAGATTCAGGCAAATGAGATCACGCCTGCGCCCCATTCTAATCTGCAGCGCCGCAGTGGCCCTAACTCAATCACACGCGCAGCCTGGCGGCTTCTTCTGCTCTGATCTGCTGCAGACCACAGCACTGTGTGTGCTGTGTCCATGCAGTATATCACCACTGTCATACCAAAAAAATCCAATCTCCAAAAAAGCAACTACACATGAGGAAGAAAGAACCTGATATCAAAACTGACCTCTTTTTTTTTACCTTGATTGCATGTATCACTAGTCATATTAACCACAGCCCTTGTACAATACAATTTATTTTTTATCAAAATGTCACGTTTATAATAATAAACCTACCCATTTAAAAGCTAGAACACACCTTTTTGTATGTTTTTCAAATTCTTACAAAATGCTAACACTCATTTGGTCGCTATTCTTGTATGAAAAAACACAACAAAGACAATAAAGGCATTAAAATAATAACAACAGACTCAGATCAGATCGCATAATACACATACAAGCACTCTCTCACCTGAAGAACAATTCACAGCACTAATGAAGGTGGTGTGTGTGTGTGTGTGTGCGTGTATGTGTGTAAGTCTTGCCACAGCCTGCTTGGGTTTCCACTTCCTTCGGAGTGTCTCAGCACCTCCTCAGTGCGGGTATTTGATATACATATCGATCCTCGAGCCCTTGTTTGCACTACAGGACAGGTGCGTAATTGCCCTGATATGTGCCGTTCCTCGTCCTGCTCCTTCTGCCAATACTGTATGACCTTTGCATAATAAACGGCTACCTTAGGCTGGATACATTACTCGAGCAGTGCCTGTGGCCAGAAACAAATAGCGCTAATTAAATGATGTATAGGCAGAGCGGCGCTGGGGTCTATACTCATTTCAGCGGAGACCCATTTCCAGTGGCAGCTGCCAGGGCTGAGTCACGGCGAGCTCCCGAGCAGATTGAAAACTCAGAGCCATCTCCTCTCAATCTGCAGCATGGCCATCAAATCACTGGATGGCCCTCTCAGTAATTCCCTTGCAGGAAGCTCTAACTACAGACTGGGGCTGCACAGAAGGGTGTTAGTGTTGGGTGTTGGTGTGTGTATTTACCAGATAGGAGGTGTATGTTGTGTGTGTGCATGTATATATGTGCATACATGACAGTATCTTGTGTGTGTGTGTGTATGTGTGTGTGTGTGTGCGTGCGCCTGTGCATGTTAGTGTATGTGTGTGCGTGTGTGTGTGTGTGTGTGTGTGTGTGTGGTGGCAAAGATGGATTGCTGAGAGAGAAGGGGACAGTGGTGGTCAGGGGGAGGGAAGGGGCCGTGAATGCTCCAGTCGGACCCATTTCTCACACAGACTAATAACTCTGTCCATGACTTACTGTGGCCTTGCCATGCTCCACATCACCAGGGCAACACACCGCAACACGCACACACACACACACACACACATACACATGTACACATTGGCATAAACACTTGTACACAGGTTATGAACAAGAGTGGAAATGGTATGCTCTGAAAATGTGTTGCAATCTGTGTAATGCTGTGTAATGCTGTGTGTTGCTGGGCATTGCTGTATATCACTGTGTATGGCTGTGTTCTGCTGCATATTGCCATATTGTTCTGCTGCTGGCTATAAACTACTATATATTGCTATATACAGTTATATATCACTCTATATTCCTGTATAATGCTGTGCACCACTTAATATTACTGTACATTGCTGTATACGACTATATAGTTCTGCATATTGCTGTATACAGCTGGATATTTCTGTGTGATGCTTTATACTGCTTTATACTGCTTTATATTTCTAGATACTCCTGTATTCTTCTGCATATTGCTGTAAATGGCTTTGTGCAGTTGGATTGCTGTATACACCTGTATATTGCTGTATGCGTATATTGCTACATATTGCTACGTGCTTCTGTATATTGTGTGGTGTTCTATATTTTTCTATACCGCTTCATTCTGCTGTATACTGTTTATAATGTTTTATATTTCCAGAGAAGTGCTGTATGTTGTTGTTTGTTGTTGTGTGCTGCTGTATACTGCTTAATATTGCTATACATTGCTGTTTATTGCTGTATACAGCTGTACATTGCTATATACTACTATATGTTGCTGAATACTGCTGTGTACTGTTTTGTGCTCCTGTATATGAGCATATTTTGATTCAGCTGTGTTGGACATCATAGTAACATGTCATCCTGTTTCCTCTGCAGTCGTCTGGAGCAAAACCTGATTAAGAGCATTCCGCCTGGAGCTTTCTCTCCATATAAGAGGCTGAAAAGAATGTGAGTATTAGCCTCTGCTTCTGTAGCATTATTACAGCCATTTAAAGCATATTTATGGCAACCCATGCAAAGTTCAAGAACATTTTCATTCTCGGTAGTTGCTGTCTGCACTTCCCACCTCTCTCTGTATTTAACATGTATTGTCATCTACTTGGAATAAAAATACCATACTCAGCGTGGTCATTTTAACCATGTTATTGGATTATGGTGTTGACATTTCTCAAATAAACAGTATTTATGTATCATTTAGTTAATATAGTGGTTTATCCTAGTGCTTTATGTACTTATGGATATTTATGAAATCTACCATTCTGCCATTCAGTGTACCAGAATCTGTTGTGTGCATAGCCTTGATATTAACAACTGCATGAGCTGTTTTATTTTAGAGGTTTATATATTTTGTTACATTGCATTTTTGGCTACTGCATATGTCAAGTTATGTTTTGTATGGCTAATTACCATAATACATACACCTTTAGTGTAAGCTTTTTTAGCGAGCCTCTTAACGCTTGCAGAAACGAGTCCTTCTAACTCTGGGACATTCTATTGATACTGTTTGTTACTGGACAGGGTCCCTGACTAATTAATTCGTAAATAAATGCACTAGAAATTAATAAATTATTTATTGCATTTAATTAAAATTGTAACTTAATTTTCAGCCTTAAAGTGTCAAGTTGCTTGTAAAGCATGGGCATGCGGTCAAGGAGAAACTGTCTTGTGACTGTAGTGGGTGGTCTATGTTTTAACATCTATACCTGTGTTTTTCTTTTTCAGAGACTTAAGTAAGAACCAAATCTCGGAAATCGCAGATGATGCCTTCAGCGGCCTCCGCTCCCTCACCTCATTGTAAGAGCTAGGGCATCAACACACCACCTGTCAAACACACACACCCATCAACTGTTTGGACACACCTGATTGAATGTTCATTTCTTCAAGGCATTTCAAACTAAAAGCTTAGTTTCATTACCTGACATTGATTTCTGAATAATGAAGTTTATGCTAGAATTTATTTTCACTACAAAACAAAAACCTATGGGCTGGCCTTCTTTATTCCTGCTGTAAAAGCATTCCAGCTGGCTCCACATAAAGCTGAATGAGAGATTTCCAAGAGTGTGTAAAACTGCATCAAAACAAAGTGGGGCTGCAGTGAAGAATCTACAATAGATTTTTACAATTAATTGTAAATGACCACATTATCTGTGACTGTGATTTCTTTTGTTCTAAAATGTGGAAAATAATAAAAAAAACAAAACCCTAGGGGTCAAAGCTGGCTCACGAGGCCAATCAGAAACCCCTTCATCCCCTCATCCAATGACAGAACAAACATATTATTGCTGAACCTCTTTAATGTTTTAAAGACAAATGTCACGTCACTACATTTACAACACAATCTGTTCAAATTTAAATGACTACAAGTGTATCAGCTGCCAGTTGAAACTACTGGAGCTTTCCAACAAAACACCATGTTAGTAGTGTGTTTTATATCCTTGTAAAAAAACAGATCTACTCCACATCTGCAGTGTCGTCTGCACTGCCTGTCTGTACAGGTTGATGTTCAGCAGCCACTTTTTCCTGCTCCGTTTTCTTTGTAATCTCTTGAAAGCCAGTCAAAGTACTGAACAACCATCCAGCAGATCGGATCATAACAGTAAAAATTCCAAAATATTTGACTTATTGATGGCAGTGATGAAGAAGCTAGAGATGTCGGGGGTGTTAGGTGTGTGATGTGGCTCTGTAGCGCTATAGCAGTGTATATCACCTGCAGGAGTGTAAAGCACAGGGCTCACAGACCTGTACATATACAGTTAGAGACATCCAGTGACTTTTATTAGTTCATAATGTGGTTCACTGTTCATAGTATTCATTCAAATTAGTTTGTTATGTATGTTTGTTATGTTTGTTTTTGAATTAATATTTAGTATTTGTGTCCGATAATAATATTGTAGATTGTATTTTATCAATATTTTATCAAAATAGCAAGATATGTCTATGTGGCTACTTCTAGGCTCATTCCTTAGATGTGTTGATTTTTTTGTTGTTTTCAAATGCTTTGAAAATTCTACAAACTGGTGTATCCAAACATTTGACCTGTTCTTTACCTTCATGCATCACCTCACAAAGGTGTGCGTAGTTGCACGGATCAAAATGATGTATTTTGTGCACCTCACACTTAGCAATCAGCGCATTTGGTCAGAAATCCGCTGCTGCAGTGTTTGATCTGGATTAACCAGGGGGCCGGGGGCTGACACTGACAGGACAGCTGTCGGGCTAAGAGAAATAAATTAGTGTGGAGGGTGACACAACAGCGGCAGCCCACAGTACAAATCGCCTCACTGTCTGTGTGTGTGTGTGTCTGTGTGTGTGTGTGGGTGTGCTGACATCTGCTGTGGTGTGAACACAAGAGAAGGCTTTCATTTACATCACCTGTACAAGTCAGAAAGAGGCGGTAGCTCCATCCTGTGCATAATAATTCTGTTAGATCCATCTCTTAGAGCCCTCCTCTCACAGCTGGGCCATTGACAGGCCTCATCCTCCGAGCGTTCCACTCATTTACACATGCCGCAATTAAAGAGCAGCTCACTCGCAATGGCAGCAGAGCAACAGGGCACAGGAAATGCCATGTCCCTTCATATTAAAGGAAGACTCCAGCCCTTTCTTAGCCTGATATCTATATATTGCGTATGTAGCTCGTAGTCCACTGTCACCATAATTTCTCAGCGCTTAAAAAAGAACAGAAAACCCATTTACTTAAAACACAGTCATAATAGAAGTCCGTGGCAATCATTGGTGTGCTTCCTAAGCAGAAGATGTGCAACTACAGCTCATTTTTACTTCACTTCTGATTCTAGTTCTTTTTCTTTGATAGATGGTCTCAACTTTAAATTGGTCCAAAAGTCTAAACCATCCCAAATGTGTAAAAACCACGAACAAACCAAACCAAGCCATTGTTCAGTCTGAGCAAAACAGTTTGGTCCTTTGGGCTGAGATTAAGTTCAAACTGAAAAGTCTAGAGTTCAGCGTTAAACAAATTCTCAAAATGAATTTTGTCATGTGTTGATCTGTGGAATCTATGCTATGATTTCTGACGTAGTGAGGGCAAAATAGATTCAGTTACAGAGAATATAAACTGGCAATTCTCCATCTAGCTGCATTTAACGAGCACAAACTATAACAACTAGGCCTTTTCCAGGAGTGATTATGAAGCTACACTCCAAAGCTGCACTTTGCTCGTAAATTTCTGTTCTTTCAGCTTCATTCAAATATACTGATGTTGTTCCAGGGCATCTCAGAGAAGTTTAATGGGACATTTAAGGATTAGTTAAACAGTGAGCACATTTCCTTTGACAGTAATGAATGGCACTCCCATTTACAAGGGTGTTTTTGCCAAACTCTTGATATACAGTGGTCACATGAGGTGTGTGTTTATCAATATAGTTGTCAAATATATCCCTGATATCCCTGACTGAAGCTGAGCCAGTGTACTAAAGAGTTTGAGGATATTTTGTCTTACCTAGTCACACTGACAGTGAAAATTAAAATTGCTCTACAAGGCAAAATGTGGCCAAACATTTGATGAGCAGTATACACACACATGCAGAGCATCACAGTGATTGTACAGAGCTGATTTACTGATGTGTCTTTGGGCTGCATCTGTTCCTGCCTGCAGGGTCCTGTATGGAAACAAAATTACAGAGATACCCAAGGGGCTGTTTGATGGCCTGGTCTCTCTACAACTGCTGTGAGTACTGTTTCCAGAGTATGTGCATTTGTGTGT
This sequence comes from Hydrocynus forskahlii, assembly GCA_037974365.1. Lineage (NCBI taxonomy): Eukaryota > Metazoa > Chordata > Actinopteri > Characiformes > Alestidae > Hydrocynus > Hydrocynus forskahlii. The sequence continues at coordinate 7,936,177 of JBBPCX010000032.1, forward strand.
GTATGTGTGTGTGTATGTGTGTGTGTGTGTGTGTGTGTGTGTGTGTGTGTGCGCGCGCCCACATTTACAGTATGTGTGTTTGATTGTTTGCGTGTGTACTGACGCATGCGTGCCACTGGAGGAAGAGCTATTTCATTTCTCCCCACCTCTCCCCATAAAAAGAGCTCAAGCAAAGAGAACAACAAGAAAAGAGCGTCTGGAAGCCTGAAACCTCGCACAGCTCTCAAATGGACCATTTGGACGACTCGCTGGAGGAAGACGCCCTGAGATTTCTCCTGTTTTCTTCTCTCCTTTTCAGGGTGTACCTGACATCATTAGCATTTAAATTGGACGTGATTACGAAGCATATCTCTCACACCTAGTTATATTGATGTAGACACAGAAACATTGCTCAAACATAATGCCTGTGTTTAGTGGTCTAATTTGAGAAAACCTGTTGGCATTAATGGGCCTGTTTGTGCTGCCTCTAATGATTTGTGGAGATGGAGAAATTTTGATAGTCGGGCAGCTTCCTCGCTCCCACGCCAATGGATCCGAATCGAGCAGAGCAAGCGCACGTCAGCAACATTATTATCGGGTCTGGAGCGCGCAGCCTCCAGCGGCACGGCCCTGCACTTTCCAGCATTTGCCTTGTCAACGGCCCTAATGAGGCAAATTACCTATGTTTTTAGCAATTACTGCTCTCTCTCTGTAATGGTTTTAGTTAGTAAGTCCCCTTCCAAAGGAACGCCTTATGACATTCCGAAAAGCAGCCAGAAGCCTTCATTGACGTTGTTTTGAGTCGCTTTGTTGTGAATGGGGTTCCTTTGTTTTGCCTCTTTTTTGAAATCCCCAAACCTAATTAGTTCTCCCTGTGAGCAGGCTAACGATGCGTGCGCGCGCTTCAAGACAAAAGCTCATTAGAATGGCTTTCAGTAATTAAGCACAAGCTCTGCGTTAGTCAATTGTCAGGCAAGCTAAGTAGGAGAGACACGAGGTGGCAGTTTGGAGACAAAGAAGAGGAGGGCCAGCTCCAGAAAAGCACTACACCCCGTCACAGCATCAAACAGAAAGCAAGAACGCAAAGTACCACTGATAAGAATCACCAGTGTTGGGTTAAAGTACTGGTGTTTTTTTGTGTGGTCATTTGCACTAGCAGAAACGCACTTCGGCTCTGGTTCAGTGTTTTCCCTGCTATAACACACCTACTAAACCTGTATTTACCAAAGCGTTCAATAAGGGGTGTTCGAATGCAGAAATCTCCACCTAACAATTTGCAATTGCGAACACAAGTGCTTTTGTCAATTTCTGCTAGTGTGGGTTTTATGCCAGTTTCTTCCCTTTCAACGAGGCACAAAAAGATCTACTTGAGTCCTTATAGCCTCTCCTCATCAAGAATATTCAGCATCATAGGTGTGAGTGAGTCAGTCAGTCAGCTCCATGAAGCGTCAACAAACCGCTCTGCTGTGCAAAACCCAAGGTGTATTTATTGTTCTAATGACTGCCTAGTATACTATAGGTTTGAAATCAAATGTCTTAATCTGAGTGCATTTTTGGAGCATTTTGAGCATATTTTTGCAGAATTGGAAAAAATATGCAAACTGAGATTGTGATTGTCTGATCTTGTTTACGGAGATGACTTGAGATTTGAGGTTTTGCAATCCTCAGTCCTGTTCAGCATTCTGATGGCATCCAGATCAGGAAGGAGACGAGGCTCCTGCATGAATTTACTGCATTTCTGATGCTGCTGGTGGCACGGAAATGAGACATAAAACCGCTCTGAGCAAGAGCTGTGCTTTTTGCTCATTCAGGCAGAGGGGAAAATAAGATGCTTACATCCCTCACAGGCCTTGGAGGTGCTGCCATGGCTCAGAGACTGGACACTTTTGATTGACGTTGGGTAGTGGCTCTCCGTTCAGTGTCCAAACCTGGACATTATATGAACCCAAAGCTTTTTACTTTGAAGATCCTAAAACAATCAATGATTCATTCTATGTGCAGTGCCAGTCAAAAATTTGGACATACACACTCATAGAAAGTTTCTCCTTATTTTATGTTTTCCACCTTCTAGAATAAGAGTAGAACTCTGCAACTGTGAAATAACATTATGGAATTATGTAATGACCAAACACAGATATGTGGAAATCAACTTTACTAGTTATATTTGTCTTAGGTGCACATTTCAAGTATTTAATGATTCGTCTTTAAATCAGTGTCTTCTAGGCAAAAATCACATTCAGTCACATTTGTCCAGGCTTTTGACTGATGCTGTATGCTTTACCTCTGATGAGAGTACAATGTGTGACGACAGATGAACCATGACTAGTATTAAGCTGTAGCTACTGTGTGTCTGGACTCCACAAAGGTCACTGTTTAATGTTGTTTGAAGGATAAATCCTCTTTTATGCCCACCCAGACTGCTCAACGCCAACAAAATCAACTGTCTGAGAGTGAACACCTTCAAAGACCTGCAGAGCCTTAATCTGCTCTCTCTCTACGACAACAAGCTGCAGACCATCAGCAAAGGCCTGTTTACGCCGCTCCGCAACATCAAGACCCTGTAAGTTGTCACACACACACACACACACACACACACAAGTGCACGCCTCAGTCCACTTCAGCACACTCCAGTCTCTAAGCAACCACTGCTTATCAGATTTTACCCACACGTTTCACACCCTGCAATCACTTGGTCACCTTGTTGTTTTTTAATCAAGGAAGTTAATTAGCTGCTAATAGTGGCAAATAATTATGCTATTAATACCCCACTCATGGTGTTCCTGATGGAATATTGGGGGCTTTTATTAGAACCAAAACTTTATACTCTAAGTAGTTTAAGTAGTTTGGAATTGAAATTGACTCCCTTTTGCACTAACTTGCATTAATTGATTTATTACCGTCTGTAATGCCCAATAGCAGGGGCCTCCCAACCCGGCACTGCATTGTTTTCCATGGTCTGACACACTTAATCCAACAGATCGGATAATTAACAAGCCCTTCCTGAGTTGAAGTGGTGTATTAGAGAAGGGAAAACACTAAAATGTGCAGGGTACTCCTGGACTAGACCTGGAAACCAGTTCCCTATAGTATAGTGATTATTGAGCACTTCCATGATCTCACTTTTTTTTTCTTTCTTTCTATTGACCTCCTCAGTCACCTTGCTCAGAATCCCTTCATGTGCGACTGCCACCTGAAGTGGCTGGCTGACTACCTGTTTGATAACCCCATTGAGACCAGCGGGGCGCGCTGCAGTCACCCCCGCCGCCTCGCCAACAAGCGCATCAGCCAGATCATGGGCAAGAAATTCCGCTGCACAGGTAGAGCCTCCCTCACACACACACACACATACACAATTACACACACAATCAGGAGGGGGTTATGTGTTTCAGGGTTCACAGACCCTAACAGCACGCACACATTTGGAAGAATTCAGGCAGACTGAAAGGCAGACATAGGAAACACAACTGCAGCCACAGTGGCGGGCTGGCAGACCTCAGTCACTCAAGCAGTCAATCAATATTCACTGATCTGGCGCTTTATTACATACATCTAACTCACTTTATCAAACACCTACCAGATATGCACTTAGATGGACAGTTTCTGACTGTAAATCAGCACCCCTTGCCTGATCAGCTATAGGACCACCACTGGCCACACATGCTCAGGATATGGTTATGGCTATATGGGCTACACAGTAGTGAGCGTGGCTCTGGTATGAGCACATCTTGCGCTACGTGGTCCTATAGTAAGATACTGAGCACTGGTGAAAGACTGCAGGATGACTAACACAAACTATTCCATTTTGGTATCAGCGCTGTGTTTAGAATGATCCACCACCCAAATAATATCTGATCAGCAGTAATCTTGTACTGGTCCTGTTACTCTGATGGATGGGGTAGAGGGCACTGATAAATTATGCAGCAACAGATGGACTACAGTCTAAACCTACAAAGTGCACATCTATGGTACATATACTCTCTCTCTCTCTCTCTCTCTGTGTGTCTCTCTCTCTCTCTCTCTCTCTCTCTCTCTCTCTCTCTCTCTATCTCTCTCTCTCTCTCTCTCTCTCTCTCTCT
>JBBPCX010000032.1:7971617-7991887 GCA_037974365.1 Hydrocynus forskahlii
CCCCCCACCCCCAAAATCCAAACACCAGCGAACAGTGTAAGGAGTGAAAACATCAACGGATCTCAGAGGACTCGTCAAACGCAGGCTGTGTTCTGCCAAAGTAGACCCATTCTCCTCTCATTTCCTAGCCCAGAATATACACAGTGCACACTTGAGCTCTTTAGCATGTGTTAAGCCCTGTGGCAAGTGTGTAAAGCAGGGTTACATGACTTATTATTTATGAATCAATAGAGAAATAGCTTCTGTATTCCTGATATCACAGAGGACCGCAAAGGGCAAATAAGCCTTCTAACCACAATAACAGCATTTACTACTGTAGACCATGAGCTTATTGGTCATTGTTCCATATGAGTAATTTATTACATTTTATTAAGTAATTTTGGTCAAAACCATGGGCCCATATCCGTCATCCGTATTGGTTTCTGGATATGAGTGGCACCCTTTGAAACTTCAGCCAGGTTTACATACTGCCCCAGACTCTCTAGTGTAAAGCAGATACCTGAAAAGTTTAACTGTATATCTGTGTGTGTTTTAGGGGACCTGTGTGAGGAGGTGGTGGACCCCTGCCTGCCTGGCTTTGACCCCTGCCAGCATGACTCCAAGTGTGTGCCCCTCAGCAAGGGCTACAGGTGAGTGTGTTAGATCCAGAGAGACCCACTGTGTGTGAGCTTGAGCACACCCATACACACACCAAATACATTCCATCACAGTCATAGGATCTCTGTCAACTCAGTTTTATTCTGTTTTTATTCATTCGTGTGTGTGTGTGTGTGTGTGTGTGTGTGTGTGTGTGTGTGTTGTAGGTGTGAGTGCTTGCCAGGCTACGTGGGACAGCACTGTGAGCAAGACTACAACGACTGTCTGGAGAACAAGTGCCAGCACGGAGCCGAGTGTGTGGACGCCATCAACGGTTACACTTGTGTGTGCAAAGACGGCTTCAGGTATGACACGCATATCAAAAATCTTTGTATCATCAAGCTTTATACGTTTGAATAAACCAGCCCTTCATCCTTTCAGTCACATAATATTAAAAAAACAGGTCAAGTATGTTTGAATTAAACTCATCAACATTAAACTCATTAAAAAAAAAACAGATTGTTAGCATACCAATTAGTGTTTTACCTTTTTGTATAAAGTTACTATATATATGAGATAACGTTCATGCACACCTGCATGCAAATGTGTACTGAATGTGCACCCATGGAAAAAAAACATTACTCTACTCACTCATAGATACACACACACACACACCATACACACCAGGTTCCTAAGCTACAGATGGTGCTTTATTATACGGTGCTGGGCTGTCTCAGCTGAGGCAAATAGCAGATGAATCTCCATGTGGCTAATTATAATGCTATAAGTGCGGGACTGCCCTGTGGATCTGAATGAGTGAGTGAGTGTGTTTATGTGTGTGTCCATGCGTGTGTGTGTGTGTGTGTGTGTGTGTGTATGTGTACATGTGCATATGTGTGTTTGCCGCAATCAGTGCCAACCAGCAGCAGGATGGCACAACACATCAGCTTCAGAGAGGCTTGATACACTGTGTGTGTGTGTGTGTGTGCGCGTGTTTCTGAATCTGTGTGTGTGTGTGTGTGTGTGTGTGTGTGCGCGCGTGTGTGTGTGTTTCTGAATCTGTGTGTGTGTGTGTGTGTGTGTGTGTGTGTGTGCGCGCGTGTGTGTGTGTGCGCGTGTGTGTGTGTTTCTGAATCTGTGTGTGTCTGTGTGTGTTGGGGGGGGCACAGTGGCTGCAGCAGCCAGATTTCTCTGCTGCTCTCTCTGCAGCGCTCAGCTCCTTACTCAGCCGCGGCTGCTAATTAAGTGCTGGTGGCTTGAGCTCTGCATTAATTTGGCTTCCCTCCCACCCTGGCACTCTATCAGTGCGTAACACGATTTTCATCTTCGTAACAACAACAAAAAAGTCGTGTTAATCTGTGAAAGAAATTAGAGCGAAGAGGGAGAGATCTGAATCGGAGGTCCGCAGAAATGTCGCTTTGATGTTCAAACTGCTCAGTCTAAAAAAGGCAATTTGGCAATCTGATCCACAGCCTAATTTAACCCTTTGAAGTCCAAAGTTATTGCTGTAATTCTGCTGTACCGTTTAAAAATAATTGCGTAATTACATAATTAATTACGGTCTTACATTTATGTTCGATTTACATTATTTAACGGTTTTGAAGCTACTTTCTCATATTCTGCGTGGTGTGAGCGATTTCAGCAGGGTCACTGCTACAGTTCACACGCATAAACTACACAGCGTTTGTGCTGTGGAGAAGTACAGCTGCGTGATTGTTCCTGCTCGCAAGCCAGACGTACAGATTTCCTTCTTCCGAATGAATAGATAGTCATTCTAAATGACTTCCTTTATTTTGCTTGCAGCAAAATATTACATGTATATTACTTGCAGAAATTACATGAACTCAATAGTTCATTGCAAATGAACAGCAGAAACATGTTTGGAAATCAAATTGTGTTTTTTATAGTGCTGGAACATTAGATGTCACCCAAACGGTTTTGTAAATACCTCTCCCAATCCCTTTAAACCACATCCAGCTCTCCATGAGGATTTGTCCATGTGGTTTAGGACACAGTGTGACAACACAAGGGCTGGAGAGAACTGACTTTGGATCAGATTTGCCCATATTTATGATGGTCATTATCATAAAAACTACTCCTGAGGAGGTTTGTGCCTAATGTGTTCGGCTACACTTTAGAGGTTTGTTCATTTGTATACATCACAGTCATTCTGGGTCCTAAACCATATCAGCAGGTCTGGACCACCTTAATAAAGATGTGGTTTGAGCAGGTTAAGAGAAGTTCAAAGTCATTGTTTCAAAGTCACTATTATTGTTCATTAGTGCTAAACAAAAGAGGCAAAACACCGGATTTCACCATGTTTTGGCTGATTGACTACATCTGAGTCAAGAGGAGAATTGTGTAAATGCAGGCCTTCAATAAAAAAGGCTTTTCATTTCATTGCTTTTCATGTTTCACTGCTTATTTCACTGTTTTGCAAGCAAAAAATAGGCTTGGTGCCTAATCACTGAATGCCATGCAGCACATGGGACACTATGCTATACGTATACGTACATAATTTGATGAGACAACGTTTCTCCATGGACCACGGTGCAACACAGAGCAACATTCAACATTCAGCAGAGTGCAAGTTACGACAGACAGAAGACATAGACAAACAATAAACAGACAACTGTAACAGTAGTGTAAGTAAAAGCCATGTAAACTTTAGAGAATTATTAGTATTGCACCATTAGTATGATTATTGCATAGAAGGCAGTAAGCAGCAATGAACAAAGTGCAACGAATGACAGAAACATACAATAAATAGACATACAATACAATAAATGTAGCAGTGCAACAGCAATGTGAATCCGAGACAGTACAGGAAGTATGCTGTACAGAAGTATAACATAAAAGTGGGAAGTGTATGTTAACCTTACAGGATGGATAATATTGAAAAATACATATGTTTCACAAGATTACAGTGTAAAGAGGATGTAAACCTTCCAGAATGATAATATTGTACCGTATATACATATATTATTATTGGACAGGAACATGTGATGTTGCACTGGAGACATATTCTTATTGCACAGGAGACAACAGCATAGAAACCAGACTGAGTAAGTGTAAGATTATAGCGCATCAAGTCAAGTGACAGGACTTCAGGGTGCCTGCAATGACCGTAAACAGAGGTACAGTAAAGTGCAGCTAAGTGAAAGTCCAGAGTGCAATATGAGAAGTATACGCAGTTATAAAGTGAGGTAGTTCTCTGAAATGGACTGGTTAACCAAGGACTTGACATTTATGTGCATTCAGAGTTCTGATGGCCTGCGGTTTGAAACTGTTGTACAGTCGTGCACTTTAACCTGTTAACATGAGAGCTGATGATGTTGCATGTCACTCATTCCACACAGAGGTAGAAACAAGTCTAACTCTTCATTTTTATTTCATTAAAAATGGCAGCAGCGTAACACTGTATGCACAACAATGATTACTTACAATTCATAATTAAAGATCTTCTTCTACTTAAATTACATTTTATTAAACGCTTGTGAACTGCACTTTCAGCAGAAGTTCCTTGCTTGTTTCAGCAAGATTTGAGTGAGAAATAAATAAATAAATAAAATACACCACACTTTTGTTAAGGGTCTAGTACCTGAATTCATATGTCTCTCTATGCCTCTCTCTCACTCTCAGTGGCCTGTTCTGTGAGCACACCCCTCCTATGATCCTGCTGCAGAAGACGAGTCCGTGTGATCAGTCGGACTGTCAGAATGAAGCGCAGTGTGTGCTGGTGGAGGGTGAGCCCGTGTGCCGCTGTCTGCCTGGCTTCTTCGGCAACAAATGCCAGAAAACGTTCACCGTGCACTTCCTGGGGAAAGACGCATTCATAGAGCTGCCTGGGACAAAGATCCAGCCTTTAACTTATATATCCCTCCAGGTACAGCACACGCCTTACAGCACATGTCATCAGCACATCTCAGGACACTCCCTTATGAGTTCATTACAGACCAGGAGTGTTGAACCCCTGGAGGTCTTTTTTTAATCTAAGGTTATAGTCACAGTAGACCCATTTGCTCATATCCAGATCATGTTGGTGTTTGTAAATGTGAACAGACCTGCACCCCTAAAGGGCCTATATCATGTGCATGATCCATTCAAACCTTTCTTGCTTTAGAAGTGAACAACTCCCCAGCTGTTCATGAGTAAACATTTTTTGTAAATGCACCCACAAAGGTACAACAAGGTCCAAAGGGCCATATTTGTACTTTTTATAAGTAAATTAATACAACAGAATTTGCTACTATTATGTTCCATAACTCAAGGTACTGAGGATGTATCCTTGACAGTACCACCCCTGTGAGAACATTTATCCAGTGAAAGGTACAGGTTTGAGCAGGGGTCTCAAATTCCCAGTTTGTGGGCCACACACCATCCTGTAAAACAGACTGACAGACAGGCAACAGACAGGCAGAGACAGATAGGAAGAAAGAGGAAATACACACAAATGAATATTTCACAGACAAGAAAAGACAAAATCTGCTGTCTCACTGTCCCGCCACTGACTATTTGTTGCTATAGCTGCCAAGCCACTGTTCAGACAGGATGCCAGTAACAATGATATGCACATGTACAGTAAAGTGTGATGTAGAAACAAACCCCATGAGGTGTCTGTTCTCATTATGGCCAGATATCAGCTTTGTATCTTATGTAGGAACCCATGTGAAAGTGGCTTGAATGTGATTTGAAGAGATTTTTGAGTTCACACGGCTCGACAAATCAGATCTGTGTCACAGTTTGGCAGAAATCTACCACTTTGACACTGTAATGGGAACTTTAACCAAACTCGCTAATGTGAGGTATGTTATCAAGTCTGTGCATTTCTCATATACTTAATTCAGCTTAATTCAGCTCATCCATATCTCGCTAATTAGCAAACAAGCTGAAATGTGTGTTGAACTGTTCATTGCAGGGGTAGTTCAGGGACTGGGACCAGGAGACACTGCTGTAGGTCTAATATACCAGCAACATATGACTCAAACACACAGTCCCAGCCTGTTGAATTGCCATGCAGACAGACAACGTCAAACATCCCCCAGCAAGAACAATCTGCAACATCCTCCTCCTCCCTAGCCCCTATAAACACACTGATGTGGGCAGCCTTCTCTGCCAGGTCTGCTTTCTGAAGGACCTTGCTGAGCAAGACCTATCCAACCTTCTCCATAAATGGTGCTCAGATGTCACCTAGCGTAGCCACAGAATGCGATCTGCCCTCCTAACATCTGTTCCCGGCCTTTCGTCGGCTGCAGCCCTCTATCCGGCCCCGCTGACATTATTAGAATGTCACCCTTTGTCCACCCGCATGAATAATGCCTCCCCCCAAGGACATATATTATGGTAATGGAAGGTGAGCCAGGTCTGTTATCGGCTGCAATCAGGAGCGCCCGCGTCACGGCCGGATCGCATCTCCGCCATAAATGAGCTGCTCTCCAAAGGGGCAGCCTAATGTTAATTAAAGGAGGAGGAGCTAAAAATAGCCCACGTATTCTTTATCTCCCCGTACCGGCGAGAACCGATGACTTTCAGTGGTACAGGAGAGCTGACCACGTCTTTAGAGAAGGGATTAATGAGGCAGGATGCAACAAGAAAAGATGCGTCTGAGACACATCTTTATGGAAATTGTTTCTTTTTCTTAATTATCTATCTGTTCGACTTTTTGCATGACTAACAGTGCAGTTGGTTTAGGCAGGCAGAGGAACAGGGGGGATAAACATCCCCACCCACATGCAGGTCATTCGGGCACACACAGACAGGCAGACAGACAGACAGAGAGCACACAAGGAGGATTACAAATAAAGAAACTGTTACTATAGACCTGTAAATAAGAAATGAATGAACCTTTACCTCTAAGTCAAGTTACATGACTGTTGCTTACGATTCTGTATCAACAGGGGTGGGCTTTTTCCTTCTTCTTACACTTAACCGAAAGCACTTTGAACCAGATTTCTCCATGTATTTCACTATCAGCAGTAAATTAGCAGTACAGCATGCTATTGTTATCAGTGATAAAAGCAGTGATATAAGTGGGTTAGCGTTCTCCAAATAAGATCTGGAAGGAAAATCTTGAGAAATAAAAGCTGTTTTAGGTTGCTTTTATGCTTAAGGGAAATGGGGAGTTCACGGCTGGAGCTGTGCACTCACGTAGCAAAGTGAGCAAATGATGCTTTTCAAGGTTCTTTTTTTCTTGTGAAATGTCTCTTAGTCGAAATTCACCATTTGTCTGGCATGTGGTCACGCTCGCTGCTCCTATGGCTCCGGGCTACTAGGCGAGAGGGAAGGGGCTCTGCTGGGGCTCATTTGATGTGGAGTAGGGCTTCCACAATTCATAAACCCCGTTTGACTCGTTCTTTCTCTCTCTCTCTCTCTCACTCTCTCTCTGCATCTCCCCATGTGTGATTGGAGCAACTAGTAACAGCCTCAGGTTCTTTGCAGGAGTCCTGTGCGATATGATTGACTGAGCTTCACATTTTAAGAGCTGAGCCCTGCAGTCCTTCTCCAGTTAGAGCATGGATGTCAATTGGAAGCTTACTGTTCTCTCTCTCTCTCTCTCTCTCTCTCTATCTCTCTCTCTCTCTCTCTCTATCTCAATAGGTTGCTACTGATAAGGACAATGGCATGCTGCTGTATAAGGAGGATCATGACCCTCTGGCTCTCGAGCTCTATCAAGGCCATATCCGGCTGATGTATGATATTGCCAAGTATCCTCCAACCACTGTGTACAGGTAAGAGGCACACACACACTCATACACACATACAAACAAAAGAATTCCAAACGATACAGCCTACAGTACTGTGCAAAAGCCCTAGGCACCTATGCAGTTTTTTCTCAGCGTGTGAAAATTTCTACTAACAAAGTCAGCATTACAGTAGGTGCAAACAAACTAGAAAGCAGTAAAAAACTATCAAGATTTGTTTTGTTTGGAAAAAAAAAAAGTAGCTGATGTTTTGTGAGCTGTTCAGGAGAACGTAAGTTTGGTACCAGATTTCTCCTTGATGCCTCCAGCCATTACTTGGATTCGCGAAATTCCATCAGCCGCACCTAATTTCATTTAATGAAGGTCTGACCAGGTTTCTGATGGTAATACTGGACTTCCACAATCCTGTACATGAAATCACAATTTGCACAAAAAAAAATCATTATTTCTATTTATTCTTTTTAGTTTTATTTATTAAATTTAGTAATATTTATGTGGGGAAAAAAACACTCACTGCTCATTTAAAACGTTTTTATATATCATCCCGAGACTTTTGCACAGTACTGTTCATTCTAAGCCAGTGCCTATATCTGAGGCTGGCACGTGTATAACACATTTGTAAAAAAATATATTTTGCTAAATCCACCTGGACTGACATTAAAACGTTAAAGTGAATAAACTATAAACATTGTTTCACAGTAGCCCAGCGTCTCCTCCACATTCTGCTCATCCAGTGTGTAATAAATGTGTCCGAAAATATTGATTTGAACTATAGGTTGAATCTAATCTTCTCTCTAGTGCCATTTTTTTTTCAATTAATATCTGCCAATACCAGGCTGACTCAGAGTGCATCCATACTGTATGTTATTACTGTATATAAATTAACATACTGTATATAAAATAACGTGATAAATGTTTCTTAATTTTTGAACACTACCCTACACACTACAAGCACACACCATTAATACAGTCAGCAACAATAGCATACTTGACACTAAACATACACATTCCAATTCCGAGTATTTCATTACATAAAACACAAACACACTCATTAATCTGCCCTAAAGACGGCTCATATAAGGCAGACCCTACCACACACAGACTCTTTTAGAGAACAGCCTCAGGCTAAACACATGTAACTGCTACCTTTGCCCTCGGTCCCATATAGAAAATACTAATCCCTAAAGTCAGGGTTGACGTGACCTCCTTCTGCCCCTTATAAGGCATCTCTCTCTATATCACTCACTCTCACACACAAACATACTCATACATAAACAGTTCCCATGCATACACTGCGGTTTGGGTGTCTGTGTCTTATCCGCCATAAACACTCTGCTCAGTAGAAATCCACAAATAAGCTCCTAAAGTCACGTGGGCTTTTGCAGCTACCTGTGGACCTTTTTTAAGTGCTTGAAATTGTTCCAAATGATTTAGGGATCTAGTTGAGCTCCACATAAGTTCTAAAACTCATTAGTCTCAGTTCTAGCACTGCTTGAGTGTTTCTGTACCAGTATAACCAACACAATCATAAACAACTCTCTTTACAGTAGTTTCATATTTTTGCTATTCATTATATACAATATACATGCATACATCCATCATCTTATGTAGTTTTTATATACCAAACACAGTCCTGCTTCATTTGTACACGACTATTTTCCCATGTTAAACAGCTGGTTTTGTCACAAACATACAAACATATGCCATCACTGTCAGAACAGTGGGTTTTTTTATATATAGTTTGGTTTTTTTTATATATATAGTTTTTTTTTATATATATAATATAATTTTAGTATAATTTGAAAAATATTGTGTTAAAATTTTCTAGTAAATAGACTAACCAAAACATTGTAACATTTTTGGCAGAATCATCTTTTAACATTAACATAGATTCAAATGTAAGAATATTTTTTTCTGAGAAGTTACTATTTTGGAGACTAGATTTGTTCGGACAGTGACATTATATATAGGACTTACCTACATATTTCTGGGGTGCCTTTTATTGTACCTCCTTCAAGGAGCCTTATAACTTCAACAATAATGGGATTTGTTCAACTGCAGCTGTCTTTACAGGTACATTCTTTTAAAATTTAAAACAGGTCGTTTTTGCAGTATTGTTTCCATGTACAGGCTGTAGGGGCTTGGGGAGCCTTGACTACATCTCGCTTTTTAATTTCTGGAAAATATGGACCCTTTCATTCTTTCTCCCTCGTAACTCACTGGAGAAATGTTTGCCAATTTGAGTTTGACAAAAGATTATTGTTTTCTGGAAAGAGAAAAACAATTTTGCCATGTTTTGGCATTGAAATCAGTAACGAAAAGCTGTCAGTACAGAACATGACTTGAATAGAAATGCAATTCATTATGAAACTATCTGTGTAATTTACTGTGTAATTAATTACGCAGTGTGGATTGAATGTACAGGGAAATAACAGTCATGATATTTGTAGCAGAAGTCTGCTGGCAGCTTTTTGTGCAATTTGCAACTCATCCTACCTCGCTTTAACGCTCCGCTACACCTCTATGACTTGATTGTCAACACTGGATAAGGATGGCCATTTTGAAAAGAGCCACGCTCTGTTTCTCTGATGACTAAACTGAAGTTGGCTAATACAAACGCTCTTCATAATTGTGTAAGATCATCTGCTGTAATAGCTCTGCTGACAGCAAGGGTGTGTTCTATCGGTTTTTATCTTGAGGAAACATCATTTGAATGATGCCAGTGGTCGATTTAATGGTGATAAGTCCTGGTGCATTCTGGCATTAAGAATGCTTAAACCCCCCTAATTTTACCCTCTGACTTACCCTGTGGACAGGCAGTTGCGACTGGTTCCTGTATAACAGCAGGCAGTGGAGGAGAGCTGGTGTGAGCCCTACCCTGCCCACCAGATAGCTTATTATTGATCCAGACCGTATCTCTCTTTCTCCCTCTCTTAACTTCTGCCACCAGCTAGGGCCCAATCGATCGCTCTGTCGGGCATGTCGCAGCATGTAAAAATAACACTTCATCCAGGATTCTCAGGCCTGTACCATATAATAGCCTAACATGCACTATGATCAGATTCTTCCACGGTTAACACTAGCAGAAGGGAATCAAATTATCTTATTAAAGTGCATTCAAAAGTGCACTTGTCGGTGGTATCTAGCAAACCTACGCGGTTTAGCAATGTGCAGCACATAAATGGTACCAGTCCAGTGGTTGGACACATCTACTCACAGAAGGGTCTTTACTTGTTTTTGCGACTGTTTACATTTTAGAATAACAGTGAAGACATTCAAACTATTAAATAACTCAGCATGAGAGGTCTTAAATGGATTAGATCAAAATGAACCATCCGCTATTCAGTCCATCCAGTCTATATATGGATACTAAGCTCCTTTGTGATATCAAAAAAAGAGGCACAACACAGGATAGCCAATCAGAACTAAGATCATTTACATTTTTCAGTACCAAAAACAGCCTGTAATTTAACAGAGGAATTAAGAGTGGCTGATACACAAACCTACACATACATAGGTGGGAAAACAATGACATGCAAATAAAAGGTGTGATATGGATTCTTTTATATATATTTCAAATTCCTTAAAGCCTCCTTCATCTCGATCTTCTCACAAGCAGCTTTACGAGAAGCCACAAAGGATGCTTTACAAAACAGAAATTCACACATATGCTGTTAAATAATAAATAATAATGATAATAATAATAATAATAATAGGCTTTTAATACAGTGTCATGATGCCACTCATTCATGAGAGATCATGAAATGAGCTGTCATGAAATGAGCTGTCATGAAATCAAATACTTAGCCACTGTCATTATTTGTAATGGTAACATGGTGCTATGTTGTCTTTTATCTCATGGCATGTGTATAGCATTCTGTCAGTGTTGTATAGTAGAGTTCAAGTCTTACTGAATACACTTTTAGATCAAGATATCTTTAAGATCCCAAAAAAGAAATATTCAGTTACGTACTTATGACTGAAACTGTGTGGGTTCATGCACGGACTGCTCCTGAATCTTTACTCGCAGAGGTCTCAGAGTGAAACCTGATGAACTCTGTTCTGCTTCTGAGAACAGCTGTGCTCTGGATGCTGATTTGTGCAGCTCCAGGCAGGATGCGTCATGGCTGCCTTACTTTGCATAGTTAGCCTCTCATTAGACTGTTTTTCCGCCGATGACGTAGCACTTTCTGTGGCTTTGGCATCCTCTAAGGCCATTGTCCCTGGGCATGTGGGGAGATAGTTGTGGGGTGAATGAGAGGGGACTGGGGGTGGGAAGGGGCAGTCCTCTCAGACTGCGAGGTAGAATTGGCCCTGTCCGCCTTCATTAGGCTGATATGAGCCACAGCATGCGTGGTCCAACCAGGCCAGAGCATTCCTGAGGTCTCCATGTCATGGTTAGTGCCAACGGCATGCAACCAGAGCTGACAAGGCCCATTCAGGGCCTGCTGCTCAATTTGTAACCCGTCCCACCCCGGAACACTCGGCCATGGGTGAACGCTGCGGGCTCTCAGATGGAGAGCGTGGCTGTGGTGGGAGAATTCCAAAGCTCCGGTTCAGCAGCTGTCCATGGGTGATTGACTTCAAATACAGGACAGGGTCATAAAGCGTTGGTGGAGGGAGGAAGAGAAGAGAGCACAGAGTCTGCTCCTGTTTTTGGCAATGATTCAGTATTCAATTTTCTCTATGCCCACATTGTAGATGCTCAGCCAAGACATAGTAGATGTGTAAAGTTTGTTCCTGGAGTGATAAGGTTAATGAAGCTACCAAGTAATAGAAGCTAATTGTCATGTTACCATCATGCAAACTGCAGACCTAAGTCATCATACACTTGCCTCAAACCACAAATCTCTATAGATCCATTGAAACTATATATATCAAGTCTAACAATTAAGACATGCAGGTTGCACAATGCCAACTTGGTGGCTATAAGTTCTTTCATTACTTGTTAGTTACTTTAGCCTTGTAGCTTCGGTGCAAAACTTGAGGAGGCAAACTTTGGACACCAGACATCTCTTGGCTGATTGACAACATGAAGAAAATTGTGTTAATTTGATTTTTGGCTGAACCTCTGCTTTAATTGAGTTAGAGCAGTAGAAGAGGTACAGAACTTCCTCACCCTGCTCCAGGCAGAGGAGAACAAGGGAAAATAGCAGAGGTTTGTTCTCTTGAGAATTGGGGCTAAGGGAAAGAGTGATGAGAAAAGTATGGAAAAAAGAGGAGCGAGGGAGGTCCGGCGAGAGAAAGTGAGTGAGGAAAGACAGATCAGACCCTGGAGAGAGTGATGGAGAGCTGGCGGAGGGTGAAGGACACTTATGTCCGCAGAGTGATCTTGGTGGATCGAGGAAAGGGGTGGAGAAAGCAGTGTGTACGCTGAGGAGGAGAGTAGCTGAGGGAGCCGCCAGGATCTTAACTAGCAGCAAAGGATCATTAGCATTAGATGAATGCCCGGGTCCATGCTGCCTGCTAATTCTCTGCCCTTTCCCAAATGCCACGCTAATCTCTCTATTAGTTTAAGCGGTCGCATGGCAGTCCTTCAGCGGAGAGCGGTGGTTTTGTGGAAACATCACAGGAAATTGAAGGAGAATGCTAGAATTGCAGCTCTTGCTACTCCCTCCACCCACGCAGCATGGGCTCGGAGGCTTGCGCCACGCCTAACCCAACAGAAAGCGGCCAGTGTTTATCATGTCAACTGGGTCTGGAGCCGAGCATCGCCAAGGTGATAGGGGGTCAGGGTGTGTTTTTATTGGCTGTTTTCTTTCCTTCGCCCGGGATTAACACTAGGCCCGGCGCAACTGAAGCCCTGAGCCCAAGGAAAAACAGCAACCTTTCAGAGGCACAGCCAAGAGAAGTCGAACAACTCTCACCCAGCTGAGGTGAGCAGGGATGGGCTGTTGGAGAATGCAGTGGAGCTGGAGCTCAGGATCTTGGGATGGGATTTAGGCCAGGATTGAGGGATTGGATTGGAAAGATGGTGCAGGGAGCATGACTGTGGACTAGATACCTTGGGCCTGGATCTTTGGGCCTACTGTTGATACTAAAGAAGAGTAGTTCTAGTCCTAGTCCCAGTATAGTCCTGGAGAATTTACTTCCAGGACACCTGGCTCTAATATTCTGGTGCTTCTGCAATCCCATGAATAATTGGATCAGGCGGGTTAGATTAAGGTTGAAATTTACCCTTTCAGGGATGTGGTTGTAGGTACCTCTGTGCTAGAGTAAGAAGCCGTCTTAGAGATGATTTTATTAGAGCTGTCAAACTTAGGTATTTTCCCTCATTATAGTAGTTTACACTACAATAAACTACGCTTTATTTACCCTTTAAAACTAGCTGAAATGTTTGTTTCTTTTTATTTTGGGGGTTTTCCCAACTTTTCTTCTTCATTTTAGTTATGCCAAAAATTCCTTCAGTCAACTTTGCTATCTCTTGTCTTTCCCGTGCTCCAAGTTATATGTTATTGTTACTATGTAACTATCGTTAAAAATCATTATAATTAATTAAATTGATTTGAGCATTCCAAAGTGCATCACAATGATCCACAAATAGATTTTTACTCCCACCTGATAGACGTCTCAAATGCGTGACTTTCTGGTCTTTGAGACTGTTTGCACATGTCCACTCAGAGGACATGAAAATGTTGAGCACATCAGATCTGGCCCCAGAGCTGAATTTAGCCATTTCCTCTCTAAAGGAAAGGACATATGTTGGAATCAGTCTCCCTGTGGCACAGAATTGCTTCCCTCGACTCTTTCTTTGTCCACTAAATAAACTTGTAGCGTAGCACTCGACTCCCAAAGAGGCGTAATTGAGCTTACAGCTGCAATCCATAATAGCATTGACTGCCTGTGTAACATCAACTTCAGCCAGTCGGGTGAGACCCTTCTGTAAGCAAATGATAGTGCCGGGTAATTGAATTTGGAAAATGTAAATATGTCTACAGGTTCAGTGATTTTAGATAACTTTCCGAGATGAAGGCTCCGGTAATTGTGCCTAACTTTGTGTATATGTTGTTTGTAATGTGGTTTTGCGGAGGGGAAAATCCGAGTATTTTATTTTCAGCTGACAGGAAATTGACTTCCCCCCCCACTCGAGCGAGGGACATGAGGCTGCTGAAATCTTCAACAGCTTTGTGTTTGTTTTTATGGAGCTCCATAATGGGCCGCTTGAAGCTAATACGCAGGCTAGGCACACATCAAAGACGCACCACCCTGGACCCCCCCCCCCTCCAAAAATATTATGACCTCTGGAAAATTTCTGCCTGTCAGAATTGTAGACAAAAGGCCAATACTAGTCAACACAGCACTGCTGCTCCTGAGAGTGGCCTGTGAGACTGGCTTGGTCTCTGCTGCCCCCAAGTGGAGTGGTGGGTTTATGCCAGAGGCTTATCAGCAGTTCCCAACAGCCCTGATGTACTGAGAGGATTAGGAGCGGATTAAGTGTATTTTTTATTCTTTGAAATGTGGCGGCAGCCCTCTGTTCTATTTGGTAATAAATAAACCTCCTTCTTCCTCTTTATACAAAACTCTACCGCTCTTCCCTCAGCTATCATATGGAACCTCAGGCTGCTTATAATGAAAGACGTCTGTCAAAGGCAAAGACATAGGGAAGAATGTCATTAAACTGCAATAAAGCCAGATACACACAGTGGTATTTATGTACCAAATGGATGGGCGGAAGGCTTTTTGGGGGGTCCTGCAAACAGACCATTGTGTTGGTTGCAAGGGGCATATTGAAACCCAGAATTGAATTATGAGGGTGTAATCCAAACCACACATGCATTTGCCTTGGGCTTGTATGAAGCCAAGACCTCAGTAAAGCTTGGCCAAGAACTGGTTTATGCATCCGAGGACACCGATCTATGTCTGCACCTATGGCTTCAGCGCATATGCAATGGAAACGCCAGCACAGTGCCAGCCACAAAATGAGCCACAAGCTCATTTTAATACTGGCCTGTTTGCTTTGTATATATGATTGGTTTTGTGTTTTTCCTATGCATGGTGACTGTGGCCAGATGTCGGGCAAGGAAGACATAGAACAGGACCACCTATGATCAGAACCAGTGAGGTACAAGAACCCAGAGCCGTTTTCCAGAATTCGCACCCCATTACTTTCTGCTGCTAATTCAATGTTTGAGCAACCTGACCTGCAGTGCATTTTAGCGAAAGTGTCAGATTCTCACGGTGGAGAGGGAGGGCTTTTGACACGTTTTTTGCCAGGGTGCTGTTTTTGGACGCCCTCTCAGCTTTTCTTAGGGAGAAGGCAAGTTGGCAGAACGACGCAAAGCAAAGAGAGGAAGAGCTTGTTTTGAGTGGAGGAGGAGAACAAGCCATAACACTCCACTACCCACAATCTCGCCCTTACTCTCTCTCTCTCTATCTCTCTCTGTCTCTCTCTCTCTCTCTTTCTCTCTCTCTCTCTCTCTCACCCTCACTCTGCCAAACCACTGTCTCTAGCTGTCTGTAGCTGCCTGTGTTCCCTCCAGGAATAACTCCTCAGTAGAGTACGTGGGTCTCCGTAGCCAAATGTGATCTGCTTTCTCAGTCTCTGATGTCGGTTCACATGGGGTTCACGTGGGGTCATGACCCCATACACTACAGTATCAGCTCAGACAAAACACAATTACCCAGCAGTAAGCAGAGCCAGGGGAGCTGCTTGTTCTGGATGTAGCTGTGTGGGAAGCTGGGGAAGATAAATGTCTTTTGGAGCTCCAGGGAGCAAGCGCAGTATGTGGGCCTCGCCATCCAGCTGATCGGACTGGAGCTCGCTGTCAGACTCTGTGTGTTTTGTGGGTACTCATCACTCCATGGTGGTTTAACACGAGCGAGCAAAACAGAATCGCTGTCCTGGGTTTATCTAAACACCAAGCCAAACACACCAAAGGCCCTCACCTCAACATGCTCTGCCCACACTGGCCTCAGTGCGTGTTTGTGTATGAGAGAGAAAGTGTCAGATCCACTCACCGCACGAGAGAACAGGTTCCCAGCCAAAACAAGCTCCCCTCACCCTGTTCTCCCCATCAATGCCAAACCAGAGCTCACAAAAACTACACCTGGCAGAGCCATCCACTTTACTTCATCGAAGCACAAGCAGATGTTTCATACTGTAAAGGTCTGCGTAATTTTTTTGTCAGAAGAAGCGCTCAACTGATCTATTCGTGCCACAAATTAGTTTATTTGTAGCACCTGGAACCAGGTTGGACACACACAGTTTTGACAAAAATTCCACACTGTAAAAATTAGAAGCTTAGGTAATTCAAACTCTGACAACCCTGTGATAAACATTTTAGAGACCATATTTGCATAATGTGGTCAATATGACAACCCAAGCCGTATTTATAATGCATTATTAATTTCTTAAATGGTAAAATTTAGATTTTTTTAGATTTTGTGTTTGATCTCACCACTTGATTCACTGACTGGAGAAAAAAAAACTGAAAATCGAGTTCTGGGACCATGAAAGCTTACCTAAGAAAAAAAATAGAAAGTGTTTATTATAACATCGCAGTCTCAATGAACAGGACTTTTGCCAGTATTCTGAACAGCTTGTACCCGGCCAAGCAGCAGTTGATAAGAAAGGACACATGTCTGGGTGGAGCGTGGCTAGATCAGTGCTGCTTAATGCTGATTTGACCAGATTTCACACAGAATTGTTAACAAACCTTTTTCTTTGTCTGTGTGTGTGTGTGTGTGTGTGTGTCAGTGTGGAGACAGTGAATGATGGATTCCCCCACACAGTGGAACTGGTGTTCCAGAATCAGACGCTCAGTCTGGTGGTGGATAAAGGAGCCCCAAAGAGTCTGGGCAAACTGTCCCGGCCGCCCGCAGTGGAGTCTAACACCCAGCTCTACATCGGAGGTCAGAGTCAAGCACACACTCACTCACACGCCTCCTACATTACTGTGAACAGATAATCATGAAGGTGCACCTGTAACATCTGTGATATTGTCTTAACTCATTTTCCTCTTAACCGAAATATCATTAATCAGCCAGAACGTCTCTGGCATTCCTAGTTTGCATCTTTTGTTTTCACTGTAATGGTTAATTATTAATGAGGTCTGTACTGTTAAAGCTTATATCACGAATTACCGATTTTACTTTGTCTTTTTAATCAGTCAGCATTATACCTCTCAGTTTCATCAGATATTTATATTCTTCATACAACAGCTCTCAGCTACCCTTTTTATTTGTTATATATGCTTTTACATGTTTTTTTAATATTGATGTTATGTAATGATTTTAAGGTTTTATGACCTATAATCCTAATACGCCTAATTTAAAGCAAATATAAATCCTTTATAAGGGTGTACTTATTGTAAAATGGATTTGTTAACACCAGGCTTACATGCCTCAAACCACATTACGTTGCTGAATTATCTCAAATTATTTATGCGTTTAAGTGGTTTCTGACACTGTTATCCATAAATGTGGTCAAATGTGTGTTGCATAGCTAAAAACATTAGTTGCAGCCATGTTGAAGGCATGCATTATTAAACGTATACTCTTATGTGATTTGTTGGTCTCCCGTGTGACCCGTGTGTTCGCTTCAGCAGGCCTCCGTTCCAGACCTGACCATCAGTCTCAGGCGTTCAACGGCTGCATCCATAACGTGCAGATCAATGATGAGCTGCAGGAGCTGGGCAGTCTGCTGGCCAGGGTAGAGGGCGTCCTGCCAGGCTGCCACTCATGCAGTGTGTGTGCTGAAGGAACCTGCGTGCAGAGGGGTGAGGCAGGAGTGACCTGCGATTGTCCACCCGGCAGCAGTGGCCTACTGTGTGACCAGCAAAGCACCCCCAACTCCTGCCAGAGCAGCAGGTACTGAGACAACACACACACACACACACACACACACACACACACACACACACACACATACTGTCCCAACACACTCACACACACACACACACACACACACACACATACACAATATACACAGACATGCACACACACACACACACACACACACACTGACCTACCACCAACACCACATCCCTCACACACAATAAGGGCTATTGATGCTCCCGAAGTTCTGGAGGATTCTTGATAATTTGACTTGATAAGAAGTGGGTTAGAAAAGCTGAACATGATCTCTCAGGCATACAAGATTAAACTATACTATTTTCTGTAACTTCTTCATCCTTACTAGGGTCATGGATACCTGGAGCCTATCCCAGGGCCAACGGGCGCAAGGCAGATTATATTACATGATATTAAATTATATTGAAGTATATCATAAGAGATGCAGGATACGGACATTAAATCCGTATTGCGATTGTGATGCCTTTCAAGATACTAAAGGGCTCATATCACTTTGAGATCTGTAAATATTGTTTCAAAAGGTATGTTCACACCCCGCATCCATTTGAATTTAAAAACCAGTCTAGACAACTTTTTTTTAAGCAAACTACCACAATCAATATTGTTTGGATACATTTGATAATTTCCACTTTTAAGAGATTACTGTTAACTGCAATATCCATTATACAGTGTTGTTTATGTCAGAGCTAAGTTGAAAAACAACTAAATTAGAGGCTAAGGCCTTGTAAACACAGACGTTTGAATCTTGGATAAATTAACTTGCTCTGAACGCCATAGGCGTTTTTGTTGCAATTTGTATCTGCGCTCAATTGGCGTTACACTGGCGTTCGTCTGACACTGTTTAACGCCAACCTGCAGCCCAATGTGTAGTTTCGTGTATTCACCTGTGGGGGCAGTAATTATTCTCTCCAGATTGTTTACGTGTTGAGATTTGTAGTTTTACATTTTCCTTCAAAACGTGATTTGTCGCGGTTCCCAGAACAACTGAAACATGGGACATATGCAGTCCTCCAGAACGTCAACCGAACGCCATGTAAACGCAATACCGGCATTTTCTTCGCGTTCGTCAGGATTTCGTCAGAAATTGACGCCAAGAAAACGTTGCATGCAGCGTTTTTTTGACGCCACATGAACCCGCAGCTAACCAAGCGCCGGGGCTGAACATCCATGTGGACGCTGTGATTTGTTCCAATGAGCAGAAAAACGGTCGGCACTCGCCTGGCGCCATGAACACCCAAAAAACGCCTGATTCAGGCATCCGTGTGGATGAGGTCAAACACCAGCTGTTTTTGTTTTTGGTTTATTGTATGTGTTATTGTGTTGCTTCATTTGAGTTAAATGATCACCAAATCACATGTGGTTTGAATCTGAACTTTGTTTTGTTTATGAGTCAATTGGCCCAACTAAAGTAATCACAATTTGTTTAAAATATGTATAATTTATGCAAAACTCACTTTTTGCATCCTTTTGTATTTCCATTTGGGTTTCTAGTGCTCCTATAAACACTCGAAGCTCGTAAAAAACATCCATCCGTTTTCTGTGAATCAACTGAAAGATTTTGTTGTCAGGAATCATGTGCTTCTAAGAGCTGTTTGGACGGCTCTCCTATTGTGACGTCAGAATAGGAACATTTGCATAGAGTCACCCCTCACCTGTCGAGCCCCCACCCACTAGATTAGCTGAAGATCGGCCATTTTTGTCTGCTGGTTTTACGAACACGCATAAGACACTGAGCGCTATGGCTACAGGCAAAGGCAAGTCACATTGAAGTGTTGTGTTCATCTTGCTCTGGGCCCAGCTCGGGGTCCAACATATAGGGCTGGATAGCGCCTCTGTTTCAGGTGTGTTAAACGCACAGCGTTAGCATGGGATGGGTGAAGTGTGGCCATCAACAGCTTATTTGCATAAAAGTGACAGAGTCCTTAAACGGCTCATTTTAAAAGGGACAGAAACTTTCAAGAATAAAGCTGGTGAGCTCTCTTTATGTAAGAGTAATTTTGTTCACTTCATGAACATGTTTTGTATAGCCCATAGACCTCTTATAACTAAAGTGAGTTTTGCATAATATGTCCCCTTTAAACAGGTCCAGTAAATGATTGTTTATGAACACATGGAATTATGCAGTAAACAAAAAGAGTTAAACAAACCAGAATATGTTTTGTAATAAGGTAATGATGGACT